>JAVSCE010003989.1:0-493592 GCA_032199065.1 Smutsia gigantea | reverse complement strand
AAGCAGTGCTGTGGCCCCAGGGCACACTCAGCAAAGGGAGCGGAGAGGCTGGCTGCAGCCCGCAGGCCCAGGTGAGAGAGCAGGCAGATGCACTGACTCTCTCAGCACAGGGCTAGGAATGAGGCCACACCTGGTCACCAGGGAGAGGGAGAGATGCCAGTGCTGCCGCACGACTGGGGACAGTGTGGTCCCCTCTTGAAGTTTCTTTTCATAACGCTGAAAACACAGCTAGTCCTGGAAGCATGACTTGGTGACTGACTGATCACACAGCAGTACAGATCACTCATGGCAGACCCTTTCTACAAGGTGAGGGGATGGCGACATCAAGAGCAGGAAAGTGAGACCTAAAGGCACCGTGGATGGGACGGACCCAGAATGATCCTTGGTCTGGGCTGGCCCCAAAACACAGGGATCTCTGAGGCTGCTGAGAGGGAAAGTTGACCCCTGGGGAGTGGGGGCAGGCAGGAAACCCTGAGGGTGTGAACTACAGTAACCTCATAAAGTTGGCCAAAGGTCATCGGATGGATCTTGGTGATGGGAAGAAGGAAACTTGGAGAAGACAGTGCTCAGAAGGAAGAAAGAATGTTGTCATAGCTAATAATGGGAAACATGTATTTAGCATTTACTATGTCAGGTGCTTTCATCCAACTCATACCTGCTAGGTTAGGTACCACTATTTCCCCATTTTACAGATGAGAAGACTAAGATTCAATGATTTGGCCAAGGTCACACAGCTAACAAATGGCAGAGCAGGACACACATTAGTGCTTTGACTCCAGAGCCTGCAGTCCTACTGCCTACCCTCTAGTCAGGAGGAGTGGGGGGCCCCCCCAGTCCCGCTGAGAAAACAGGGATGGAGTGAAGTGAAAAGATCTTTCCAGCATGAGAAACATCTTGGGGCCAGTCACACATGTCTCAGCAAAGGCAAGGTCATGACACCAGCTCAGACGGTGGAGAAGCATCTGCAGCCTCTTGCAGTACAACACAGGCCTAGCCTCTTCCTGCCTGGTCTGCCCAGGAGGTCTTCCCAGAGCTGTCTCCATGTGCTCAGATGTGAGCAACACTGACTGGGGGGAGAGAGGTACAGGAGCCCAAAGGACTCAAACCCATCAGTGTTCTCATGAAGGCAGGGCGGCTGGCTGGCCCAGGAGGGCCTGCAGGACCCAAGGCATGGATGCGGACCCACGTGACCTGGACCTGGGTCCTGCTTCCTTGCTGTCAACCGTGTGTCACAGTGAAGGCATTGCCTTCTGGAGCAGGGTCCTCAGCCCTAAGTAAAGGATCTGTGGGGATGATTTCAAAGTCATTTTCTGCTCCAGCAGCCTGTAATTCAATATTCCTTGAAAAGGAAGTTCCCTGAGAGAATGTTCAGAGTTGGCCCAGGATAAAACCAAAACAGAAACAGCATAAAACCTAATACTTAAATAGTGGTTCTCTATGGATGGCAGAAATTTTGTTCTCTCCTTTATGTTCTCCTACACTTTTTAACTTTTCCCTATTGACCATGAATTTCTTTGGGGGAAATATAAAAGTTATTTTAGAAAATAATGACAAAGAGGGTTTCCAAATCAAATTCAGCCCTTCCAGAGAAAAAATGAAGAGTTATAAATGGGTATAACTTTTGGATCATTTTTCATTATCAGCCTCGTGGAACAAGGAGAGCCAAGTGCCACTCCACCCCAACCCCTGCCATTAAGGGAGGGTTTGGGGAAAGAGGCTGCCTCCCCTGTGCCCTATAGGGTCATGAGATCATGACCACCACAGGCCCACGTGGCCCTTCCTCTCAGATAGAACCTGCTTGTTTCCCGTGGGGAGAATGAGTGTCCAAGCGAGGGAGAGGATCCCTGCCCTGTTCACAAGTTGTCTTTGTCTGCTGGCTCAGAGGCTAGCTGGAACAACGGACCTGTTCATCTCTAATCCGTGTGGAGTTGGGGGAGGACAGGAGAGCCCACAGTGATCACAAAGCTGAGCCTGATGGAGTGAGTTCACAGAAGCCTATCACCTCTGTACACTCTCAGGAGCAAAGAAACGGTGTGGGGCCACCAGGAGGAAGGGTCCCACAGGCAGAGCCTGGCCAGGGCCCCTTCTGCAAATGCCTGGAGCTGAAGGGGAGCGGACGAGGCGAGGAGGAAAGGAGTATTTTCCCCAGTGGTCAGCACCCGCCGACTCAGCTTTCTTTCTCAGACACAGTATCTCACCTGTCTGCAGACAACGGCAGGGAAAGAATATGAGAAAACCCGTCCCCATTTTTCCCTTGAGAGACCCAGAGCAGACAGGAGCTGAACTCAGCTGGGAGCTGAGGTTCTTCCACCAAAAGACCAAAGCCTGCATGGGGTCCTGATGTGTCCTGGAAGGTGGCAGATGTCCTAACATGCAGAAGTGAGAGTAATTCCAGGTTCACATCACCCAAAGACTGTTCCTAGAGAGGAACCTTAAGGATACTCACAAAGGGGCTCCCCACCTCTATCCCAGCCCCAGGACAGACTCCTGACGCTGAGGCAGCAGGGGAACCCTAGCTTTTCAAGCAGTGTTCCAGGGTGACCTCCTCGCTGGTCTCATAGAAGGGCCTTGGGAGGCGTATCGTGCCTGCTCCAGGCCCTCTGGCTTAGCAGCGGCTGGAGGAGAGCAAGGAAGCTTTCAAGGTGGAGGAGCTCCAGCAAAGGATCCTGACGGTCACATCCTTTCTCTACCCCATGGCAAATATTTTCGCTTAGCACTGGAACCCTCCCTCTCCCTCATGCAATGAAGTACTGAACAGAAGCCCAGTATAAAGAACGGATCAAAGCTGCAGAAGGGCAGAGCCCAGTCACCTGCTGTCTCCCTGCGCCCCGATGCAGTGGCCCTACGGCACTGTGTTAGAACTTGAGGCTCTGGGAAGAGCTTGAAAAATCAATGCTCTAGGGCATCAGGAATTCCAGTCACCAAACTGAGACAGGAACTTCCTGACCGGGGAAGGTTTTATCCCGAGAGAAGCTGAGCACAGTGACAAGGCACAGCAACTGTTTAAATAACAGGTCAGGAATGAAGATGCTGGTCGTGGTGTGGGTCAAAGGGCACCAGACTGGAAGTCAGGAGACCCAGAGTCTAAGCTGGACTCCATCACTTCCTAGTCCCATTATCTTGAGCAAATCATACTCTTCCTGGGCCTCAGTTTGCTTATCTGTAAAACTAGGATAATAATATTGACCCCAGAGGGTCACTGTGAGCACAGTATCTGACACAGCAGAGCTCAGCAAACATCAGCTGGACCTGAAAGAACTGGTGACACCTGGTGCCTCGGGTTCAATGTCCATCCCTCTGGGCTACTGTCAGATTCATCACAACACTGGGCACAAAGAAACTGTAAAGAGATGCTGGTCTGCTCCTCAGAAAACCTTGATAAGAAAGTGCAAGGTCCCAGTTCCTGGCTGGCTTGGGCCTGTAACACATTCTAGGGGACATGCTGGCATGAATGACTTGTGTTTCCAAAGTTACAACCTGATATTCAGCAGCAGTATTGAGAGAAAGTTTCAAGCAGAAAGAATATAAGACCTTAACACTGGGAAGTCTCAGATGCCAGAATTATCCTGAAACCCACATCAGTGTCATGTGGCTCAGAGCAAGTCAGCAGCCGCTTTAAGGCCACGTGTCAAGGCTCCTTCCAGGCCTGTGCTGGTTGGAATGATAGCACAGGTGGGCTCTCCGCCCAGTCCCAACACACACACATACCAGATGGTACCGGGAACCACCTGGCTAAGCTCCCTGGCAGAGCTAAAGATATCCCCCCTCCCCTGAGCAACGAGATAGTGACAAGATAGGATAGGAAAGGGGGCAGTCCATCCCCAACGTCTGAGCACAAGACAATCTCTCACTACAACTCCTGTGATGTGAAGGGGTCAGCCCTTAGATAGTGATACTCCGGAATGGGTCAGAAGTTAGTCATCCATTACCGGCCTAATTAGGGATTAACAGCCTGGCTCACAGAACAGGGCATAGGATAAGACCTGAGGGGCCGGGGAGGGAAGGGTATGGTAGAGACAACCTTCACAGGCTTGGCACTGCTGCTGAGCCAGCCCAACCAGAGCCACTCAGAGTGTTTCCTGGGCCTCCTGGGCCTCTCTGTCTTTAATTACGGTGTTCTCCCAAGTTACTGTAACAAACTACAGGCCTTAATTAATAATTTTACTCCAGTTCCTACGACTGCACAGTGGACTCACTGCTAAGGGCCACCTCTCAGATAAACAAACTGGGAGCGCATGGCATTATGGGTGCTCAAAGATGTAGGGACTTTGTTCATTCCTCCTCCTCACATGCTGGTAAAGTGGTTAACCTATCTCCCCAGTGTATCTGCAGTGATGGGAGACTCACTCTTGTAACCACCCATTCCATTTACGGCCAGCTTGTCTCCACCTGTCCCCTCTGGCTTGCACCTATTGGTCCTTCTGAGATCCACTCCTTAGAAAGCATGATTCTCCTATGGGACAGCCCTTCAGCTGTTCAAAGGTCCCCAGTATGATTTCCAAGTCATGACTGGGCTCAGTGAGCCCAGTGCCTTCGCCCCTTCCTCAGGAAACAGACATGAACCCCTCACCATCACCTTCTGTTTCAGAGCTGTCACAGTCTCTCAGAGTATAAGGCCTTGATGGCTCACAGTACTCGCAGAGGGACTGCACAGAGCATGAGGACGGTCACCCCCCTTGCTCTGGAAGCCTTACTTCCTTTAATGCAGCCAGAAGTCACCGTATCTTTTCTATCAGCTGTGCCACTGTTAACCACACTGCACTTTTGTCAGCCAAAGGCCTCTTTCCCTAGGAAAGCTTTTTATAAACCCTTCTACATCAATACTTTTCTAGTTACTTTGGGGGCCCATATATAGGATGCTGATATGTATTCTAGCTAAATTTCCTGGTAGAATACCTAACCATTTGAGCCTTCCTATGTGTTTTAAGACCTGAGTCTGCAGGCTTATTACATATTAACCACCTCCCCTGCTTCCATGGTCCACAAATGGCATATCATCCAGACTGTTGAGAAGGGTGGGTAAGGCAGAGCCCTGCACCTTCCTATACAATCGCCCTCCAGACTGAGACGGATATTTCCTTCAATCAGTTACTAAACCCTGAGCACCAAGCTCACGGTTTCCATCTTAACCCCAAGGGTACCATAAAAGACCTCACCCATGTCTTGCTGAAGTCCACATCTGCAAACAATCTAAATGTCCATTGTTGAGGGAATGGCCAAATAAAAAACAGTTTATCCACACAATAGAATCCCATGCAGCAGTTTAAAAATACAGTAATTTTATTTATTCTAAGACATACTTTTATCTTAATAAAATGTACAATATTCTACTCTCTATAGACACAGAACCCCCTATAGGAAAAGAACTGTATGGATTCCAAGTAAATAGAAAAAAGTCTGAGATGATACACACCAAATTGATATTACCTGTGAGAAGGAGGCTAGGATTGGGATGGTAATCAAAGAGACCCTTACCTATATTTCAATTTTTATGAGAACGCACTTATTACATGATCAAAATATAATTTCAAATAGTCCAGGTATATGACATCTAGGGATTTCCATGATCTACTAGTTTAATATCAGTTTCCAAAGACAGAACAAGGCCAGTTCAAAACAACAACTTGTGCTGGTAAACAGTGATCATCGGTTCCCTGCCTAGATGCTGATAAACCAACTCTTTCACAATTTGTTCAAGAACCTTCCTTCCTCGCCCTTTAGGAAAAAACCTTGCTCTCTCCTCAGCTGCTCAGGCACCAACCAAAGTCTGAATGATGCAGGTTGTCTCTCTGCCCTGAGACAACATTCACCTGGGCCCAGAAATCTGATAGGAAGCTCAGTCAGAGTGAACGGCTGAGAACGAGGAGAGGCTCTTGGGCCACTCTGGAATGAGCAGGGTCGGGCAGCACCTGGGATGATGGGGAGTTGGGGAGGGCAGGACATTCTGAGGCATGTTTCAGGGGTTTACAAAGAACATGGTCCAGAAGAAAGACAGCCTTAGCATGACCCTCCAGAGACATCTGTTAAATGCCAAAAAGCACCCATACCCTCAAAGCCGGGCTGGGAATAAAACGCTTGGGCTTGGTGTGCACGCTGTGTCCAGAGACACAGATGAACATTCATGAGCAGCCTCTAGACATCTCTGAACCAAACACACGTTTGTGGGGTGTCAGTCACTCCTGCTGCTGATGTTCAAGGTCCAACATCCGTCTGTGCCTCTGAGAAGCAGCCCAGGCAGCAGCTGATAAGCTGAGTGGTGCCGACGAACAGGGCCGCTCAGCAGCTTCAGTTACCCAGGAAATGAGGTGGGGCTTTTGTTTGCGTTAAGTCACTGTCTGTCTCAAGTCCTTGAATGTTGCTGAGCTAGCAGAGTCAATGTGCTGTGGCACGGTGGGGAAGAGAAACGAACGGAGGAGAATAGCCACTAGGCCTGGCAACCTGTCCCAAGGTCACTGTACCATCAGTGCAATACTCCTGTTTGGCTATGTGCACTCTGAGTTTTACTTAACCCCTGACCCCTGCCTTTAGAGGATCAGAGTTCTCCACGAGCTAAATCTTTACCCTGACCCCTCGCAATCAGAAGATGGAGGAGAAGGCACTCATGGTGGCTTTGCACCTCTCTGCCCCTGCACAGAAGGGTACAGCTTTGGTTTGTTTCCATGAATCCTGCTGGGCCACATCCATCTCTCTCAGGGACCTAGGAAGATGTGCCTGCCCTTCCCTGTCAGTGATAAATAGCCTAGGAAAGATGTCTGGCTGACTTAAACAAAGGCGGTGGGGAACAGGCAGGAGGGAGGGGAGATGTTCGCTGTGGTGTAATGGGATACCCACCTGGATTCTTGTCTACCATTGACTTGCTGGAAGCCTTAGCAAAAATGTACAAACTCTAGACATCAATATAAAATTAATGGTTAACCTATAAGGTCCCTTCCACCTCTATGAAAGTGGGAGGGGCAAAAAGAAAGGGAGAAGGGAGAAAGGGAAAATCCCCGAGCAGCTCTCTGTGAATGTTCCTAGAAATGATCTGATTCTCGAACCTGTTTCCCTTAACGTTTAACTAGAGGCTCTGGCTGCAGTGTGAGCTCACAGCTCCCTCAACAGCCACGGAAGCAGAGGGCCCACCGGCCCTCCCGGCTGCCCCTCCAGCCTGGCCTCTCCGGGCACCTCTGCAGGCCACCAGGATTGGCTGAGCGGCCTCCCCTTTGCAAGGTCTCCAGGATCGGCCTCCGAGAGGGCATGGGTCCTGCTCCTTATGACAGCCCTCTCTCAAGTGGAACTTCTGAGTTCCAGGAGAGGATAAGGCAGGGTCCTGGAGGAGGCAGAGGTCAGGGACGAATTCAGAGATACGTGAGGTCTCCCAGCCACCATGGGCTTTACGATCACGTCACAGTATACAGACAAACACCTTTCCACCTCTTCTGGACTGTGGAGGGGAGCTACGAGAGGGATGGATGATTGCTTGCTTGTAGGCTATAAATATCCTCCTGTTTTCTGATTTATCACAGGCAACAGACACAGCAAAACAAGGAGGCCCTTGTTGCCGGGGCGGAAAGGCTGGGCATGAGGTAAGACCCTCTCTGCTCCACTGGGACTCAGGGCAACTACTCACCCCAGAGCTGAAGGACCTCCACCCTGCATTCCCAGATTTTGAATTCAAGTGTCCAGATCAGCAGGCCAGTGTTCCCTCTCTCCTTGGCTTTACCACCTATTTAGTCAGGAGCTGTAAAGGAGGGTCAGACCCTCCTTGAACCAAGCCTTTTAGCTTTTCTCACGCAAAGGTGCTTCTTCCAAAACTGCTGCAGAGTCAAAGGGGTCCATCAGCTTCTTACCTTCATCCCAAAGGACTGCATCCGTGTGGCCACCTCTCTCCCAATTCTTCCCAGGCCAAGAATTCCAAGGACCTTTCCTTTTAGCTCTGTTCCCATGAACTGCAACCAAACAGGCAGAAGGCAAGGGAGCTGAAGTCAGCACCAAGGCTGGGTCTCAGGCAGGGCAAGGCAGGGCTGGCCGCTCACCTTCTTCCGCTCCCACTTGCCATCCTTCATTGAAGCTGTTGCCTGGGGAATCTGCCTGCAAGGACACACACAGGTTCAGCAGACATGCAGGAGGAGATGAATGGTCTGAATGGCCACCACCTGTGACGGGCATTCTCCCGGGGAACCAAGCTCAGTCTGGGTCTGGTTCCGAAACACCGAGGAGAGTGAAGGAAGCGGAGCAGACAGAGGCCCTCGGCAAGACTTGGGATTTCTGTCTCCAGCTATGAGTCCTGATTGCCCCCAGCCACTGATGTATCACTCCGCATGACTCTGGATGTAAAAAGCAATACCCAATCCTCCAGGGTTTGTGGAGATAACAAAATGGGGTCCTGAGGGACTTTGATGACATGAAACTTAATGAAGTTCAAGAATCATTATTTCCCTATTCCATTCAGGGCCAAAACTATGACATCTTCTACTGTATCAGGAGACAGCTCATTACATATTCTCCCCTGAGCATTTCTTAAGCTCTCTTAAGTTAAAGAGTGGGTGCCACAGTGCAGACATGTCTAACATCCACATCACTTCCTCTCCCAACACCACAAACACACACACACACACACCCCATAGCCTATCTCCTATTGGTTAACATAGATGTCTGAGTCTCTGTGTGTTTTTTGGAGGGGACAGAGGAAGTTAGGGCAGAGTTAGAGGTCATAGTGTAAGATTACATCGTGTGAGACGCTCTCATCCAGGCTTCTCTGGAAACCACACAGGAAGAGACAAGAAACAATGCTTAAAATGTTCAAGGAGCACCTTCTTGATTTTAAACACCTTATAAGAAGTGTTTAGAGATACATTAGCTCATTTGATGTTCACAGCTGCATGGAGAGAGGTACTGGAGGTAAACACTTCACCCGGCCTCACCCAGTTGGAAGCAGCTGAACCAATTCAAAGCCAAGGAAGACATCCCCAGTACAGTTAGCTTCCTCAGTATCTAAACACAGGCTTTCTTATTGGTCACAAAATATAGGGTGCAGTGTGTGTGTGTATGTGTGTATGTGGGAAAAGGAGATTCCAAACACAGTCCGTGTGCTTCCACTTCACTGAGTTGTTACAAAAGACATTCTTTCACGCGTACTCATCATCAGGACACAGACTTCTACCTGAGGGTAAGGCCGACGGGACTCTGTTCTCCGATGAGCTCATGGGGCAACCCAGCAAAGCTTAGGTAGCAGCTTCACAGGGAACAAGCTCCATGTCACTGCTCTCGTCCATCAGGCCTCAGTAGAGGGTCTTCATTTCAGGATCATCGTAAGGACAATGACTTCTGGAGGAAATGCCCTGTTCACAGCAAGCTACCTAACAAAATGCCTCTGACGGGGTAGGACAGAGCCACCACCCGCCTTCTCTCAGCTGCCGCCCATCCTGATCTCTGCCCACCTGACTCCACCATGCTGTCTAAGAGATGTGCATGTGGCACCAGAGAGCATGAAGAAATCCCCAAACCCTCCCTCTAACTGCTACACCCATCTGGTCATGGGCCCTCGCCAGGTTTCAACACTCTGGGGTCCTCCCAGGCCAATCTGGGGAGGACCCTGATGTGGGCAAGGGACCTCCTGAAAATTAAATGGTAGCTGGGCTGACTTAGGAAGGAGGAGAAGGTAAGGCAGCAAAATGGTGACACCTACATGTGCTGCATTCTCCTCTCTTTCTGTGTCCCTGTTCTGTGCACCCCAGGAACTCCTGCCATCTGTTCAAAGTCCCCCACTGTGAGGCCCATTCAGGGCTGCTCTCCACCCACATTGCCCAATGCTCTCAGCCTTCCCTCCTACTGCTGCCCCAATGGAAAAGCAGGCCAATCGAACACAGAATAAGCTATGAGACTGGCAATTCCTTCTAAACGGGGGCTTCTTTCTTAGTTTGGATGCATCTTTGATGAATGAGGATAGGCTGGGAATGGGGCCATTCCACTCTACCTACTCCTTTAAATAAAGCTAGGCCTGGAACAAGGGAAGAATCATTCTTGGCTCCCAGACCTTTCCTTCCACCTCCAGAATGAAAAGTGAGAGAATTAATTAGACAGAAAGCTACACTGAGATCCCTCCCTCAACTCAAAATAAAAACAAAACAAAAAATCACCACTGAATTGAATAGCGCAAGTGAAACCAGGGTGGCAGGCCTCTACACGTCTCCAGGGGCCACATGTCCAGCCCCCATGTTCTGGGATATACAGACAGCCAAGCTCAGGGGCTCTTCCTGGCTGGGGCCCTTCCACCGTGCAAGCTCTGCCTGTTCCTCCCTTTCTCCAACCTCCTCTCTTCCTCCTGGCCAGTGGACATCAGTGAATACCTAAAGCTCAGGAAAAAATCTTGGGAAGAGGTAGAACAAAGGATAACTCCCCCAGATCCACCCCGCAGGAGAGACAGTAGGTGTTGAGAGGCAAGAAGAGCAATTTCTCAGTCCCAGAGGTCTCAGGCCTGAGTGAGGAGCCCTGGTTGCCTGGCCTAAAGATCTGCGGATCTGCAAAGGGACCCAGAGCAGCTCCATGCCCTGTCCACTGGCTCCTTGCCCTGCCCACTGCCCACAGAAATGCTTGAATTGCCTGTTCAACAGCAGTGCTCAATTGTCACCTTACCACCCCACACAATAAGATTCATGCATGTTATGCGGCCGGTCCAATGGCTCCTAGGCTGTCCCCTCTACTCAAGAGGTCCATACCCCCAGGATTCCTCCTGGAAGAGTGAGAGATTTAACCATTTGAGTTCCCCTGTGTTATGAATCCGCAGGTAGGTAGGGATCCCAGAGCAGCTGTTATCTCATTCTATCACAACACAGATCTGTAAGGACAGTGACAGAACAAGGCCCTGGGGGCACGGGGGGCAGGGAGCGGCACAGACCAGCTAGGGGATCCAGAGAAAACTTCTGAGATGAATTAACACTCAAGCTTCGTCTTGAAGAAGAGTAACCCAGATGAAGATGATGGGGAAGAATGTTCCAGGCAGCAGAAACAACATTTGCAAGGCTAAGAGGTTAGAAAAGGCATAGCGCGAAGGGAAACCCACTGCTATGACAGACACAGAGGATGCGTGTGGCGAGCGCAAAGAGACTAAGGAGACGAGGAAGACTGCGCACATGATTATTTTCTCAGTGAGCCTCCCTAGCTGATGAGGAGCAGTGCTGTAACATCCACCCATTTGCCAGCACTCAGAACCCGGGCAGCAACCGGACCTTTGTGTGCCAGCACCAGGGTGAGGGACATCAGGAGAGGACTGAGGGCCTTGAGGGTTCTCGCAGTTTGCACATCGCCAAGCTTAAGGTTTTCTAAGTTTCCCTGGGTCTCTTTGCTTGGAGGGTCCTAATTATGGACATACCAGAAATCAGCTTTGCTGAGAAGTCAGAGACTTACCTGGCCAGGCACATGATCATCCCACAGGTGAGCTCTGCGGCACTGAGGCTGTTCCCATTGGGGGTGCTAAAGATCAAAGAGGAGAGGGTACATCAGTGGGCCCAGACCCTATATTCCCACTCCTGTCCCAACACAAAGCCTTGAATACCAGTCTCCTGCTCCCTGAGCTCACTGGCGCTTGGTACCAGCCCCCAGCCCCATGCCACCATGCCGGGCCTCTGATGCGCTCCTGCCCTAATTGCAGGGCTGGAAGGAAACCTGTTGCTCTGGCTTGACGTTTGCACATGGAGGGAGCTCCAGTAGAGAAACACACCTGGCCTGAACTCCCTTCTCCCAGAGTACAGAAGAGTCTCTCTCAGTTGGGAGATATGTGGGTGGCTCAGCCCTTTTCTCTCTCTTCCCATTTCAGGATCTGCCTACCTACAGAAAGTCCAAGTCCACACAGCTCCATGCCACCAATCTTACCGAGGCTCTGCCCCTCATGGGTCAGCAAGCCTATCAAATTCAGAGTCAATGCATTGCCCATGGACCTTCATCAAGTCGCCCAACCTGACTTTTATTAGTAACAAAGCTGATTTTTTTTTCTCCATCTTTTTGACTTATCTTTCTAACATATTCTGAACTGAGAAAGCTTACTCATACCTAAATACACAGGTTAATGCTGACTCTGACCATTTTACAGAAAAGAGAATAAAGATGAAACCTGTGAAATAATTTTTCCTTTTTCAAAGGCTTTTTTTTTTGGAATAACTTATTAACACATGTTCACTCTCCTCCTACTGGATTTTTTGATCTCTGGAAATGAAGATTACAGAGAGAAAAAATGTCAAGAGATCCTATTTTTTTAAAAGTCAAGATAAAAGGCTCCGCAGAGTCTGTCTTCTCACAAGACCACCTAGCTTCCTGTCTCCCCCAGTGGACAGGCTGTATGGGGGCACAGGAAGGGGTTGCAGGGGCTGGGGGCTGCTGCCTCTGGGTCTAGGGCAAGAATGTAAGATGGGTTACCGTTTAACATTTCTCCTGTTGGATATTGACCTCAGTCAGATGACTGGTCAATTAACCCTTACCTTATAGGGAAAAGCGGAGGAGAGGGAGGAGAAGGGGAGGTACTGAGAACAATGAGGTTCCTGAGAGAAGAGAAAAGGCTTGAGAACAGAGAGTGGGCTGGGGCTAAGCCTGCCATACCATCTAAGTGCCAGACAGGAGCCAGAAATGAGTGTCGTCTGGTGCTGGCATGCTGACATGACCTTTTTTCTGGATCTGTAAAAACAGCTCTAATGGGGACCTTTTCCTCTTGGCCCTGGAGTGTAAAAGAGAAACTGGGGTCCTGGCTCCAGAAGGGTGCAGGGAAGTTAGGAAGAGAAAGAATGTAGTCACTTTACTAGCAAAGGTTGTGCATTTGCACAAGAGGAAAGCAGAGCTAACAAAAACCTGGCTCCACACAGCACAATGAAGGCGGCAAGGGAGGATACAGCAGGATCAGGGGATGCAAGTAAATTCACTAACATTCTTTGGATCCCCAAACCAGACTGCAGCCCAAACATCTGTGGAGTGGGTGTACAAAGCATTTTGAGATTGCAAAGAGAGCCTCAATGTCAAACACCTGGGAACCACTAGGCTGTGAGCACTGGCCACCTGTCTGCACCCCACCGGAACCAGGCATCCTCCTGGAGGCCCTTCCAACTCCAACTCTAACTCAAGACTTTTCCTCCCTCCTTGTGGTCTCCACACCCATCCCTGGCCTCCATGACTTACTTCATGACCAGGACACCTTTCCTTGTTGCTGCTTCCAGATCCACGTTGTCCACACCTGTGCCAGCCCTGCCCACCACCTGGAGCTTCTCTGCTGCATTGATGACATCGGCGGTCACCTTGGTGGCTGAGCGGACAATAAGGCCTTCACAGTCCTGAGGCAGAAGAAGAAATATCTGGGTCCCAAGTCAGTCTTCAAGACCTGCTAAATCCTCTGCCCAAAGTAGGAGTTCCTACATGCTGGATACTTTGGATATACCCAAGGAAAGGGAAGTGGTGGCATGTGTGTAATGTATTCACACCCAACAAGGCTCCCCCATTTGTCAGGCCTGGGGTCACATCCAAGTGCCATCCCTTACAAGCTATGAATCTGAGCTCTGGCCTCCTCAACTGTGTGAGGAGGCCATGCAATAGGACAGGTACAGCACCTGGCACAATATCTGGCACTGCTCAATGGATGTCACCTTCTCCGTTGGACACTGAGCTACTGAAGGGGAGAGAGGGCATCAAATTCTGCTTTGTAAGCCCCTATGACTGGCACAGCGAAGACACTCGATAAATGTTGGCTGCTGAATGACCAAGTGAAGAAAAGACAAAACTATTGAAAAAAAAAAACATTTCCTAAAATAGAGACCAAAATAAGGGGAAGGAAGAACAATCAAACTTGCCTAGAGTTGCTCAGAAGCCAGGCAATTTTAGACTAAAAATACCCATATGTGAAAAACGGCTTTCTGGATTCATCATAATCACTTTACTTGGGCTAAGTTAGACCCCAAGACAGTCTTTCTCAGGCTCATTCAGAATCCTGTGCTATGTTCCCAGAATAAGGAACACCCAGTTTGTTGCCCAAACACCCAGTATGAGTCCCCAGGAAATGGAGCAGGTGAACAAGTGCACACTCTGCCCCAAACTGGCTGTCCGAGGCTGGTAAGGAAGATGGGGTCAGGAGGCTGGACCCGGTGCTAAGTCATGTCACCAGCACCCTGGTCTTCCTCTGTAAAATAAAAGGGTTGGAACCCATGGTGCCTCAGGCCCCTTCCCATGTCTGATCTGACACTTGAGTGTAAGTCTCTGCATTTTCCCCAGCAGAGCGCCCAGCTGGACCCCAGGAGGACCTTCCCTCTCCCCTCCCCAGCACCAGCTGTGCAGAGAAGGGCCATGGACATCCGGCTCCTGGGGTGAGGGCCCACAATATGTTGCGCACATGCCCAGAGACTACAAACAGGTTCGGACAAGTTACATGTGGAAAGAGCATAGAGCTGGTTTTCTCTGGAGGAAAGGAATGAAGCTTACACTGCAGAATATAGTATTTTCATCTGGAGGGCTTCTAAATACTGGAATGATTGTTCAAGAGAGGTTGTAGAATTGATTCTCTGATGTTTATGCTTCACTGGTTGGGGACTAGGCCTTCACGGGGTAGATGCAGGACACCTCACGGGCACTCCAAACCCTTTTTTTTATGTCTGTGGTTCTGAAACAGAATCTCAAAATGTAAGATTCAAAGAAACATTTATAAATATCTGGTCCAATTCTATTTCACAGATAAGAAAGTGAAGCCCAGCATTAAGGATGCCCGTTTCCCCTCCTTCCCCCCTTCTCATGTCTTCCTCCATCTAAGGGGTACCTGGTATGTATGCATCTGGCACTATGCTTGGCCTGTCAAAACACAAGATGAGTAAGTCACAGCCCACCCTCCAGGAGCTTGAGGTTGCAGACACACCAAAACTCGCCATCACACGTGAGTGCTGTGACGTCAGTGGGTATAAAGCACACAGTGGAAAGGCTGGAGGAATCAAACAGGAGCCACCCTGAATGGGCTGACTGCCAGCACTAGGTGGAACCTTGAGGGTGTTCCGAATCCCTCCCTTTACAGCATCTTTGTTGACCATCAGCTAATGCCTGGGCAGAAAGGGGTCTCTGCAGTCTGTCCCACACTAGAGTCCACTGAACTTGGCTCTGAAAAAAAGAATCCCCCTGTCTGGCCACACTCTACCAACTCAAGGCACAATAAAGTTCTCTTCCAGGAAAACTTTGCCAACAATCCTGGACTCAGTGATCATTCCTGCCGTGTTGTTGCATCATCTAGCTGTTCTCTCTCCTACCTTCACTTTGGTCTCCTCATCTATATTTTATGTCTCTAAACCAAGTATTTTTGTAACAGCTGATGCTAATACACTCCACTGAATACAATGAATCCAGTGATTTGAGAGGCTGTTGGAAACCATTCTCCCTGCCCCCACATTCCTTCCCCAAATAATTCAAACGTGTCAGATGACTAAAAATCCTCCATCAGAAATCCCTCCTGTTGACTGTGATAAGGAGGCACAGGAGCCACATGACAGCACTCAAGAGTTTTCTGCAAAGGGAGAGCAGGTTGGGAGGGAGCCGGGAGGAAAAGGCTCAAAAGTGACAAATTAATCAACAGAACCAAATAGGCACTAGACAATGTGTGGGAATTCATAAAAATAAAAGTTAAATTCAAACTGATGGGGAAAGGAAGATGCATGCTATAGATGGCATTAGGAAAAAAAGACTGAATTCCTATCTTGCCACAGATGAATTAAAGAATTTTTTAAATATAAGCATTAGAAAAAAATGTCAGGGGGGATATTTTTATGATCTCAGGGAGGGGAAGTTTCATAATCAAGACACAAATCCCAGAAACTATAGAAGAAAATAGTAACAAATTTGATTTCTTTTGAAATTTAAATTTCTGTATGGAAAAGACCCCATAAACAAAGTTAAAGGCAAGTGACAGGCTTGATATAGTAAGAAACACCTTGCAAAATATATAACAGACAAAGATCCATCACCAAAAATGATCAAGAGTTCCCATAAATTCATTTTTAATGATAAAGAACCCAGTAAAAAAATACAAGCAGGCAATTCACAGAATTATAAAATGGCCAGTCTTTTACAAAAAGACTTAAAACATTAGATAACTTAAACATGAGATATGTTTATTTTTAAAAGTGGTATTTTCAGGAATCATATTGGCAATGCAAAAATGTAAATTTTTATATGTGGTATTATCAGGCATCATACTGGCAAAACAAAAATTGACACTATTCAGTGTTGGTGAGAGTGCAGGAAAACAGGAGCGTAAATCGTACATTTTTGGAGGCAATGTGGCAGGCAGTGTGTAAGCATGTTTCTTGTATACATTCCTTTACCACCAGCAATGGCACCTCAGGTAATTGGTAACCACTGAGCAAATAAAACAGGAAGTGGTCAGCCCAGGACCAAGGGTTCAACTGACAAGAAACAAACCTGGAGCAGGGACTGCCCAAGGTGTCACAATCTTAGGGTTTGGCTTCCTTGAATGTGGTCTCTAAAGCTGCCCCTATCCTCCCCAAACCTGGGGAATCTGCTTCCCCAGGGATGGCCTGGCTGTAGGGGAGGATGCCTGCGGGCCCTCAGGATACACTCAGAAACAACATGGTTTTTAATCAGCAAGGCCTCTCTTTATGGAAGGATCTCCCTTGCAGAGTTACCCTGTAGTCTCTACACTTTTCCCCCAAAGGTGATGTCCTTTAAACCAGCTTTCTTTGAATCTAGGGAGTCTGAAGAATCTCCAGGCAGAGCGTATAGACAGAAGTGCATCCAGAGCTCGCCTGTCCCAAATAGGGAACCTGCCTTTGGAGATTCCCATTCAGCAGACCCTCCCTGGTCCCACTGTGAACCAGGCACCCCATGTGGCCAGAGTTTACTAGTTTTCAAGGTCTCTTACACCCTCAACCACCCCTTCCTCATTCAATTCTTCTTTCAATTGCATCATTAATTGACTCATTCAATCAGCATATATTGAGCCTACATGCCAACCTACTTTTCACTGATCACTCAAACCCCCACTCTCCCAGGCACTGCCCTTCTCAGGCCACGTGTCATATCTCCAAACTTGGCTCTAAACTGCCTGCTCCACTCCTCTGCTTATGCAAACTACAGTGCTTTACAAATCTGCCCACATCCTCAGTGCAGTCTGCTCTGATTGTAACATTCCTCAGCATCCTGAGCTCCTCTCTGCCACTCTCAAAGGAGAATGCCCCTCTCCGGAAACTGCACCCACTCCGCCATCTACTTGCTGTCTGTGCGCTGTGGTGTGTGTGCAGGAGTGCTGCAGCTGGAGCACTTCCTTGAATGCCCAAACTTCGTGGTCTTACCCCGTCCCTCAGCTGCCTTAGAGATGGAAAATAAAAGGCCAACATTCTGCTGGATTTAAAGCTGTTCCCGACAAACTATGCTAACTCAGCAGTGGGAACCCATTCACGTTCCTCAAGTTCACACATGTTTCCTTTCACAAGTAGGACAGGCTTAGCCTGGGGGTGACTGTGGCACTGCTCCCACCTCTCACTTGAATCATAGGGGAAGTCTAAGAATTTCTCCAAGTCATGTTCCCCAGCTAAAGAATGCAGGTAGGCACTGTTTGGCACAATACGGATGATCCTGATTAAGCAGATGGCTATTTAACTTTTACAAACGAAATCCTAGTGGAAAGGCTAGGAACTTGCTATTTTAAAAAGCCTTTCAAAAGATGGACTCTTGCACAGAAATTTATTCCCTTCTTTATCTTTCTTCAAATTCTGAAAAAAAGATCTAAATGTACTTTAGTAAGTCAAATGCATTACCAACTCGCAATTTAGTGCATTCTGACCAGCGTTACTAATTAATAATACAGAAGAAAATGAAACAGGAGAAAAAAGATCTCTATCACATATACTAAGGGTATTCTTTCATGAAATTTAGTGGGTGTACACATATGTATGTGTAACTGAATTATGACATAAAATGAATTTCTTACTGTGGGTCTTGGTCAAAATTTAAAAGCCACTGATAGGTGGTAAGATTTAAATGTTCCTGCATATGAGGTTCATTTAAGATGTGACACCTGCTAATAGAAGAGGGGTACACAGTCTAAGTAAGAGTTTTGTGAGTTCTAAACAAGCTTTCTTATGCCAAGCCAGTGTTCTCCAAACTTTTCTAAGATCTATAAGAAACACATTTATGATTTTATACTCACACCACACACACACACACACACACACACACACACACAACTACATATATAATTGAAACAAATTTCATGACACATACTACCCTTCCTAGTGTTAGTCTTACCACCTGCATTGCTCACTGATTTATTTTGTTTTTTTAAAGCTAATGATGACCCAATGAAGCTACCTCATTACCTACTAATGAGCTTCGAGTCTGAAAAGCACCATTCACGGGGATGATTGTGCTTCCTGACCATGGAGTGAGTGAGAGAAAACTGTGCCTGCCCGGAATACCAAGGAAGGGAAGGGAGGCCAGGCCTGGTCAGGCAATGTGCCCATGCTTCTCGTTATTAAAGATTTCAATAGGGAAGGCAGGGGGCACTACCCCGACACCCTGCCACACAGAATAAAAAAGCATAGTTCGGATGTGCGGGCCCTCCAGCAGGCTGCCCAGGTTGACTAACTGGCATGATGAAGCGGAATGTTTTACAAAGACAGACATGAAGACTGCGCGTTCCCAAACGCCCAAGCCAAGCAGTAGGGAGCTGAACACTCCCTCAGCCACCCCTCCCCCACTCCTGCTTCGAGTTTTCAGAGCCTTTACAAAGTCCTCCAAGTTTCAGCGAGAGACTCCCAGTCCCCGCGCCACTAACTCCCAAGTTGATGAAGCCCACCCACTACTCCGGAGGCCTCTCCATTCTACACTTTTCCTTCTCTGCTGCCCCGCTGCCTGAAGCCCTGACTTCCTGCACTCCCACCCCACCCCAGAGGTATAGGATTTCTAATTTCCGTAAGAAAGCTGCAAGGCCCCCAGTTCCAACCTGGTGCTTTGGCGGAGGTGAGGGTCTGAAGCTGGTCTGAAGGCCACTTCACTGCCTTCCAACTATTGCCCAAAGCCAAGCCCATTGATAGTCCCCATACAGAAGTGGAAGAGACAAGTGCGAGGCACCTGCCTCCCATCCAGCCCTACCATACTCCAAGGATTAGGTCTTGAGTGCTTGCCCCCAGGCCCGGCCTTACTGACCCCTCTCCTCTCCACTTTTTCAGCAGCAGGGTATGCAGAGGCTAGGCCCCTAGATGGTCCTGTTTGTCACTCAAGTACTGTGTCATCTCGTTAATTGTCTAGCATGTGTTAATCAGGCTCCTAACTCTTCTACAAGCTTCTTGAAGGCAGGGACCTAGCAGAAACTTCTCTGAGTACAGGACGGGGGTTGGATACCCGGATACACCACCATGGAGAGTTGGGGGAGGGAAGCCCAGGAAAAAACACAGCGACAGATACAAGGGTAGAGGGGCCAGGTGGTTGCTGCACAGCTAAAGCAACTGCAGCCGCCTCTGTGGTTTGATTTAAGGGGCTCTGTTGTTGGAAAGGGAGGAGGGCGTGGACCCATGATTGGCTTGTTGGGGTTGGCAGGAGGAAGCACAGCCACGCGTGGGAGTTGATGGGTAGAGACACCGGGGTGCTGGGTGCTGGACAGAAGTGCAGGAACTGGGGAGAAGAGTTCACAAAATAAATGTCATGAGACTGGATGAGGCCACCAAACCTCGCAGCAAGACCCTTACAAAGCAAAAGAAAATCTTAATTAATTTGAGTTAATTAGGTATCACGCATACTGATAGGTTCTTGAGAAAGATTTGCCAAGAAATATAAATTTCTGGGGGCCTTTGGGATCGGATTCTAGTCCAGTCTGCATTCCTGACCGCGATAAGGCCAAAGGTGAGGCCCTCCGCGGTGGCCGCGGGCGGAGACTAAGCCTGGACCGCAGCGGCGACGGCCGCGTGTGCTGCAGGGAATTTCGGCCGCCCCCCGCCCGCCCCCTCTCCTCCGAGCGCTCCCAGGACGCCGAGGGGCGGTGACAACTCGCCGGCAGTCTTGCATCAGAAAAACGGCGGGTTCGGCGTTTGCGGTCCCAGCCAGGCCGCCTTCCCTGCGGCGTCTCAGCTGCCACGAGACAGGCTGGGACTCCGCCAGTGCCCCCCAGGGAAAGATGGACTCCGCCAGGCGAGCCAGGACTTGGTCCGGGAAGGATCGCCGGTCTCTTGGCACCCCGCAGGGAGGCCACTTTGGCGCCCCTTCCCCCGGTGCCCCCGAGCGGGAGGAAGAGGCGGCGCAGGGCTGCCAGGGCCCCTGCGCGCGACAGCTGGGGAGCCGCGCTGGCATCCCGCTGGCAGCCTGCAGGACAAGTTGGAGAAGCCTGCGCTTTGCAGTACTCGCAGGAGGCAAACCAACATGAAACACGCGGTTGCAAACTGAATGGAAAGTTAGCATCCTGCAGCTCGCGGCCGTTTGTTCCTCCCTTCTCCCCCCTCCCCCAGCCCCCAATCTCAGGAGGCCCCAGGACTGTTACCAGGGCCGAGGAGTGGGAGTAGGACACGCCTTTCCGGGCGCGACCAGCCTGTTTCGGCAGAGGATGCCCCTGAGCCCTCGTCTTTCTCTCGCTAGCCTTACCTGCAGCTCGGCTATCAACTCCTCTTTGCTCAGGTTCTGCTTCTCTACCACCTGCAGCCCTCCATCTTGCAAGATCTTCCGGCAGCAAGGGTCCAGGCTATCACTGATGAGCACTCTCCGTAGATTTGCGAAGGCCATAGCAGAAGTCGGCCTCGGCCGCTAGCCCTGGGCAGAGCTCAGCAGACAAGCTACAGTTCCGGATGGCGGGCGCAAGGAAATGGGAAGGATTCTCGATCTCCTTCTCCCCCTTTATCTCCCGACTTCTGCTCCGTCTCCTTTTGATTGGACAGAAACGCTCAAACTCTCGGTGACTCCGCCTCCTCCTCGCAGTTCTGAGCCTTCAATTCCCCGCCCACTTTATACCAGCGAAGGATTTCCCAATCCCAACCAAAGCTCTTCCCTACACCTGGTAAGCATATAGAAGCACAATTTGCGCTGATTAGCTGATTCATATCTGAAACAAACTGGGAATATTCATTCTCACCCTGAGAGAAATATTTCATCTTCACTTAAAGATGTGGTAACGGCTTGGTATGTCTATAAAACCAAATTCTGATTTATCTATGTGCATCCCTGATTCTGCTTGATACCAGGTGGCCTTAAATAATCCAAAATGGAATTTTCCAGTATTTCTGTAAAGGGCGCGGGTGGGGTGGCATGAAAGAGCGTGTCTGTTGCAGTTCTTAAAGAATCACTCTTAAAGAATCGCTCAATAATCCCTCAACAGTTTTTAACGCACCTATTATGTGCAAGGCTCTGTGTGGGATGCTAAAGGGGGCTTGAACATCCTCTGGTGGGCTGCCTAGAGGGTACCCAAAGACAGACACACGGAAAGTTAAGTAACAGAAAGCAAAGAGAACTTTCTGAGACCTCACCAAGTGGTGCTTAACTCCAAAGAATGATGCAATGAGAATTATGAGTTTGAAAGAGAGCAAGGACCTGGTTCATTTAGACCAGCCAAAATTTTTGTTCAGGGTCCTCTACTTTCACTTCCTGATTATGAAAAAGAGGAAAAGCAAAATGAGATAACAGTCTGGCCTAATTTATGTACTGACCAAGGAGGCACTTCCCAACGCTTAACCACTTTATGCTTAAACAAATAAGCTCTTTCATGACCCCCTTTACAGAAATACTGAAAAATTCCGTTTTGGATTATTTAGGGCCACATAGTATCAGAAGCAGAATCAGGGATGCACGTGGATGAATTAGACTTCAGTTTTATGGACACAGCCAGCCCAGTCAGCACTGTGTGTAGTTGTCCTGCAGCATTCACAAAGCTCGAGTGCTTGATCCTTACTCTAGAACTATGCAACATCAATATTATAAAGTAATGGAAATGTGGGATTGATAATTCCTAAGCACAAATCAGATTTTAGACCAAATGCTCCCAGTGGGGAAGAAGATAATTTGTCTACCCCTTTTACTTGTTTGGATAATTTCACGAATCTTCATTCCAGAGCTTCAAAGTATCCACTCCATTTCTCTTCCTCTCAGGAGGTGCCTGGCAGCCCCGGGGGCCTGGGAACAGACCAGTTGACCTAGCCCTGGGGGCTAATGAAGGGACTTGGAAGCATCTACTTTTATTACCACTTTCTTCAACCCCTCCCAGAGCTCACCCTCTACTTTCAACTGTAGACCCTAAACCCTGCTGTCTCTAAAAGATAACCTCACCCCTTCACACCAAATTAGCCTTTTCAGATACTGTCTGAACTCACAGCCCAGAGGCCCTTCCATACCCCATCACCTGGGCATTATTTTCTTTATTATTTATGCCTCACCTGCTTCTAAAACATCCAAACCACACAGCAAAAGACATTTCTAGACCTATTAAGAATACAGTGAATAGGTAAGAGCCAATTTCCAGGTGGAAAGAAGGGTGTGTAATAACTTTTACCATAAACAAATCAGAAATGTTCCTCTTTTAAATTTCTCTAGCATTGTCTTCAAGTTACCTCATAGTGCCATGCATATGTGTGAATATTTCATGTCCCCCACTGCCTCCCATTGAGATCAGACACAGCTTTATACCCCTCCAACAGTGCCTAGCACAGTGCTTTCCACATTGTAGAGGTTCAGAAGAGATTTCATTCAAAAATTAATATATTGAGCACCTACAATGTGCCAGTTACCATGGCTTAACACTGGGGGGTGTGGTGATGCACCAGAGACAGCCTCTTACCTCAGAACAAAAGCAAAACAACATTTAAAGTACTGCAGAACTGAAAATAGAGCTATGCTGAAGTGCTTTGGGAGGGAGAAGCAGAGCCACCCAGCCCAGCCTAAGGGCACCCGGAAGACTTCCAGCAAGGTCGCCTTGGGTTGACACTTTGATGCTAATGTAAGCAACCACTCTGAGGGGCACAGAATATGAAGAAAAGTAAAACATAATCTGCCTCCAAACTTCTCTTGGTCAATTGCCCAACACTGAGAGCTGAATAGGAAGTAGCCAGGTGGAAAAGGCATGACCTTTACAAAGTCCCAGAGATGGGAAGAATTTGTGGGAGGTTCCAGGTGAGCAGGAGATGGAATTGCAGAGGGGAAAGGGGCTGCTCATTAAAGGCCTTGCCCTAGAAGGAGTTCAAAGGTTGTACCGAGGTGCTGGGTAATTTTTTAGAAGTGGCATGATTAAGTCAGCTGATAAGCCTGCTGCTGCTAATGTAGATACCACCTCTCCCTGCCATCCCAGGCTCACCCTTCACCCTTTTGCAAATTGGGTTTTTTTCTTTTATAATCCAGGGTAGGAGCAAAGGGAAATGTTCTCCTTCCCCCTGTGTTATCACCTCCATCCATAAGAAAGGAAATTGAACTCTCATGGAAACAGGAAAATAGTTCTACCCTTCTCTCCAGACCCCTCACTCCTTCCCCTGCCCTGGCGCAGGACCTTGTAAGACAGACTGTTCTGACTAGTGAGTATGGGGGAAAGGTCTTAGTGTGAGGCCAGGCCAGCCCCTTCTTGGCTCTCTCTTTTGGAGCTGCAAGCCCCCAGATAATGTGTACTTGCCTGCTTCCTTGTGTGTAGTGAGCTCCCAGGGCAGGCCCCACCCCAGGCACCTCGGGGTGCAGTGGCCGGCTGCTCAGCTTGTAGAGGATATGGTTAATGGGGGAGCAAGAAACAGGAGAGGTAGGAATCCCATTTTCTACTTGGGAGCCCATTTGCCATCTCCAAACTCACAATATGAGTAATAGAACATATTTTGAGAGGTAGATGATGAACGGTCATCTGCAAAATAGGCACATCTGGATTTGAAGTCTAGCTTCTCAAATGACTGAAACTGATGTAAAAGCCAAGGGCAGGCAGCCCTAAAATGTGCCACTTTGGCATGCAGATTATTTCAGAACTGTAGACAATCAATGCCCAAAAGACTGGAAAGAAACTTTGCCCTCCTCCTAGCCCCAATGAATAAAAAGAATTAAAGAGAGGAAAGGAGCCCATAGATTACCACATCATAATATAACCTACAGGCACTAGACAGGGAGGCATGTGACAAAGTCTGTTAAATCTCTTTATGTGCCATTGTTTTGTGTAGCCCAGCAAACGTGTTTACCATTTACTCTTCCATATTCCTGTAGATTGTTCCCCTTTCCCTTTGAAGTCTCAGACCCCTACCCCCTTCCTTAGTTCAGGATGACATATATACCTCATTTTCCCTGTCTTTGGAATCTCATGACTATGGGTTCCCCATATATACTTAATTAGACTTTGGTTCTTTGTCCTGTTAATCTGTCTCATGTAAGTTTGGTTCTTACACCAGCTAGAAGAACCTTAAAGGGTAGAGGAAAATCCATCCTCCCCAACAGTGACCTTGGCCATGTTACACTGCCTCTTTAGACTTAGTTCTCTTTTCTATAATGTGGAGCTAACAGTAGGATGGTGCTTTCTTCATAAGGTTGTTGTGAGGATTAAATAAGGCAAAGCTGTCACCTGCATGCAATTTGTAGTGCTGGGCTTTATTCATTCATTCAGTCAGTCAGTCAGTCAGCACATATTTACTGAGAGCCTGTAATGTGCCAGGGATTGCTGAGAGGGCTGGGACTGAAGCTTTGAACCAAACAAACATAATCTCTGCTCTCATAGAGCCTATGTTCTGTTTTGGGAGAAAAAAATATAAGTAAATGAAAAAATTGAACAAAATAGTCTCAGGGTGTGGTAAGTATGAAGTGGTAAGTATGAGTATGAGGTGATGCAATAACTATAAAACTGAATGATGGGATAGACAGGAAAAGGTGAAGAGGCATCTATTTTAAACTTTGTGATCATGAAAGGCCTTTCCAAGAAGATGAGATTTGGGTTGGAACTGACATAAGAAGTCAATTATGCAAAGAATGAAGGAAAGAATTCTAGGCAGAAGGAAAAGCAGAACAAGTCTAGGACATTCAAGAAACTTGCCCCAAAATATTTCTGTAGCACTTACTGTGTATCAGGCATAATGCCAGGCACCAGGAGAGCTATGCTGAACAAGTGGCACATGGTTGCTGCCCTCAGGGAACCCACAGTCTGGCATGTGAGTGTGTGTGCTGTGCAGCAGGCTGTAAGGAAAAGTGAGGAAAGTCAGAGAAGGCAGCACTTACACTGAGATCTGAAAATGGAGGAAGAACCAGTGGACAACATTTTGGGGAGAGAACAGTAAGAACAAAGTCACTTGGGTAGGAAAGAGCATGACTTTTTCCAGGAGCTGACAGGTCAGAGCACCGGTCCTAGAGGGAGGGCCATGGCATGAGACAAGGAGGCGAGGCTGTCAGGGGCCAGACCATGCAGAGGGCCTCTGGGTCATGAGTTTGGGCCATATCTTGAGAAGGTTGATTTGGTGTGAAGGGATGGTGTTATCCTTTAGAGACAGCAGGGTTTAGAGTCTACACTATATGGAAGCAGGAGATGAGTCCTGGGAGGAGTTGAAAGGAAGCAGTAATAAAAATGGGTGCTTCCCAAGTCACTTCATTAGCCTTCCAGGCTAGGTTTACTGCCAGGACATGTGAAGAGTCTGGACTTCTGTGGATGCAAATAAGAGAAAGTCAATTTAAACTGGATCAAGTTAAAAAAGGAACACTCAGGTGTCTAAAAAGATCAAGTGTGAACAGAAATGAATGCAAATGGTATCCCTGACAATCTGTGTCTCTCTAGCATCTCCATTTTCCTTAGGGTTCCCGAAAGACAAGGTGTGGCAAGAATGTCACCAGTTAGTAAAGAATAAAAAATTCAGCCGTATATTCTAGTAGTTTGGCAATCCTAGAAGATTATACTAGTTTTCTACAACTGCCACAAAATTTCCAGACCTAATCTTCATTGAGCCAACTTGGGTCATGCATCTGTCCCTAAACCAGTCACTGTGGCCAGGGGACTGGATATGCTGACTGGTCAGTCTGAGGAAGCACCCATTTCAGATCTGAGGATAGGATTAGTTGCACCTGACATACACACTGAACGTATGAGGAAAGTGGATGACCAAGGGAAAATTCAGGGTGCTGAGCCAAAAGAAGGGGAGTGGGGATTGGCTGACCTCTCCACCATGATAAGGAGTTTAAATTTCTTATCCCAAGTATGATGAGAAACCACTGGAGGGTTAATTTAGGGAGGGGCAAATATTATCTAAGCATTAAAAATGATCACTAGATAGTAACACACCAAAAAAGTTCCTTTTTACAGCATTGCTTTTATTATGATTATGATGATGCTGACAGTGACTACAGTGATAATAGTGGCTAGCAGACAGGGGGTTCCCTTGTTTGGCACCTGCCATGACTCTGTAAGGTAAACTTAGAACTTGAAAAGGCAACAGACAGGAGAAATAATAAGAACCAATTAATAGTGGGTGAAGTTAACCACCTGAGAAAGCAACCCATCCTGAGAGAAGGTAATAAATGCCTAAAAAGGAGTTTTGGGAACCATCAGATCATATTAAGGCAAGAAGAACGTTGTTTGATCCTAATACAATTGAATGTTAAAAGGGCAGGGGAATCTCTTAATATAATCAAGTGTGTTATAATTTTTCTGCAGAAAGAATATGTGTGGGTAAAGTGGGGTTCCTATGGCCAGGATCCTACTGAACTTAAACTACCTGATGATTTAACTGGCCTGTTGCTATGCTACCGCTTCCATACCTTTAGGCAATAAGCCATTATTGTGTTAATATAAAGAGTTCCACCCAGTGCTCTGCACAGCGACAGAGTGGCAGGGCTGCAAGGCTGTAGGAGAGTGGAGCGGAGGCTGGAGTGGTGTGGTGGCAGCGCCAAGGACAGAGGCTCAGAGGATGGCTGTGTAGGACAACTGTACAGAGAGGCCCAGAGGACGGCTGTGTGGGATGACTGTGCAGGGAGGCCCAGGGGACAGCTGTGCAGACAGAGAGGCCCAGAGGCGGAGACTGGCTTGCTGCATGCAGACTCACTCTGAGTGAACGGGATTTTAGTGACTGCCACCTGGAAATAAAGTTGGGTATAACCTTTTCACCCCAAGAACCCTTTGCTGTAAATTTCTTTGGTCACAGTGAATCTATAGCGAACTTGCCTGGGGCTGAAACATTTGCAAGACAATATGCTAACAGGAAGACTGGTCTATGCCCTCAAAATTATGATTCAAGGTGAATCTTGGCTTTTACCCAGCACCGTTCCAGGAGAAAGAGAGGAAAACAGTGCATGTGACAAACGGGTGCTGAGGTCATTAGCAAGATGAACTTTGATGTGGTACAGAGAGAATTCATCAGATTTTATCATAGACTGTAATACAATATCCCTTCTGATTGTGCGAGTCCTCCTCCTCTTTACCATTCTTCTGTGTAATTATTTTATTTCCTGGATACCCAATGCCAGTAAAGGGCCAATGGATGGAACTGTTTCTCGCCAGACCCTACATCTTCAAATCCTGTGGCAAAAGGAGAATCTAAAAACTTGTGTTTTTGGTGAACTTCTGTCGACAGGGGCGTGTTGTTGAGCAGCAGGGGTGAGTGAACTCAGTAGATACTGCCTCAGTCACTGGCAATGCTCCTGTTCGTGAACAACGGGGTGGGGAGAGCAAAATGTGACCCCAAAATATGCCATTTGGCATGTGGATTATTTTGAGCTGAAAGGCAGTCAAGACCCAGCAGAATCAAGAAAAACTTTTTTTTACCTCTCCCTTAACTACCTGAAGGATTTTAGGTAATGGGTCCGGCCCAGAAAGAGAGCTATTACAAGAGATAAATCTTAATCTGAATGACCTATCTGCATGGCAGGAAAAACATCTAATTACCAAACATCTGCTCTTATTGCCTTGTGAATCACCCTCTCCCCTTGGAAGCTCAGGTTTCCAGCCATCCCCTTCCTCAGTTCAAGATGGCATATAAGCCTCAGTTGTCTGACTTACTCCTGTGTGTCATATGTTTTTTATGAGGTTCCTGTATATACATAATTAAATTTATTTTTCTCCTGTTAATGTGTCTTATGTCAAGTCAATTAATAGACCAGCCAAAAGAACCTAGAAGGATAGAAGAAAAAATATTCATCCCTTATAGGAGCATTTGGGTTTGTACTCTGGTCTCCTGTGAGTTAGGCTAGTGGCAGTCTCTGAAACTCTGTTCAACACTAGGGGCTTTGAACTTGAGAGTCTAGTAATCAGAGAGCTTCCCTCTGAGATCTCAAGCTCTCCTCTCCTTCCCTTTATCTACAGTGTCTCAAAACCTGTTTAGGTCACTGAACTAAATAAGAAACTAGTAAAAACAGCAAACCCTCTCACCTTCTAAACTGTGCATATATGTTTAAGGGGATTCATGACCTCCTGAAGTCTATTCATGGGCCTTATAAGATTATAGTAGACAGATAGGCAGGAGTAGGGAAGGGGGAGGGGGACTTTGGCCTGTGTTTACATTTGGCTAGATTCTGGCTTATATTCTACAAATTCCACATAAGCTGTTCTTGGGGTATATAGAGTGAGAATATAGATAACAGACTGGCCAAAACCAGCTAATTCCAACAGGGAGAAGAAACTGACCCAAGCTTCACCCCCAAATCCATTAACATAGCAAAAAAACACTCCCCTGTGTCATTAGCATGGTAAAAATTACACCTCTCCACACCATGACAGTGCTGATGGGGATCAAATATAGTAAAAAATCCCTCTACCCAACGTGAAAGTGGAACAAGCCTGAACTCCAGGAAGATTCCACCTGTTCCCTTTGAAACCTAATTTCACTTAGTGAATATTCACCTTCCTTTGTATAAAAAAAAAGGCTCCCTACAGTTCCCTGCACAGCCCCCTCTGGGTGGACCCACACCCCAACTCCCCAGGACATGTACTCAGTCTTTTCTTTCAACTCTAAATCTCCAAATAAACTCTTAATGCACAACAGCTTTTCTGCAATCCTTCTTGAATTCTTTCTCACAAGGAGACCAAGGACCTGTCTCAAGTAACAACAGGATCCCATGAACCTCTTCCTAGAAACCTGTATTTACATCAGTTAGGCATGGTAACAAAATGCAAAGTAGCCATAATAATAATAATAATAATACAAATATTCATTGATCATTTGTTAAGTGCTAGATGAATATAACTCAATAAATGCTCACAACTGTCGGAGGTGTTACCACTGTTATTCTCATTTCACAAATGATAAATCTGAGACACATTGTTTTATTTATTCCAACTTTACAATTTAGAGAAGTTAAATGACTTACCAAAAGTTACATGACAATAGATTATAAAGCTAAGATTATGCATTTCTTTAAACCTCTAGTTTAACTTCTAATTGTGCTTTTAAAGTGAAAGTGAGGTGAGGCAGGGTCATAGGACAAACACCATGATTTATTTTTCCTGCCTAGGATAAAAATGCCAATATATAAATAGTATATTAAGACCAGGAGGGACTCCACCGTAAGGCTAATATTCCATTTTAAAAACAGTTCAGAGGTAAGATTCTTAAAATTTTACAGCAATTACCCAACAACTGACCCTATCTTCAGGCAGGGTGAGCCATCCTAAATGGTATGTTTCCACTACTAGAGGGTAACCACCATTTTGTAGAAGAACAGTATCAATAAATTCCTTGTGTTAAGTCTATCTTAAAGAATATCTAGAGGACTATGGATGGCAACATAATGTCTCTCACTGGAGACAGACATCATGAGACCACGTGTCAAGCCTATGCCCCTGGCCCTTTATTCCATTCCTGAAATCCTTAGAAGACATAAATCCTAAGCCTTTCAGCGTGCCTCCCCTCTAAGGCTGCCCACACTCCCCTTTGCTATTTCATTCAATTTTCTAGATTTAAGCACTCGTCTTCTCTCTCACTGTTCTACTTCAGGCAAGTAGGGAAGGACCACTGAGGTCTCTCATTTGGGCTTGTAGGTTCCCGCCACCTGGGTGACCCAGACAGGACTGTGGCTCTATGATCATGCTCTTGTAGCCTGCCTGAAAATCTTTCTTTGCCTTTGGGAAGTTAACAGACGATAACCTCACTCCGTTCAGTGCTCTGCAGCTCCCCCAAATCCTGGGGTGGTAGTTCCCACACCCTGCAGATTCAAGCAGACACTGGATGCCAGGTGAACCTGGCTTCAGGAGCTGGTAAGGGATTTGCCCTACACCAAGCAGGAGTTCAGTGGACTTTCCTTTCCTCCTCTGCTCTCCCTTGCTCTCTGCTGCCTGCGTGGCTGCTGCCATGAACTACTACTCTTACTTTAATGTATTCCTTCTTTACTTACACACATCTGACCTGTTTGAGAATTCTTTCTCTACCAGAGTCAAGTACCCTCCCGTCCAGATTGAGGTCTCACCTATTGCGCTGGGAGAGACCTCCTCGGAGGCAGCTGCACAGTAATAAAAGTGGAAGTCCTTCCATTTAAAAAATATTATATTAAACTTAGAAACAACTACACAAAAGGCTTGAATACTGTAACTATTGACAGCAGGCAGAAATCAGAAATTCTATGTTGCCTGAGAAATTGTCCAAGATATTGGTATTTACTAAGAAATGTGAGTCTTGGTGTGGTATGCAGAATAATTGCTCCTCAAAGATGTCTGTGTCCTAATGCCTGTGTCCTAAGGCCTAATGAATATGTTACCTTATATGGCAAAAGGGACTTTGCAGATGTGATTACGGTAAGGAGTTGGAGATGGGGACACCATCCTGGATCATCTGGATGGGGTGGATATAATCACACAGGTCCTCTCAGAGGGATGCAGGAAGAGTCAGAGTGAAAGAGAAGGCCATGAGACATGGAAACAGATTGAAGTGCTTTGAAAACAGGGGAAGGGACCACAAGCCAGGAATACAGGAATGTTCTAGAAACTGGAAAAGGCAAGGAAATAAATTCCACCCTAGAGCTCCCAAGGATGAACAAGCCTTGCTGACACCTTGACTTTATCCCAGTGAAACTGATTTCAGCTTTGGAATTCTAGAACTTTAAGAGAAGAAATGTGTGTTGTTTTAAGCAACCAAATTTGTGATAATTTCTTATAGCAGCCTTAGAAAACTAATACAGTTGGAAACCATACAAGATGAAAAGAACATTTCATCCAGATAGAGATTAAGTAGCAATGAGAGAAGAAAAAATGAAGAAAACAGGAAGAGTAGAAGGAACATGAATGGGCCCCTCCCCCCTAATTAACTAGGGGATTTACATGAAAACAAATAAACAAAAACCCTAGGTAGTCCTAGGTCAGAAAGTGAGACAGGAAGGGTGGGGCCCGAGGACTCTCCCCACTCTCTCCTCTCCACTCCCCAAGCATCTATTTCCTGGAGTGATTCATTGACTGAGAATGCTTGAGACCAGAGATGAACCTATTGCGCTGGGACATTGTGCTCCTCATCACCTGTCCCCAACCAGTTCAAAGGGCTCAATTTTGAGCCCTTGGAGTGTAGCACTATAGGCAAAATCTGAAAGAGCTATTTAAGGGAGGTGGCCCTGAATCACAATGGTGGAGATGGGAAATGCTGCTCTAGATCACGCAGGTGGCAGAGCGAGAGGGCAGGAGGTGCACTGTCCCCACTCTTAATTCATTCTTCCCACAAACCCTGTACCACTACTGCCACATGCCAGGGGGGTGCTGGGGTCCTTGCTTTCACGGAGTTGGCTGTCAGCGGACGTGACAAGCATTAATCAAACAATCACACAAATGAGGGTATAATCACAACCTAGAACACATGTTATATAGAATTGATAGTTTGAGAGTCTTTTAACAAAAGAATTGTCAATGCTACTGAAGAGAAGTGACAGAATACCTTGACAAAGTCTGGAAGATTACACCACTGAAGATGCCATTGTTCCAGAAAAAGCCATGAAAGCCATCAAGCTCACAACAGATACCTGCTGGAGAAAACTGTCCAGATGTTGTGCACAACTTCACAAGATTTACAACAGAGCCAGTCACAGAAATCATAAAAGACATGTGGATAAGGCAAAAAAAAGGTTGCTTTTTTTCACTTTGCCCTTTCAGTTTTGATGTCTAGTGTTAGTAATATATATAACTTCTACAGTGTTTTGTATAATTTAAGACAATATAGATGTGGGTACTGACAGATCATTCATCTTGTAAACAGATGATATAAGCTTATTATTGATAAATACTGTACAGTACTGTAAATGTACTTTCTCATGATTTTCTTTATAGTTTTTTTTCTAGCTTATTTTATTCTAAGAATACAGTATATAATACATATAATTTTTAAAAATGTGTTAATGGACTACTTACATTATTAGCAAGGTTTCCAGTCAACAGTAGGCTATTAGCAGTTCAGTTTTGGGGGAGACAAGATTACACACAGATTTTTGACTGCACAAAGGGTCAATACCCCTGCCCTCCAAGTTGTCCTAGGGTCAACTGTATATTTTGTGGATTTTATTTAATCATCCTATGGCTTACCTAAAAATAGTTCACCACTTAAGTTGTTCCCATATTTTTATTACAAATTGTGCTACAATGAATACCCTTGTGAAATTATCTTTGAATTTCAATTCTTTAACATAGATTCCAGGAAAAGAACTGCTGAATCAAAGGATATGTATATTTTTTAATTTGATATTGCCAAATTACTACCTCAAAAGGGGAATATTATTTTATATTCTCACCAAAAATATCAGAGTATGCTTGTTTCCTCACATTACTGAACTTTTTAAATGTTTGCCAATCTTATTGACAAGGAAGGAAAAAAAAGAAATTATTTCGTTTCAAATTGCATTATTAATGAAATAGAACATCTTTTCATGATTGTTAGCTGAAATATTATTTCCTATTTTTGAACCTAATAACCTATACAAGTAAAAATTGAATACAAAGCAATAAGAGTCAAAAAAGGAGTAAGGTTAAAAACTACTGTTGGCATTTAAAGTTACCCATTTAGAATCAAACTCAGAAGAAACCAGTAACAAAAAGACTGACAGATCTGACTACATACAAAATAAAAGGGGGAAAGAGTATAGGTCAAAAACCATTATAAATGGAAAGTAACTTGTTATTAAAAACAGACGGCATTATAAATAATTATATCATTTGAAGCTATGGCCATGAAGTATATTAACATACTGATTGCCATACTGAGTCAGAAATAATTTTTTAAATTACCTAATGTTTTTGAAGGTGAAGGAAAACAAGCACTCTTATACTTGGCAATAAATGGGTACAATCGAACTTGATAATAATTATGCAGTATGTATTAAGATCCTTTAACACAGACATACCTTTGGCCTTGGAATTAACATATTTAGTCTGTTACATGTTTAATCTAGGGAAAACAAAGATGTAGGGAAAAACTTGTACACATTATTTATGTAGAAAAGTTTGCTGAAATAATGTTTTGTTCCCATGTCATAGAAGATAACTAAGTCTTTACAACTTTAAGAGATGAAAGGGGAGAGGATTTACAACTTAGCATTTAATTTACAATTCATTGAATCCTAATCCTATAGAATACTAATATTAATCTCAAAAATGTAAAGCACCCTTTACTCACCATGATATGAATATCATCTATTCACTGCTAAGTGAGACAAAACACATTTCAACTAAACTTTTCCTTTGTTTTAAATGTTGGCAAGCTACTTAGAAATCCAAAACATCTAGAAATACATAAATACAAATTGACAAAATTGTTTTTGTATGTCATTATAAAGTTCTCAATCTTTGTTCGTATTAAATCTTAGGATATCATAGCCAAATTTTAAAGTTTGTCCCTAAATTCTGCCATACTCTGATTTTACAAATGTTTGATATATGTATAATGCTAAAAGAAAGAAGATAGCATTATGTAAGATTGAAAAACCTCTTCCATTGATTTCATTTTCCTAAAGTTCTTAAGCCACCTCTACCAATTTCACTTACTCTTCTTCCATTCCCTTTGCTGGACACATCTTAAAAAGCAATTTACAATTTTCAACTGTAATGTTTAATGAGGCTCCAAGATGTACTTTTTTTTCCTTTGGAAAGCAGGTATATTTGTAATATTCCTAATATGCTGTGTTGGAGTTTAAATGGGCAAAGAGGTTCTTGGAAGAAAGATCAGAAAATATTTTCTTCTCCTTGGACCTTTTAAATGCTTTTGTCTTTAAATTGTTATGTAGCATCTTCTACTAACTGGCTTCAGTAGCTGATTTTTCCACCTCTGCAAATAATTGCACTTTTATTCTACTACAATTTAATTTCTAGAAAATATTTTAGTTACTGAGTAATTTTTTGCCATACTTCATTTGCATTCCATCATTAATCTCATCTACTCACTCAATACATTTTTTATTATGGAATAAACTTGATATAAATTCACACATCAACTCTAAGGAACCATGAGCTTTCTTATGCATTACATTTGCAAGCAAGTCACAAAACAACTAGACGCTAAATGAAGAAAGCTTTTTGAAGTAGTACAAGAAAATCTTACAGTGGAGAACAAGAACAACACTTTTGTTAAGGCATATAAAAATGCAGAAGTATCAGTTATTTTTAAAAATAAGTTTGCTAATTTCTCCAGGTGATCTACATTATCCTGAGAATTCAAACTGAAATCAGAATGATTAAAGGGAAACTTAGAACCCCCTTGTTTTTTAAACATAAGAAAACAGAAATTTAAAGTGAAATGGAAAATGGAAAGTACCTAAGGCAATACCTAGCATATAGCAAATCAATAATAAATGTTCATTCTGTTATGTGAACTAATATATATTAATCTGCTCTTTTACTTGCTTTGTTAATGGTCATATGACTAGCCAGTGGCTTATCTGTATGGTTTGTCACATTATTGGGCTGCTGGCCTAATTCAAACTTTTATATAGTATATACCATTTCATGAAGTTGTGGGTGAACCTTTTAAACCCACCTAGTTTTAATTAAAGTTGCGTATGTGTATTTGATCAAGGGCTTTCAGGACCTGAAATTTCCTTAAAAGAATAAAAAAGATAATAAACAGGGACCATACCAAAGTTATAAAATCAAATAAATACTTTTTTCTAAATTCTGGAATTCAGCATCAGACAAATCATTGATATTGTAATCCAGTTTTAGAAATGGATCCAATTATTTTGCCAGAGTACCCATAAGAATCACTTGTTTGGTTACTCTGAGTCATAAGGAAACAGAGCAAAAATGAACATGAATAACAAAAAATTTTGTAGCTTAGGATAAAGGAAGCATTTTAAGTGTCTGTACCTAAACTAAAAGTTAAAAAAAAAAGGTTTAGTTATTCTCAAATCTGTATTTTCCAATAGAAACTCTCCTAGGAAAAAGTAAGTATTTGGGAAACTGACAATTATGGTGTTTTCCTGTATTGAATGGCTGTTTAAATTTTAGTCTCCATATCTGTCTAACAAAACATTATCCTTGAATCATCAATGTAGTGCTATCCTAAGCAACTCAAAGTGACTAAAGAAAAAGGTTATCCTAATAAGCTACAGGCAACACTAGAGAGTAAATTTTAGAAAATTCACAATTATCTAACTGACCTCAGCATGTTTTGGTCAGACTAAATGATGTATTTCCCAAAGCTATAAATGAAAGAAAAACAAATCATGTTTGAGCTCTTTATAGACAACCCTGCCCACATCATTCAGTAAGAACAGCCCCTTCTTCTCCACCAAGCTTTGGAGAGAATGGTTAAAATCTCTGCCACAAGGCTTCTCCTCTTCATTGCCTTTCTCTGCATCAGGTTCTTTCTTTTACTCAACTCTTCTTGCCCCAGATCTTGATTTTCAGCCTGAAAAAAAAACACTGTCTAAGGCAACTACAGTTAAAAAGGGTCTCTCTCCCCAGTATGGGCATATGACCATGTACTATTTTTGTTTGCACACATTATAACACCGATCACACTGGATCACACTTGAAGCACTTCTCGTTTTATGGGATTTTGACGCTGGCTGAAGGCATACTGCTCATGAAACACTGAATCACAGTAAGGGCACTTCTTTCCCTGCTCCATCTGGATATGCTGCTTTTGCAAATGGGCACCCAAATCGTTTATTCAGGCTAAGACTGTGTCACAGTGGGAACCATGAAATTTGACAACATGCTTTGTGTGCTTCTGTACAACATGCACCTTCATGAAACCAAACTGGGTAAAACAAGTGTAGCAAATGTAACACTGGCAGGGTTTCTCACCAGTGTGGGTCACCACGTGCCTTTTATGCTTGCAGCTGTCCCTACGGGCAGAGCTGCACATGGCGCAGTGGAAGGGCCTCGCCCCTGTGCGCACCAAAGTGAAGCAACGAAAAAGTCACACTCCTGGCACTTGAAAGATGTCACCGACACGTGGGCTGCTGTGCTGCCCTGCCAACTGCCAGCTGGTCTCAGAGGCCACTTCACAGTCAGAGCTTTTAGGAAAATTACCTTTTGGTACATGCAGTTATTCTGTGGAAGGGGAAGACCGTAGTAAAAAGCGACTCTTACTCACTTAGGCATCCTGAGGCAGCGGGCCACAGGGCTCTGCGTTCCTTGGCCACCCTTCGGGGCATCAGGCTCAGCAGCAGTTCAACAGGGCTGCTGCCTGGGAGACAGCCACTCACACCACATGGTCTTCTCAGGCCCGCCCGCTGCCACATTCCCGTTCTAGTGTTTCAGAAATCTTTTTGCCCTGTTTCCACTCTTCTCCAACCTTATGGATATATAATTAGTGCATTAATAGCATCTAACATTTACTAAGTTACTATGTGTCACTGCTGTCCTAAAAGAAAGTGTTGCCTCGTTCAGTCCTCACAACTGCCCTATAACATAGGCTCTAGTCTTATTAGGGAACTACACCCAAGAAGGGTAATAAGAGAGAGATGCTGACATGGTGTGTAAGTGAAGGTCTTGGACATAAAGGTCAAGGAACTGTGGGAACTATGTGGTGTAGATGTTGTACTCATCAAACATGGAAGTGTATGAGGAAGTCACCCAGCATAATGGAAGGATATGCAGTGGAGATGAAGACTGTGAGCAGGTGCCTAATCTTTAGTGAGCAAGCAGTATGAATAGAGGTCAGCAAGCAGCAAAGAATAAAATGGTTATTAAGGCAGATGGCAGATGGCATGGCCCTCAAAGAAGCAACTGCTTTTATAAAGGGGAAGAGTAGGAGGACTCCAGCTCTGAAAGGGCTACAAGAGGGCTCTTCAGAGAAGATCTGCTTTAGTAACAACAGGAGGGGAAAGCAAGGCTCTGTGAAGAGGTTATTAACCACAGAGCAAAAATTTCAGAAGTCATAGAAAGATTTGGGTGGCAAGGAAGGAAAGAAAGCGTTCTTCCCACTATTTTGCTATTTTTCCTCAAGGAATAAGAGTACTGATGTAGATCAAAAAGTTAGGCCCAGCAACATCCAAAACACAAACAACAAATGTTGGCAAGGATGTGGAGAAAAGGGAACCCTCCTACACTGCTGGTGGGACTGCAAATTAGTTCAACCATTGTGGAAAGCAGTATGGAGGTTCCTCAAAAAACTCAAAATAGAAATACCATTTGACCCAGGAATTCCACTCCTAGGAATTTACCCTAAGAATGCAGCAGCCCAATTTGAAAAAGACAGATGCACCCTATGTTTATTGCAGCACTATTTACAATAGCCAAGAAATGGAAGCAACCTAAGTGTCCATCAGTGGATGAATGGATAAAGAAGATGTGGTACATATACACAATGGAATATTATTCAGCCATAAACAAATCTTACCATTTGCAACAACATGGATGGAGCTAGAGGGTATTATGCTCAGTGAAATAAGCCAAGCCGAAAAAGACAAGTATCAAATGATTTCACTCATATGTGGAGTATAAGAACAAAGAAAAAATACTGAAGGAACAAAACAGCAGCAGACTCACAGAACCCAAGAACGGACTAATAGTTACCAAAGGGAAAGGGACTGGGGAAAATGGGTGGGAAGGGAGGGATAAGAGGGAAAAAGGGGCATTACGATTAGCAGATGTAATGTTGGGGGGGCACGGGGAGGGCAGTACAACTCAGAGAAGACAAGTAGTGATTCTATAGCATCTCACTACGCTGATGGACAGTGACTGTAATGGGGTTGTTGGGGGGGACCTGATGAAGGGGTAGTTTAATAACCATAATATTGCACATGTAATTGTAGATTAATGATACCAAAATAGATTATATTTAAAAACAAAAAAGTTAGGCCCAGTGCTAAGGCAAGAGAGTTTTCCTGGGAGGAGTAAAAAGCCTATAAATAGAACTCTTGACAAATGCACATTTCTTCTGTTTGGTAAGCTCTATAGCGCTGCCCTGCACCTCTCCCCTTAAAGGGTTCAGTAGGAAACAGGGTAGAGGCCAGAGAAATGGCACTGGCAGTTTTGGTTTGCCTATAATCTAGATGCCTGTTTCTCAGACTGAAATCCACAAATTCCTAGGGGTTTGAGTGTTTCCTAAAAGAATTTTCTAATTTTGTGTTTTCCTTTTGAAGATAATCTGAAGACAACAGCATATGCAACCAGATATCCACTTTATACCTAAGGACTAATATGATTACATTGCCCCTGTGCATCTGTTTACACACTAGCATCAGGTAATGCCACTTTATTGAAAGGTAGTTAAAGCAGCAGAGAGGCTCGCCTCATACACAATAACCCATTTTTTTTGCCTAGTAAAATCCAGTGACCTAAGAGCCCACCATATGAATGGCAGGTTTCACAGTATTCAAACAAAGAAAGTCAGGGAGAACTGAGAAAACACATGGTAATTTAAGTATGCTAAACTCAAACGAGTTTACCAATCAGAATATGCATAAAAAAGTGAAAGTTTAGTTTTAGCCAAAGACCACTAACTGTACCATTAAATCAATGTTATTAATCAGAACTTCGGTGATTTTATGTCTTGTTTGTGTTTAATTTGTATATTTGTCAGGATTGATGGTTGTGTAAGAGCTGTAAGGATAATAATTTTATACTTTTTTATGCTTACAGATACATAACTAACATGATAAAAACTGTATTTCAACCCTTGAGAGATTAAAAATAATTTTTCTTTAAAAGGTAAGAAACACGCATATATATTTAACTTTTGAAACCCACTGGCCTCGATTTTGTTCAGAAGGCAAGACGACTGAGGCTCACTTGCAGCCCAGCACAGCTTCCCTCATCAGACAAGGGTTAGATAAAAGAGGGATCTGGGACCAAGCCCCAGTGTGGAGCACCCTGCGTGTTGTCCGTCCGCATGACTTGAAGGTATATCATCACTAGCACAGGAAGCTGGTCAAGCATTCGGCACTTCAGGATCCCGGCCCTCTTTCCTCAGAGACACAACCAACAACAACACATACACATACATGAAATGACTCAGGGTGAGAAACTTCCTCCCATCAAGCCATAGAGGAGCCAACTGCAGCTGTGGATTCAGACGTGGTATCTTCACTAGAGCAGATTAACACAGCCTCAGTGACAGCATATGGGCAGGAATGTGGTGAATGCACTGTTTGCCATTCACCAAGGAGGACGACCAGAAGCACTCGGCATTTGCATGAAGTGGGCAACAATACGCATTTCTCTGTCATAAAGAGACCTGGTCCATCTACACATTCACAGAACATCATACTGGTCCACTATTTTGACGACACCATGTTAACTGGACTAGATGAACAAGAAGTTAACAATATCTGAGAGGCCTTAGTAAGATACAAGCACTCCAGATAGTGAGATATAATAGAGTCAGTGAAGATTCAGAGGTCTCGCACCTCAACTATTTCTGGGGCCAGCTGTCTAGGAAATGTCAGGACATGCCCCCCTGTCCCCCCCACCACCACCAAAACAAAGGGCAAATGATTGCATCTTACACCTCCCTTAAAAGGAAACACAACACCTGAGGCTTTTTTTCAGGTGTGGAGGTAATGTATTTCAAAACTGAGAAAACTGCTTTGACCCATTCCTGAGAAAAAAGAAAGGCTGACATCTTTCAATGGGGACCATAGTGAGAAAGAGTTCTTGAGTAGGTCCAAGTCACACAGCATGCATCCCAGTAAATTCTATGGTAGCAAAAGTATCAGGTATAGGAAAAGATGTTGCATGAAGTTTAAAACAAGCCCTGAAAGGAGAATCTGCTGCAGAAAATTTTAACAGTTCCTGGCATTTTATGGCACGCTGGTAGAGACAGTGCTTACAGATGAGACATCAAATGACCATATAGCCAGAGTTGCCTATCACGAGTTGAGTTCTGTCAGACCCACCACGTCGTAAGTGCAGGTAAGCCAGCAGCAATACATATGATGCAACAATACATGTGAGATCAAGCAGGGCAGAATCAGAAAGCACAACAAGCTACACAAAGAGTGGCCCAGATTTCCATGCCCCACCACTGTTATATCAACACCTCTCCCTAAACTCACACCTATAACTACCTGGGAGTTCATTATGACCAGCCAACACAAAAGGAAAAAGGTGAGTTTGGTTTGTGGATTGGTTTCTTATAGTAAGTAAGGATTAAAAATGGCCTATTTATACACTACTCAGCATCACTCAGAAATAATTCTCAAAGTCAGTAATGATGAAAAATCTGCCCACTGAGAAAAATTTCAAGTGGTGCACGTGATCATTCACTTTATGTGCAAAAAGAAGTGGCCAGAGATATCATTTATATATAGACTCATGGATATAATCAGTGGCCTGGGAGGAAAAAGATTGCAAGATCAGAGACAAGTCTAGGGAATATGTATGAGGATGGATCTATGGAAGCAGACACAAAGTAAAATTATTTTTGTATTGTATAGTCCCTACCAGGAAAGAGATACAAAAAAAAAACAAGTAAATGGAAAGATCAGCCAACTGAGTCGGCCAGACTTTCTCATAAGCTAACATAATGAATGCCAGTGCTGACACACAATGGGCTCATAAATGGAGTAGCCATGATGGTGGGGACAGTGGAACAGTGGCTATCCATTGACCAAACGGCATGGGCTCCCACTCAGCAAGCTTAATACAGCTACTGCGGCTGCCAGGTGCCCAGTACAGTGCTTTCAGAGACTAATACTGAACCACTGCACCACAATCCTTTGAGAAAATTTACCAGCCAACCAGCAGCAAGTTAATTACTTTGAGAAAGTCTACCACCCTGAAAGGTAAAGTGTTTCATCTTGATTAGAAATGACACATATTCTAGGAACTAGTTTGCCTTACTTGTCTGCAGAACCTCAGTCTGCAGGACAATCCAACAGTTAAAGAGTGTTTCATTTTTTGACATGGGATTATACATTACATTGCATTGGACCAAAGGTCCTAATATACAGCAAAGGGGCTATATAATGACCATAGGATCCACTAGTCCTATCACATACAACACTACCCGGAAGCTGCTGGCCTGATACAGTGGCAGAATCAAATCAGGGTTTTCTTCCAAGAGACAGCTTGGAAATGATAAATTTTGAGAATGGCATAGTAGACACCCTAAATCAGTACTCATGCTAATGTTCCTCTATCCCTACCATTCCTTTCCAATCTCTGCCTCCTCTCAGGTTTCTTCTCTATAGCCTTTCTCAGGTAAACAGGAAACTGAGATACTTGACAGGCTGAGATGCAGTGTCCTGGAATTCTGGTCTAAGAAAAGAAAGCAGAACTAGAGCCTATTCTATGAGACAGGGCTCTAGAAAAAATAAAAATAAAACTATGCAGATGGTTTGATTAAGTCACTTATCTGAAGGGACTAAGCAGAGTGGGAGGATACAGGTATGAGATAATGAGATAAAAATCAAATCAGAGCAACAGGTTTTGGAGCACGTAATTCTTAAGGAATTTCCTGAACCATGGGAACGGTTTGGACTTCACACACACATACACACTCTCACCAGTAGAGAACTGAAACAAGGGAGAAAATATCTGAAGACGGTTTAGCACTGACAGAGAGATAATGGAATAGTTTTCTCTTGATATCCTGAAACTTCTATCTGAACAGTTTTTTAAATAATCAAGTCAAGACCCATCTAGAAAAGGAAGGCATCCCTAATTTAAGCCAAGGTATTAAAACAACCAGCTTAAGTGTGAACCCATGCATCAAGATTTGACTCCCCTTACATATATGGTGTGGTTGCCAGAAAGAGAAAGCAGCGCTGGGGATCCAACTGTGCCTGCTGTTTGTAGAAGACCTTGAGGCGTAACCCCTGGACGGTAACCGTCCTGAGAAAGAGAGCTCTTTCACTCTTGCATTCACAAAAGGTACCATGGCCCCTGAAATACTGTGTAGCTTCAGTAAATGTTGAACAAGTCACCAGAAACCCACTCAGCATCTGGCTAAAGCCTGGGCGAAGGCTTTGGCCACTGTGGAAGTGACCACTGGAAGGCTGGGAACGTGTTCACTGGGCTGCATCATTGTGCGTTCGGGGGCTCCCGCTGAGAATGCCACCCTTTACTCCACGGGAAGCACAGGTTTGGTTTCACCCTCTGCCCAACATCTCTCAGGCTCCCGGTCGTTCTCTTGGTCACACTCACCTTCTCCAAGTGCGGGTGAAACGAGGAGCTCCAGTTTTTCAGCCCCTGATGCAGCCGGACAATGTCCACCACCCCGTCCCCGTCGCCGTCCAGGTCTTGGAAGAGGATCCCATAGCGGAAGTAGTCATCACCAGCGGGCGGGCAGGCGGGCAGGCCGCAGCGGGCAGCACCAAGCGCCACAGCCAGCGCAGCATTGTCTGCCTATCCTCCGAGCCCCAGGGAGGCGTCTCGACCCCCGCCACACCACCTGCTGCCCCCGGAACGCCGCCCTCCCACTTCCACAAGGCCGGGGGTTCGCGCTGTGGACGCATCCGAGGAAACAGCCTGGCGCAGCCGCCGTGGCTGTAAGCGCATCCGCGCATGTGGGCTCTCGGGCGCCGCTGAGAAAATCTCGCGAGGCTGCCTCAAGGCAAAGGCTGCGCGCGATGGTCAGCAGGCCCCAGAAGTTAGAAGTTGAGAAGCCAGACGTGGTGGCACGCTGTTCTCTGGACAGTACCAGCCTACCATCGACGGGTGAAGCTTGGGGAACGGAAGACTATTACCCAGGTGGCGTCGAAAAAGCATTCAGATGTCTAGAATTTTCCGTCGCAAACTCAATGCCTGCATTAGGTGAGCCGTTCTGACCTGCACCTCTGACGTGAGCACCCAGTGACCTGATGCCAGCCCTCCACCCATCACTTTGCAGTCGCGACCCCGCTGATCCTGAGGAAGAGACCCTGAGGATCCTCCTCTCTGCGTTCCTGTCTGTTTAGAAGAAACTCACCTCTTCCTCACCCCTGCTTTCTCCTAGATCCACTGCAGTCTCACCTCAGCCACCACCACCTACCACACTAAACTGCCTTGTCACAAAATCCAACGGCCACTTTAAAATCCTCGCCTTATTTAAACCGATTGTGTTAAGGCACTGCTGATCACATCTCCTCCATCTTGAAACATCTATTCCTTCCGCCTCTGGGACACCACACTCTTCTGCCATTCCTCAGCCTCTCCTACAAGCTCCCACAAAGAAACCCGAAATCTAAATGGAAGCACTTATAAACTTGCAGTACGTAGGGTTGAAGGAGTATGTAAAAATCTAGTTCTGTAATTTGTGGCACTGAAACTTTGTTTCCTTCACCTCAGCTCACATCCTTTGAAAGTCCATGTCACAGTCTAATGACAGGCCCAAAGCAGTTTTTAAAAAGTATTTTTTCTTGTAAAAATCCCAAATCTTGGGCCACAGAAAAAGTTAACATATCTCTTAAAATTACACTATTACTTTAAGATGTTATTTCATGTAGTTTTTTTACACCAGATATTTTGTTAAATGCTAGATAAAAATAAAGAACATTGAATCTGCTGTCATATAAGCTCACCATCTAGTGTGCTCTAGGTCTGTAAACATAGGAAATTCAACTTAAGTGCTATAATAAAGATGTGACCAAATGTCATAAAGTATATTATTTAAATGAATGAGTTTTAGGAATTAACAATAAAATAAAAATCAATAAAATGTTTAGATAAGTACTTCAATTTCAAACTACAGTGCGCTTTCTTTTATAAAGTATAAGAAGGAAAGTAATTACCATACTTCAACGTATACCTAGTAGGGTTTTTTAGTTCCAAGGCTGCTTAATTGAGTCTGAGTTGCACCCTCTGAGTGAGACAGGGACCGTGGGTGTAGTCAGAGTAGGGTGAGGGCCTCCGGAAAAAGCAAGGCAGGATATTTGCAGTCAGAGCAATGTAACTACATGCAAGGAAACCCTCTACTAGAACTCCATGTTAAGCATTCAGCTCTAGAGTCATTCTTCAGTGAGATCAGTTAATATACCCCAGATAAAGAAGACTAGCACATGTGTATTTTATGCTAATCACTTATAATCATGTGTAAGATTCCCTTTAACATGCTAAAAGGCCCAGGCGTATGTGCTGTCTTTCCTCCTTCAGATCTGATGAAGTGATTTTGCAAACTGGGCAAACTAATTCAGCATGCAAGCCCAGCCATAACACAGTAAAAGGCAAGAAGGATTCCACCTTAAAGATAAGACTGCACTTAACTCTTTAGCAAACCATACCTCAGCCCACCTTGGGGGCTGAGTAAGTGGCCTTGTTTCATATGCCCCCAGACCAAGATGCTGGTATCTCAGGGAAAAATCAACCGAGCAAGAAGTTACTTTATCAAGTTACTTGTGAATATCCTAGGACCACTTAATAAGTCCACACCCCTACGCTTTTTTTCATGTTCTCGAAAAATCCTCATTTGCCTATAAACCCCTAGACAAGGCACCACCTCGGACTCTCTTGTCCCCTCCTTGCCTGAGCCAGGAGCCCTGTCCTTTCACCTTATCTCTAAATAACAGCCTGTACCTTGCTCTCCCACCTTGAGTGTTTGTGAAGCTCATTCTTTGGCTTTGTGAACGAGAACCCCGGCATCATGAGGACTCTATAAGAAAAGAGAACTAATTCTCTGGAACCAAAGAGATAGCTGGAAAGATGATGCCTGTAGAGTTCCTGTGATCAAAAATTATATTCAATAAGTCACATTGCCACATGGGATCCTGATATCCTGAAGTAAAATGTCTTACAAAAATGCTTTATTAAGCAAATTGTTCTATCAAAATGTTTAGTTTCACAGAAAGTAATGCATTGAAAGAATAGTTTTGTGTCTCTTTTTCAATTCTCACATAAAAAACAAATAATTTGCTTACTCAACAGTTTGGGCAGAGATGAAAATATGTCAGTGTTTTCTTGCCTTTATCTATAAATGTTAAAAGTTTACTTAAGTAACCATACTCTGGATTCTTTATAAGGATGTTTTAAATTAGATCTCCTTATCTTTTTTTTTTCCCTTGGGAAGATGTGATAAGCAGGACTTTTTTTTTTCTTGTCCTTTTTTTTTTTGGGAAATGATTATCACAGTAAGTTTAGTTAACATTCTTCAACATACATAGTTACAAATTACTTTTTCTTGCAATGTGAACTTTTGAGGTTTTTTCTCTTAACAACTTCTCAATACACAAGACATTATTGCTCACCATGCAACGAACAAGTTCCAATACAGTGAACAAGCTCCCACAAGATGAACAATGCAAGGAACATAGTGAACAAGTTCTCACAAGGTGAACAATGCAAAGGCAGTCATATCAGAGAAACTAATTCAGTTACTATAATCAATCAAGTCAACTATGATTATTCATATGATTTTTATACTTAAATTATAAATGAATCCCACATTTCCCCCTTTTTTGTTTTAATTGACGCAAATGCATATGCATATATTTGTGGAAGGTACCAGAATAATGATTAGCTGGGCTCAGCCTGTGACATAGCTTGTCACAGGCAATGTCTCTCTCGTCTGGAGGGGTGAGGTTCTATGCCTCACCTCAGTAGGCCCCCATGTTGCTAACCTGAGGTCCCTTGCGACTGTGCCTGTCTTAGGTTGTTCCTCCCATGAGGAATCTTACCCGTCTCTGGCTAACCAGCCATCCCCTGGGACCAAACAGGAAGATAAAATACGAAAGAGAGGACAGCCAGCAGCTATAATTCTGGATAAAATCACAATATATATGATTATTTTCTTGCAGCAAATGCAGGTGGGGAATCAGTATACGATTTCATAAAGTTGTTTAAAAGGAATCACTTATTTCTTTAAGTTAATTCTTGAAAAGTAGCATATGCTTGTATTGGCTTTAAAAGACCAACAACTGCCTTCCGCACACACACTAGGAGAACAGGAATACAAATGCATAACAGTATTAGACCTACAGTTATAGGCCATAACCAATGAAACAAAGAAAACCAATTGAACAATCCAGGCATTTGTGAAAACTTATCAATAACATGCTGAATGTTGTCTATTTCATCTTGAATAGTATGCGAAAAATCAGACAAATTAAAACAACACATCCCTGGAAATTGTTCACATCCCATATTTTCTTTTTTTTTTTAAATCACTTATTCTTTTATTAGCTTCTCCTAAGTATTCTATTTTTTTATAATTTATTTTGGATAATTAATCTACAATTACATGTGCAATATTATATTTATTAAACTACCCCCTTCATCAAGTTCCCCCCACCAACCCCATTACAGTCACTGTCCATCAGCATAGTGAGATGCTATAGAGTCACTACTTGTCTTCTCTGAGTTGTACAGCCCTCCCCATGCCCTCCCGACATTACATCTGCAATCATAATGCCCATTTTTCCCTCTTATCCCAAACTTCCCACCCATCTTCCCCAGTCCCTTTCCCTTTGGTAACTATTAGTCCGTTCTTGGGTTCTGTGAGTCTGCGGCTGTTTTGTTCCTTCAGTATTTTTCTTTGTTCTTATACTCCACATAAGAGTGAAATCATTTGACACTTGTCTTTTTCGGCTTGGCTTATTTCACTGAGCATAATACCCTCTAGCTAGATCCATGTTGTTGCAAATGGTAGGATTTGTTTTCTTCTTATGGCTGAATAATATTCCATTGTGTATATGTACCACCTGTTCTTTATCCATTCATCTACTGATGGGCACTTAGGTTGCTTCCATTTCTTGGCTACTGTAAATAGTGCTGCGATAAACATAGGGGTGCATATGTCTTTTTCAAACTGTGCTGCTGCATTCTTAGGGTAAATTCCTAGGAGTGGAATTTATGGGTCAAATGGTATTTCTATTTTGAGTTTTTTGAGGAACCTCCATACTGCTTTCCACAAAGGTTGAACTAATTTCCATTGCCACCAGCAGTGTAGGAGGGTTCCCTTTTCTTCACATCCTCACCAACATTTCTTGTTGTTTGTGTTTTGGATGTTGGCCATCCTCACTGGTGTGAGGTGATACCTCACTGTGGTTTTAATCTGCATTTCTCGGATGATTAATGATGTGCAGCATCTTTTCATGTGCCTGTTGGCCATCTGAATTTCTTCTTTAGAGAAGTGTGTACTCATGTCCTCTGCCCATTTCTTAATTGGATTATTTGCTTTTTTGTTTGTTAAGGTGCATGAGTTTTTTATATATTTTGGATGTCAACCCCTAATCGGATACGTCATTTATGAATATATTCTCCCATACTGTAGGACGTCTTTTTGTTCTACTGATGGTGTCCTTTGTTGTACAGAAGCTTTTCACCTTCATATAGTCCCACTTGTTCATTTTTGCTTTTGTGTCCCTTGCCTGGAGAGATATGTTCATGAAGAACTTGCTCATGTTTATGTCCAAGAGATTTTTGCCTATGTTTTTTTCTAAGAGTTTTATGGTTTCATGACTTACATTCAGGTCTTTGATCCACCTGGAGTTTACCTTTGTGCATGGGTTAGACTGTAATCCAGTTTCATTCTCTTACATGTAGCTGTCCAGTTTTTCCAACACCAGCTGCTGAAGAGGCTGTCATCTCCCCATTGTACATCCAAGGCTCCTTTATAAAATATTAATTGACTGTATATGTTTGGGTTAATGTTTGGATTTTCTATTCTGTTCCACTGGTCTGTGGGTCTGCTTTGTGCCAATACCAAATTGTCTTGATTACTGTGGCTTTGTAGTAGAGCTTGAAGTCAGGGACCGTAATTCCCCCTGTTTTATTCCTCCTTCTCAGGATTGCTTTGGCTATTCGGGGTCTTTTGTGGTTCCATATGAATTTTAGAATTATTTGTTCCAGTTCATTGAAGAAAGCTGTTGGTAGTTTGATAGGGATTGCATTGAATCTGTAGATTGCTTTAGGTAGTATAGCCATTTTGACAATATTTATTCTTCCTAGCCAAGAGCATGGGATGCATTTCCATTTGTTAGTGTCCTCTTTAATTTCTCTTAGGAGTGTCTTGTAGTTTTCGGAGTACAGGTCTTTCACTTCCTTCGTTAGGTTTATTTCTAGGTATTTTATTCTTTTTGATGCAATTGTGAATGGAATTGTTTTTCTGATTTCTCTTTCTGTTAGTTCATCATTAGTGTATAGGAAAGCAACAGTTTTCTGTGTGTTAATTTTGTATCCTGCAACTTTGCTGAAGTCAGATATTAGTTCTAGTAGTTTTGGAGTGGAGTCTTTAGTGTTTTTTATGTACAGTATCATGTCATCTGCAAATAGTGACAATTTGACTTCTTATTTACCAATCTGGATGCCTTGGATGTCTTTGTTTTGTCTGATTGCTGTGGCTAGGACCTCCAGTACTATGTTGAATAACAGTGGAGAGAGTGGGCATCCCTGTCTTGTTCCCGATCTTAGATGAAAAGCTTTCAGCGTCTCGCCGTTAAGTATGATGTTAGCTGTGGGTTTGTCATATATGGCCTTTATGATGTTGAGGTACTTGCCCTCTATACCCATTTTGTTGAGAGTTTTAATCATGAATGGATGCTGAATTTTGTCAAATGCTTTTTCAGCATCTATGGAGATGATCATGTGGTTTTTGTTCTTCTTTTTGTTGATGTGGTGGATGATGTTGATGGATTTTCGAATGTTGTACCATCCTTGCATCCCTGGGATGAATCCCACTTCATCATGGTGTATGATGCTCTTGATGTATTTTTGGATTCAGTTTGCTAATATTTTGTTGAGTATTTTTGCATCTACGTTCATCAGGGATATTGGTCTGTAATTTTTTTTTTTGGTGTGGTCTTTGCCAGGTTTTGGTATTAGAGTGATGCTGGCTTCATAGAATGAGTTTGGAAGAATTCCCTCCTCTTCTATTTTTGAAAAACTTTAAGGAGAATGGGTGTTATTTCTTCTCTATATGTCTGGTAGAATTCAGAGGTGAATCCATCTGGTCCAGGGGTTTTGTTCTTGGGTAGTTTTTTGATTACTGATTCAATTTCATTTCTGGTGATTGGTCTGTTTAGTTTTTCTGTTTCTTGCTTGGTCAGTCTTGGAAGGTTGTATTTTTCTAAGAAGTCGTCCATTTCTTCTATGTTTTCCAGCTTGTTAGCATATAGATTCTCATAATATTCTCTTACGATTCTTTGTATTTCTGTGGGGTCCGTCGTTATTTTTCCTTTCTCATTTCTGATTCTGTTTATGTGTATAGATTCTCTTTTTCTCTTAATGAGTCTGGCTAGGGGGTTATCTATTTTGTTTATTTTTTCAAAGAACCAGCTCTTGATTTCATTGATTTTTTCTATTGTTTTATTTCTTCTCAATTTTATTTATTTCTTCTCTGATCTTTATTATGTCCCTCCTTCTGGTGACTTTGGGCCTCATTTGTTCTTCTTTTTCCAATTTCAGTAATTGTGTCTTTAGACTATTCATTTGGAAATGTTCTTCCTTCTTTAAATACGCCTGGATTGCAATATACTTTCCTCTTAGAACTGCCTTTGCTGCGTCCCACAGTTGTGGCTTTGTGTTGTTGTTATCATTAGTCTCCATATATTCTTTCATTTCTGTTAACCCATTGATTAGTTAGGAGAATGTTATTAAATCTCCATGTATTTGTGAGCTTTTTTGATTTCTTTCTAAAATTTATTTCTAGTTTTATACCTTTGTGATCTGAGAAGTTGGTTGGTAGAATTTCAATATTTTTGAAATTACTGAGGTTCTTTTTGTGGCCTAGTATGTGGTCTATTCTGGAAAATGTTCCATGTGCACCTGAGAAAAATGTGTATCCTGCTGTTTTGGGTGCAGAGTTCTGTAGATATCTGTTAGGTCCATCTGTTCTAGTGTGTTGTTCAGTGACTCTGTGTCTTTACTTATTCTCTGTCTGGTTGATCTGTCCTTTGGAGTGAGTGGTGTGTTGAAGTCTCCTAAAATGAATGTATTGCTGATTATTTCCTCCTTTAATTCTGTTAGTATTTGTTTCACATATGCTGGCGCTCCTGTGTTGGGTGCATATATATTTATAATGGTTATATCTTCTTGTTGGACTGACCCCTTTATCATTAGGTAATGTCCTTCTTTATCTCTTGCTACTTTCTTCGTTTTGAAGTCTATTTTGTCTGATACAAGTACTGCAACACCTGCTTCTTTGTCCTTGTTGTTTGCATGAAATATCTTTTTCCATCCGTTCACTTTTAGTCTGTGTATGTCTTTGGGTTTAAAGTGAGTCTCTTGAAGGCAGCACATAGATGGGTCTTGTTTTTTTATCCATTCAGTGACTCTATGTCTTTTGACTGGTGCATTCAGTCCATTTACATTTAGGGTGATTATGGATAGGTATGTACTTACTGGCATTGCAGGCTTAAGATTCCTGGTTACCAAAGGTTCAATGTTAACTTCCCCACTATCTAAAAGTCTAACAACTAACTTAATATGCTATTACAAACACAATCTAATGGTTCTTTGTTTGTTTGTTTCCTCCTTTTTCTTTCTATTCCATTCTTTATATATTAGGTATCATATTCTGTACTGTTTGTCTATCCCTTGATTGACTTTGGGAATAGTTACTTTAATTTTGCATTTTCTTAGTAATTAGCTGTTCTGTATTCTTACTGTGGTTTTATTACCTCTGGTGACAGCTATTAATCTGTAGGAACACTTCCATCTATAGCAGTACCTCCAAAATACACTGTAGAGATGGTTCGTGTGAGCCAAATTCTCTCAGCTTTTGCTTATCTGGGAATTGTTTAATCCCTCCTTCAAATTTAAATTATAATCTTGCCGGATAAAGTAATCTTGCTTCAAGGCCCTTCTGCTTCATTGCATTTAATACATCATGCCACTCCCTTCTGGCCTGTAAGGTTTCTGCTGAGAAGTCTGATGATGGCCTGATGGGTTTTCCTTTGTATGTGGTCCTATTTCTCTCTCTGGCTGCTTTTAATAGTCTGTCCTTATCCTTGATCTTTGCCATTTTAATTACTATATGTCTTGCTGTTGTCTTTCTTGGGTCCCTTGTGTTGGGAGATCTGCGCACCTCCATGGCCTGAGAAACCACCTCCATCCCCAGATTGGGGAAGTTCTCAGCAATCACCTCCTCAAAGACACTTTCTATCCCTTTTTCTCTTTCTTCTTCCTCTGGTACCCCTATAATGCGAATATTGTTCCATTTGGATTGGTCACACAGTTCTCTCAATATTCTTTCATTCTTACAGATCGTTTTTTCTCTCTGTGCCTCAGCTTCTTTATATTCCTCTTCTCTAGTTCCTATTTCATTTATTGTCTCCTCCACCATATCCAATCTGCTTTTAATACCGTCCATTGTGCTCTTCAATGATTGGATCTCTGACCGGAATTCATTCCTGAGTTCTTGAATATCTTTCCGTACCTCCATGAGCATGTTAATGATTTTTATTTTGAACTACCTTTCAGGGAGAGTCATAAGGTCCATATCATTTAAATCTTTCTCAGGAGTTGTGTACATAATTTTACTCTGGACCAGGTTCCTTTGGCGTTTCATATTTGTGTATGGCGCCCTCTAGTGCCAAGAAACTCTACTCTCTGGAGCTGCTTCTCCCTGAAGCAATGCGGGGATTGTAGGGGAGTGGTATTGGTGCCTCAGGAGGAAAGGGCTGTTTGCTGGTTCCTGGCTGCTATGCCTGTCTCCACTGCCTGAACCTGTGGGCTGAACACACAGGTATAAGCCTCTGTGTTCTGTGTTTTTTGTTGCTATAGACCGATCTTCCCTCTGGCGGGCCTAACACTAGGGAAGGGTTTCCCGGTTTGCAAGCCCGGTGGGGCTGGCCAGAAGGAAGGTGCACTAGTCTGCCTGTCACAGAAGGGGTTCTTGGAGCTGTGTAGGCAGCCAGGGAGCTGGAGCACCTGAAGATCATGAAAGCTCCCAACCTGCTGGGCAGAGTGCACCCGGACAATTTTTTCTGCCTGTCCTTTCTCCTGAGCAGTATGCTCCGTGCAATCCTTGCCCCTTTAGCAGCTCTCTTGCTAAGGGCTTCTTTGTTAGGAAGTCTCTCAGACTGCCCGCCCTTGTTTTGTCCCAGAGCAGCTGGGTATGGACCCCTGCTTTCACAAGCAGCTGGATTCTTAGTCTCTCCAGGAATTCTGCCTGTCTTAGTTTTCCAACCCCCTAATTACAAGAGTATCAAGCAAGCACCATGTAATGTAGGTTTGAGCTCCCAGAGCAGATCTCCAGAGTTAGGTATTCAGCAGTCCCACATCTCCACTCCCTCTCTGCTCAGTTCCTGTTCCTCCCACTGGTGAGCTGGGGTAGGGGAAGGGCTTGGATCCTGCAAGACCACAGCTTTAGTATGTTACCCTTTTTGGTGAGGGCTACTCTTGTCTCCAGGTGTATGCAGTTTGTTGCTGTCCTCTTTCCCGTTGCTCTTTCAAGAGTAGATGATATAGCTTTATTTTCATATTATATGAGGTTTTAGGAGGAAGCCTCTGTCTCACCTCTCACGCTGCCATCTTTAATCCATCCCAGTTCCAGATCTCCTTATCTTTTCACTATTATATTTTAATGATAGGCCAATCCTGATTTGAGTCAACTGTTAATTTTGAGAAATGTTGATAATCAAAGGTTTCTTCATTTGACATAAAAAATTAATATTCTGACACAAAACTTTGGAATGTAGTTAATATAATTTAACTGTGAATCTTAAGAGAACAATCACCATAAGCTAAATTATAGAATGACTGGTACAGATTTTTGGAAATAATTCATATAATTTTACATATTAAAAATACACAGAGGTGGGTATATCAATTAGGTCAAATATAACAATTCAGCTTGAATGTAGCTAATTTCTACTATCTCTCTCATTTCACTGTTGCTCAAAAATGCAAGAATTCAATCATTTCAAAATTCATAAAGTGCATTCTAGTTTTATCTCAATCTATTTTTACTTAGTTTTCCTATAACCTTACAAAACTGTTTCAGATATATTCAAATGAAAAATGTGCTTATAAGAAGTACCACATGTGCAAAGGTCTGAAATGCTTATGAATATTTGCCACCTCTCAGTAAAGAGTATGGTAATTTTGATACATACTGATATTAAAGAAATGGAAAAAAATGAGGGATAATATTGCTTGACACAACACTATGAGGTAGTATCACTGATTTATAGATAATGAATAGGTTGTTGATTGGGTATATAATATGTTCTATGTTACCCAGTTATTCATTTAAAATGTTTGATGAAATGAATGTCTATCTGATTTAATTTTTAATGTTTAAAAGAGGAACACAGGGGAAAGGTAAGATTGGAAGAAATGCATAAATATCAAAGAGTTGGGATACTGTTTTGAAGATTCATTTTCATAGAAAAAATGAATCCAAATGTCTATGTCAAAATATCAGAGAAATCTATAACCTCTACAAGAAGCTTTAGATTATAACCACAAGTGAAAAGCATAAACTAAAAATATACCAAGATGTCAAAACATCCAAACGATTCATGCACTATAGGCAAAAATCTGGAAATTCCAAAACAGTCAGAAAATTGATTGGATTTCCAATGATGGGAATTGATCTTGATTTATTTGAGCCTTGAATTATGGAAGTCAAAGTTTCTTTAATATCTTTGTTATCAACAAAGACTAATATGCTAAAGCCAAGTCAGATGACTTGTGTACCCTATGTTTTCTCAACTTGCTTTTGTCCCACCCAAAATGCATTCACAGATACACACACACAAACACACAAATTCATACAAGTTTATTTTCAAAATGTCACCCTGACACTTGAAGCTCAACACCCACTGCATATTTCATCCACTGTATACAGTTCCTTGAAGTTATGATGCCATATTTACATTCAAATAAATATATGTATGCATAGTAATAAATGATGCATAAAATCATATGGATATATATCTATAATTTTTTTCATAGTACAGTAAGAGGGATATTTTTAAATGCACACATGACAATATTAGTTCCCTATGGGGTAACCTCAATTTAAGACACATTTATCTTAGAATAATGTGTATAATATTAATGCAGTACACAAGGCTGTCTGTTGTTTCCTGAGTTTCATCTTGAATCAGTCTACCCCACTCATTGTGTAGCTATTCATTCCCAGCACTACATTCACAATGAATCTATGTTCTTTAAACATAAAATTCTAAGGGTGTTTAGAAATGTTTTACTCTCTGAATTGGTCCTTAATTTCCTTTACACTAAAAAAAAATTCCTATTCAGATTCTTTCCCCTCCTTGGACAAATTGATCTATTATCGCATCCTGGTAATCCTCTTTTGTTCTAGGTGTTGCAGTTCCAGTCAATAGAAATCTTCAACTGTTTGTTTAGTTTGTGTCTGAGTCACCATCGTTCTTAGAACTGAGACTATGACTGTATTGTCCATTTCTATACTCCTAGGACCAAAAACAATGATAGGTTCATTTATATTAGGAACCCAATAAATGTGTTCCTTAGCTCTTCTGGGCATCATAAAAACCCAATAAATATTTATTGAATAAATGGGAAAAGTGAAAATAAGTACTCAGATTTCAAATGGTTTCTCAATCCTTAAACCTATTATGACAACTGCGAAAAATATAAAACAAAATATTTAAAAACAAAAGGAATGCCAATCTCATTTCATGAAAAACATAAGTCATAAAAAATCTCCTCTGACTGGCGAGGATGCAGAGAAAGGGGAACCCTCCAACACGACTGGTGGGAATGTAAGCTAGTTCAACTATTATGGAAAGCAATATGGAGGTTCCTCAAAAAACTAAAAATACAAATATCATTTGACCCAGGAATCCCACTTCTTGGAATTTACCCAAAGAATACAACTTCTCAGATTCAAAAAGACATATGCACCACTATGTTTACTGCAGCACTTTTTACAATAGCCAAGATATGGAAGCAACCTAAGTGTCCATCAGTAGATGTATGGATGAAGAAGACATGGTACATATACACAATGGAATACTATTCAGCCATAAGACGGAAACAAATCCTGCCATTTGCAACAACATGGATGGAGCTGGAGGATATTATGCTCAGTGAAATAAGACAGGCAGAGAAAGACAAGTGCCAAATGATTTCCCTCATTTGTGGAGTATAACAACGAAACAAAACTGAAGGAACAAAATAGTAGCAGACTCAGAGACTCCAAGAAGGAACTAGTGGTTACCCAAGGGGAGGGGTGTGGGGGAGCGGGAGGGAGGGAGAGTACACATGGTGTGGGGAATTACTGGGAAAACAGTGTAGCACAGAGAAGGCAAACAGTGAATCTCTGTCATCTTACTACACTGATGTACAGTGACTTAATTGGGTTATGAATGGGGACTTGATAATATGGGTAAATGTAGTAACCACATTGTTTTTTTCATGTGAAACCTTAATAAGAGTGTATATCAATAATGCCTTAATAAAAAATAAAAAATAAGTACTGGATTTCAAAGACAGTGCAAAAAGAGTAAAATAATTTTTCTTTTAAATGATACTGAAATTATTATTTATATTAGACTAAATAAAACATTATCAAAATTAAAAAAAAATCCCCCCTGTGATCCAAGAAACTCAAGCCAATGAACTATAAATAAGGGTCTTAAGGATTTCTACTTGAGAAATTCAGCCATGTTAAATCTGTAATAAAAAATAACTACGTAGATGAAGAAGAGACTCAACACAAATTAAATCATAAAGAACAAAAACAGCAATAATAGAGGCCTAATAACTTCAGATTTTGGAATTTTCTGTCTCAAAACCAGAATACTAAAATTTAAAAATTTTTTAATGAATAAAACTATAATGCGTTACAAATACATATAGGAACCAAATTACTATAAAAAAGGATCAGGAATATTTGGAGATGAAACATAATTTTTTGAAAAAAATAGAAAGAATACTGTCTATATAAATTAAATAGGATAACAGAGATAGATGTAGAGAGAGAATTACTAAACTAGATGATATCTGAAGAAATTTCTCAGATGTAATTTGGAGAGACAAAGTTTACAAAAATATAAGAGAAAGTTTAATAGACATGGAGGGTAGATTGAGAAGACCTCTTATATTTAGTGGGAATAAAATTCTTAAGAAATTAAAGCAGAAAGAAGAGAAGAAAGACAATATTTGGAAAAATAGTGGCTTAGTATTTTACAGGATTTTTGAAAGATTTCAATGTGTATATTTGGAAACTACAGTGAAACATCAGGAAGATATATGCAAATGTATCACCTACACATATTTTAATGAAACTGTAGATCATTAAAAATGCAGGAAATATCTTATAAAAAGTCACAATTTAAAGATATATTACTTGCATGAGAAAAATAATTTCATCTCAATAGACATTAAAATATAGAAGCAAAGGATAGTGGGAAACTCTATGAGAGAAAAATAATCCTCAAACCAATATTTTACACTCAACTAAATCATAATTCAAGAAAATGATGAATGGTAGGTTCAGGTTAATCACAACAGACCCTTGGTAAAATATATATACATGCTACACCAAAAAGAGATTACATATGTTTTTTAAAAACATATGGACCTTAAAAACTGCTAAAAAAAATCTAATCTAGAAACAGGTTAGAACATTAAGAGTCTCATAACACATATTTAATAAAATTAGATCCCAACATTATAAAGCTATCATTAAAAATTATCCAAACACTTAGAAAGTTACAAACACACTATAATGTGCATATATTCAAGAAAAAAATCTAATTTAAATTTATGTAATACATAAAGCCAACTGTTGGTCTGTCTGAGAAGAATATAAAATTCACTAACCAAGCTGAAAGCTTTTCATCTAAGATCGGGAACAAGACAGGAATGCCCACTCTCTCCACTGTTATTCAACATGGTACTAGAAGTACAGCCACGGCAATCAGACAAAACAAAGAAATACAAGGCATCCAGACTGGTAAAGAAGAAGTCAAATTGTCACTATTTGCAGATGACATGATATTGTACATAAAAAACCATAAAGACTCCACTCCAAAACTACGAGAACTAATATCTGAACTCAGCAAAGTTGCAGGATACAAAATTAACACACAGAAATCTGTTACTTTCGTATATACTAACAATGAACTAACAGAAAGAGAAATCAAAAAAACAATTCCATTCACAATTGCATCAAAAAGAATAAAATACCTAGGAATAAACCTAACGAAGGAAGTGAAAGACCTGTACTCCGAAAACTACAAGACACTCCTAAGAGAAATTAAAGAGGACACTAACAAATGGAAATGCATCCCATGCTCTTGGCTAGGAAGAATAAATATTGTCAAAATGGCTATACTACCTAAAGCAATCTACAGATTCAATGCAATCCCTATCAAACTACCAACAGCTTTCTTCAATGAACTGGAACAAATAATTCTAAAATTCATATGGAACCACAAAAGACCCCGAATAGCCAAAGCAATCCTGAGAAGGAGGAATAAAACAGGGGGAATTACGCTCCCTGACTTCAAGCTCTACTACAAAGCCACAGTAATCAAGACAATTTGGTATTGGCACAAAAACAGACCCACAGACCAGTGGAACAGAATAGAAAATCCAAACATTAACCCAAACATATACAGTCAATTAATATTTGATAAAGGAGCCTTGGATATACAATGCGGAGATGATGGCCTCTTCAGCAGCTGGTGTTGGAAAAACTGGACAGCTACATGTAAGAGAATGAAACTGGACTACTGTCTAGCCCCATACACAAAGGTAAACTCAAGGTGGATCAAAGATCTGAATGTAAGTCATGAAACCATAAAACTCTTAGAAAAAAACATAGGCAAAAATCTCTTGGACATAAACATGAGCAACTTCTTCATGAACATATCTCCCGGGCAAGGGAAACAAAAGCAAAAATGAACAAGTGGGACTATATCAAGCTGAAAAGCTTCTGTACAGCAAAGGACACCATCAGTAGAACAAAAAGACATCCTACAGTATGGGAGAATATATTCATAAATGACGTATCCGATAAGGGGTTGACATCCAAAATATATAAAGAACTCACGCACCTCAACAAACAAAAAGCAAATAATCCAATTAAGAAATGGGCAGAGGACATGAATAGACACTTCTCCAAAGAAGAAATTCAGATGGCCAACAGGCACATGAAAAGATGCTCCACATCGCTAATCATCAGAGTAATGCAGATTAAAACCACAATGAGATATCACCTCACACCAGTGAGGATGGCCAACATCCAAAACACAAACAACAACAAATGTTGGCGAGGATGTGGAGAAAAGGGAACCCTCCTACACTGCTGGTGGGACTGCAAATTAGTTCAACCATTGTGGAAAACAGTATGGAGGTTCCTCAAAAAACTCAAAATAGAAATACCATTTGACCCAGGAATCCCACTCCTAGGAATTTATCCTAAGAATGAGGCAGCCCAATTTGAAAAAGACTGATGCACCCCTAGGTTTATTGCAGCACTATTTACAGTAGCCAAGAAATGGAAGCAACCTAAGTGTCCATCAGTAGATGAATGGATAAAGAAGAAGTGGTACATATACACAATGGAATATTATTCAGCCATAAGAAGAAAACAAATCCTACCATTTGCAACAATATGGATGGAGCTAGAGGGTATTATGCTCAGTGAAATAAGCCAAGCCGAAAAAGACAAGTATCAAATGATTTCACTCAAATGTCTAGTAAAAGAACAAAGAAAAAAACTGAAGGAACAAAACAGCCGCAGACTCACAGAACCCAAGAACGGACTAATAGTTACCAAAGGGAAAGGGACTGGGGAAGATGGATGGGAAGGGAGGGATAAGGGGGACAAAGGGGCATTACAAATAGCAGATGTAATGTTGGGGTGGCACGAGGAGGGCTGTACCACTCAGAGAAGAGAAGTAGTGATTCTATAGCATCTCACTATGCTGATGGACAGTGACTGTAATGGGGTTGGTGGGGGGGACCTGATGAGGGGGGTAGTTTAATAACCATAATATTGCACATGTAATTGTAGATTAATGATACCAAAATAAAATTTTTTTTAATTCACTAACCATTTAGAATAGAAGGTTTGAGGCTTGCTTCAACAGCACATATATAAGAATCCAAGATTTTGAAATAGTCAAATTTCCACTCACAAGAAGGGAACAGAACAAGCAACTTTACAAATGTGGATTCTATCAAGCCTTCTAAGTGATAACTCTAAATTTTATACAATATATTGTAGGGAGAAAACAATTATTGAAAGAGGCACTATTTATATTATCTGTCTAGGATAAACTCCATTACCAAAAGGGTTAGGACAGGGGTATTAAAGTATTAAATATGAACAAATCAAACATAGTACTGTATAAAAATAAATTAGTGTTTTTAAGGCATTCAAATAAGATATTTTTTAAATGACCACTTTTCACTATATTATGAGAAACCGAGTGGAGAAAGTAAATTACAGGAAAAAAATGTTATCATCTCAGTATCAAGGAAAAAGGACTTTGCTATAATTTAACTGATACTGATGACTTAAACAAAATGAACTGTAAACAACATCCTGAAACAGATAGGAACATATTTTCATTGAGGAGAAACTGAAACGTAACATAGTGCAAGGATTCTCTCTTTAGAATTGCACATATTAAACTGTACCTGGCATATAGAAAATGTCAATAAAATTTTTAAAAATGAACACAGAGAATATTATTTTAGAACCCCAGAAAACCACTAAGAACACCAGAAAGCTTCCACAAGTAGCCATGCACTCAAAAAGTATATAGCTAGTACTGACTTCCAAAATCATGAATTCATATTGTTAGTTTTGAAACTTTATATAAACAATGTCATAAAATATGTAAAATGTGTTTCTGGCTTCTTTTCATCAAATATATGTTTGTAAGAGTCATCCCTGGAACACTTATATTTCACTAATGTCCATTATTACTGAGTGTTCCATTTTATAACTGCATCCCTATTTACTATCCCAATGTTTAATTATTATGACTAATTATGATAAACAAGTGTATACATATTTCCTGGCTGTATTCCTAAGACTTGAAATCCTGGTTCATTGAGTATGCATGTGTTAAGTTTTAGTGTATATATCATGTTACACAGTTTTCTAAATTAGTGGTACGACCACAAGTGTAAAGTCTTTAACATCTTAACAATAACTGACATTTTCAATCTTTTTCATTTAGTCACTCTTGTGGATGAATTGCACTGTTTTAAATTTGCTTTCATATCTATTTGCTATCATTTTAGTGGTTCTCATATATATGGCAACATTTATTTTTAACCTAATACAATTCAATAAATATTATTACCTTCACTACTTCTCTGATAATGCTAGAACTATAAAGTAGTTTTTATAATGCCCTGCTGTTATTATTATAATGCATTTCAATTTTTACACATATTCAAAATCCCACAGTATATTACTGTTATTGTTTTAAAGAGTCAATACTCAAAAAGCAGAGTCCATTAATTTTATGTGCATATTTGCCTTTTCCATTGTCCTTCATTCCTTCCCACAGACCTATTTCATTCTGAGACTGTTTCCTCTCGTTTTCTTTTGATAACATTTTCTAATGACAAATGCTGTTTTACTTAGTTGAAATTTCTTTTATTTCATTTTGAGTGATTTTTTTTTTCAGGTGGAAAATTTTTTCTAGGTACAGAATTCCAGGTAAAACAATATTTGGAATTTTAAATAACTGTAATTCAGCCCGTTGTTATCCAAATGTTATCCTTCTTTTTTTTAGAAGTTGGCTATTACTGTTGCCCCTTGAAATTATTCATTTTCTTCTTTCCTTTCAAGTTTTCCCTATAAATCTCCTTTTTCAGAAGTTGTAAGTCTGGGAGAGGAAATCCGGGGTAAAATACTTCTAAAAATCAAAATCAGTCAAAGGGAGAAACAAAGTTTAAAACCCGTTCACTGCTGACAAACAGCAGTCGGGCTGTCTTTCTCCTCTGCTCTGGAAGAAGCCAGCAAGCAAGCAAGCCATGTCCCTCCACTTAACCTCTCAGGTTCAGACTAGCCCTAGGTTGAACAGGTAATTACCCATTGATATGGAGATGAAATTCTCTCCACCCCGGAGGATATGCAAATGCACTACAGCCACGGAGATATTCCGGAAATGCTACAATTTTACCCGCAGGACACCCCTCCAGAAATCTCGCCTTACAAACTACTAGGTTCCCCTTCTTCCACAATAATCCCTGGGCAAGAAGAGCAATCATCATGCGGCACCTGCAGCCAGGGGACCATTCAGGCCCCAAGAACTGTAGGAGAAAATAACCTTAAGGGCGACAAGTACATGTTTTAATGATACCAGCATAGGCAAATCTTGTCCATCAGGTAGGATACATGCAAGAGAGTGGTCTTGTGATAAAACAGTGGCAGGAATGGGATCTCTTCCTGGTCTAGTATACCAGACTTTCACACCCCTCCTTGTAGGAGTTACAGATGGGTCGATATACAGGGCTATGGGAGGTGCATGCACTGGCCATAAAGATAAAACAAAACTTCCCCACAGGACGCTCTTACCTCCTGGACGTTTTGGGTAAACTACTGTGACCTTTGGGGGCCATTCGGCTGTTAGTCCAGGAATACACATGAGGCCAGCTTCCAGGCCTTTCCCCCAACGGGCCAGAAGGGCCAGCCATCTCTGGTCCATATGTCGAAATGTCCAGGGCCAGGTCCATTCAACAGTGTCTCCAGGGCTTGATGCAGTAGGGGGTGGCAGTAGGATGTTGCTCTGCTGGCCATATCCTGGCTTCAATAGCTCTTCTTTGGTTTGGACGTACAATTGTGTAGGAGAGGCAGCAAGGTGTGTGAGCATATCCACAGGGCTCAAAGCTCCTTTACGTGGCTTCTCATTCAAACGCCGCAGCACTGTCCATAGGCGAACTAACAACCCTGTACGATACTGCTGTCCGACTTCAGTCCAGATTTCAACAAACTGTCATACCTCTCTATCATGCCTGCCCTAGTAGGATTATAAGGTACATGAAATTTCCACTTTATTCCTAATTGCTGCACCCATTCTTGTAATGCACGTCCAGTAAAGTGGGTGCCTTGATCGCTTTCAATCACCTGCAGCCGGCCATAGGCTGCAAAGAGATGCTCCAGGCCCCTCTTGGTGGTTTGCGGATCTACACTATGTGCAGGAAAAGCAACCAATAGTCCAGCAGCCATGTCCACACATGTCATGGCATACCAATATACTTCTGATATGGGCAGAGGCCTAATATAGTCTATTTGCCACTTGACAAGGGTTATTGGCCCCCTTCCTATTGTCCCATGTTGCTGGGGGACTCGGTGTAAGTCCCCCTTAGAGCACACAAGGCACTCCTTCCGGGCTCTGCTGACTTCTTCAAAGGTCAATGGCAAGCCACACCGACAGGCAACAGCCCACATTGTTTTTTTGCCCCGTGTGCAACAAACGCTGGTGCAGCCATTGGACCACATCAGAGGCAGGCTTTCCTTCTAGCCAGCACACCTGGGCCAACGTGTCTGCTTCATCATTCCCTGGGGATGCCAAAGGCAAATGGCCACTCACATGATATACAGTAGCAGTCTTAGTCTGACCGAAGGCCCACAGGTCTTGCCACAACTCTTGCTCCCAAAGGGGCCAGTGACCAACCATCCAGTTGGCATGTTATCATGTTGGTAGCCACAAGGTCAAGCCCCCATAGACGGCCCAGCTGTCAGTGCAGACAACTATGGGGAAAGGCTCCTGGGTGATCAAGAGCCATACTGCCAGCAACTCAGGCCATTGACTGCTCTTCCCCTCTCCATCCTCCATCCACACTGTCTCAGTCTTAGGATGGAAAGCCACAGCCCTCCACTTCGGAGGCCGCCCACCACTGGAGCCGTCTGTGTACCAAGCACCTTCAGGTATAGGGGATTTTCCCTCCTGATAAGGAGTCTCAGCTACCAAGGGCTGAAAAGCAAGTTCTTCCTCCTTTCCACTGGTATAGGTCACTGGCCCCAGTAAGCGTTGGAGTTCTCCACTTAAGGGGCTAGTAGAAAGGGCATGGCGCTGTTGTAAATATGTGCCCCATTTGGCCAGCGTAGGTGTCTGTGCCACGCTACTCCATGCCCTTTGGGTCCAGTCTCACACCCACCCCACAATGGGATAGGTGGTTATTACCTTGGTCGGAGCTGTTCCAGCAATGGACTCCATAGCCAGCAAGATGTGGTACACATTAGCCAATTGCTTCTCTATCAAGGTGTACAGGACCTCTGCTCCTTTCTGTAGTTGTGACCAGAATCCAATAGGTTGGTATGTCCATTCAAGCCACTGCCAAAGACCCCATCCATAACCATCTTGGTTACATGAACATCTAGTTCACAGGGCCTTGATGAGTCCATTACATTCAAGGCCTGTATGGCCTTGACTGCCGACTGGGCAGCAGTAAAAGCAGCTGCACATGTCTCATCCCAGTCCCACCTGATGCCCTTTCATACCAACTGGTATAAGGGCTTCAGAATTTGTACCAAGTGCGGGATAAACACTCTCCAGTAGCCCAAAAGACCGAAAAACTCTTGTAATACTGCCACAGTGGTAGGGTGGGGAAAGCCTGGACCTTGTCTATACCTGCTTCAGGAAATTTACTTTTACCCGACCAGACAACCCCTAAGAATTTCACAGACAAACTGGGTCCCTGAGCCTTGGTGCTGTCTTGCCACATTCTGTTTTTTACTAAATGTTTTAAATCTGAGTTTATGTATTTCATCAGTTTTAGAAAAAAATAGCTACTATTTTTTTAAGACATCTCTCTTTAAATAGATTTTTTAAAAATAGATGGTATCTTTTAAGATATTGTCGTCTCCTCTGGGATGTAATTTTATTAATATTTAACATTTTACTGATACCCATGTGTCTCTATTGCTCTTTTCTGTATTTTTCATTCTTATTTTTCCTCTCAATACTTTGTTTTGAAATTTTTCTATTAACCATTTATAGTTCTATAATCCTGACTTTTAAGTGCATCTTACCTACTTTTAATTCCATTTGAGTTTAGATTTTCTTTTGCATTCTAGAATCAAATTGGTGAACAAATTCTAATTCTGTTTGAAATTATTCATGTTTTCATCTATTTTCTTTACCTTTTCATGTATTTTCTGCAATATATTAACTATACTTAAAATTCTTATCAGCTCGCTTCAATATCTGCATCATTGTACAACTTTTTCTATTGTCTTGTTTTCCCCTTCACATTTTCAATTTCTTGGTCTTTCCTTTTTGGCATGCCTAATGTGTTTTATTTGAATAATAATATTATATATTCAAAATTGTGAAGAATCTATATAATAACAAAACCACATTGCTAGAAACATATTCACAGTAAGATAAATACAGAAATCTAAGATATTACTATATGCTGTCTATATTTCACAAGCCCATGTTTATGAATATTTATGTATAAAACACACTGTGTAAAATGTCTACGTGGATAATATCTGAGGAAGAAGCTGACACCTAGATTGAAGGATTGGCCAAAGACTTTAACCTTATCTGTAATACACTAATCTTTTCAAAGAGGTAATGCTTATTTCTTTTATAAATAAATTTATTTTAAATATCCAAATGCACTTTGTAAGCAACACTATACATTTTTTTGTAGTAGAATGTAAGCAAAAAGAGCTTTTCTTAAATTAAAATAACTAAATAGGTTACTACAGTAGAATTAAATCTTGTAAAGAGCTTGTTTCAAGCTAAGTGTTTAAATTTTGCTTTTCCAAATAAAGAGAGTAAACTAATTTTTAAGGTCAAATGAAGTCCTTATAAGAGTTTTATAGGATCTTATAAGAGACTCTGCAGATATATTAAAATTAAAAACATTAAATACTTTCCCAAATAACTTTTAAAATGACCATGCGCTATATTGATTGCAGTTGTTAATTTCACAAGCTAGTATTAATTCACAGGTAAGCAAACTGAAGAAGAGAATTGAAAAACATTTTTCATGTTAGTGACTCATTAATTACTCCTTTTTTTATTCCTCTTGGGCTTACACAATTGTTCAGTATGCTAGGAGCCCCAGGAGTGTATTTATTTAAGGTATTTTTTATGCCTAACAAAGGGCCTAGCCTTTAAGGGTGAAAAAAAGCATAGATATGTAACTCATTACTCTCATACTTTGTGTAACATCTCTTAAATTCTGTGGTAATACGTTTCCAGATTCAGGGTCTGTATATGTTGCATTTTCAACATTAAAAGATTTTCCCTTTATCCTGAAAGGTTGACTTGTTCTAAATTTTAAGTCCCAAATGCTATTTCATAACAAAACATCTAATTACTCATAAAGTGTTTCTTAATACTTATGTTATTCCTTTATTCTTTCCTTCACAATATAAAATTTAAATATGTATATATAAACACACATCTGTCACGTTTTCCTGTTCATTACTAGCATCTAATATTATACACCAAAGTGACATATGAATGAATATTTTGACCAATTTCTTAATCACTTTATTCTTAGCATCTATATTGAAGGAGTGGTGCTCCAGATTGAAAAGTTCTATCTAGGGATTCCTGTTATCAGGTGAAATAGCTTTTCTGTAGGAAAACTTGTTTATTTATGTATGGTCCAAAGCTTATCCCAACCATTCTACTTTTCTTAGCTCTAACTATGTTTGCCAATAAGCTCTGTTTGCACTGATGATAGGACATTGAAAAAAAGGAATACCATTTACAGATCTCAGCAATTCTTACTAAACAATTGCCAGTGCCACTCAAAGAGAGTCAGGAGTTCAAGACTTAATGCTCTAATAAAGCCACACATCCCAAAGTGAGTCATTTACAGATACTGCATCATCAGTGAAGTGAATCCAGATACCCTATACACTATGGTGAACAGTTTCAAATCTCATCTCCCAAAGCGTTCCCAGAGAAATGAAGCTGAATAAATCAAATCCTGATTTTTCACATTTACTGTTAATAAAGAAATATAAATACAATGGAGGAGAAAAAACAGGGGTGGAAAAAGATCCTTTAGATTGTCTTTGTAATAGCATACTGAGTTAAGTTAGACTCCAGATAGTAAGGAAGTTACTATTGCACCTTTGGTAACCACAAATCTAAAGCCTCCAATGGAAATAAGTACATACCTATCGATAATCACCCTAAATGTAAATGGTCTGAATGCACCAATCAAAAGACATAGACTCACTGAATGGATAAAAAACAACATCCATCTATATGCTGCCTATAAGAGACTCACTTCAAACCCAAAGACATACACAGACTAAAAGTGAAGGGATGGAAAAAGATATTTCATGCAACAAATAGGGAGAAAAAAGCAGGTGTTGCAATAGTTGTATCAGACAAAATAGGCTTTAAAACGAAGAAAGTCACAAGAGACAAAGAGGGACATTACATAATGATAAAGGGTCAATCCAACAAGAGGATATAACCATTATAAATATCTATGCACCCAACACAGGATCACTTACATATGTGAAAGAAATATGAACAGAATTAAAAGGGGAAATAGAATGCAATGCATTCATTGTAGGGGACTTCAACACTCCACTCACTCCAAAGGACAGATCAACCAGGCAGAAAATAAGTGAGGAAACTGAGGCACTGAACAACACATTAGAACAGATGGACCTAACAAACATTTACAGAACTCTCCACCCAAAAGCAGCAGGATACTCATTCTTCTCAAGTTCACATGAAACATTTTCAGAATAGATCATATACTAGGCCACAAAAAGAACCTCAGTAAATTCAAAAAGATTGAAATTGTACCAACCAGCTTCTCAGACCACAAGTGTATGAAACTAGAAATAAATTATGCAAAGAAAACGAAAAAGCCTACAAACACGTGGAAGCGTAACAACGTGCTCCTAAATAACCAATGGATCAATGACCAAATAAAACAGAGATCAAGCAATATATGGAGATAAATGACAACAATAATTCAACACCGCAAAATCTGTGGGACATAGTGAAGGCAGTGCTATGAAGGAAGTATATTTCAATACAGGCCTACCTCAGGAAAGAAGAACAATTCCATGTGAACCACCTAAACTCACAATTAACGAATCTAGAAAAAGAAGAACAAATGAGGCCCAAAGTTAGTAGAAGGAGGGACATAATAAAGGTTAGAGCATAAACAAATAAAATCGAGAAGAATAAAACAATAGAAAGAATCAATGAAAGCAGGAGCTTGATCTTCAAGAAAATAAACAAAGTAGATAAACCCGTAGCCAAACTTATCAAGAAAAAAAGAGAGTCTACATAAACAGACTCAGAAATGAGAAAGGAAAAATCACTATGGACACCAAAGAAATACAAAGAATTATTAGAGAATACTATGAAAAATTATATGCTAACAGACTGGATAACCTAAAAGAAATGGACAACTTTGTAGAAAAATACAACCTTCCAAGGCTGACCCAGAAAGAAACAGAAAATCTGAACAGACCAATTACAAGCAACTAAATTGAATTGGTAATAAAAAAAAATACATAAGAGCAAAATACCTGGACCAGATGGCTTCACCACTGAATTTTATCAAACATTTAGTGAATATCTAATACACATCCTCCTTCAAGTATTCCAAAAAGTAGAAGAGGAAGGAATACTTCCAAACTCACTCTATGAGACTGGCATCAACCTAATACCAAAAGCAGGTAAAGACACTACAAAAAAGAAAATTACAGACCAATATCCCTGATGAACCTAGATGCAGAAATACTCAACAAAATATTAGCAAACCGAATTCAAAAATACATCAAAAACATGATTCATCATGATCAACTAGGATATTTTCCAGGGATGCAAGGATGGGACAACATTCAAAAATCCATCAACATCATCCACCACATCAACAAAAAGAAGGACAAAAACCACATGATCATCTCAAAAGATGCAGAAAAAGTATTCAACAAAATTCAACATCGATTCATGATAAAAACTCTCAACAAAATGGGGAAGGCAAGTACCTCAACATAATAAAGGCCATATATGAAAAACCCACAGCCAACATCATATTTAACAGCGAGAAGCTGAAAGCCTTTCCTTTAAGATTGGGAACAAGACAAGGATGCCCACTCTCCCCACTTTTATACAACATAGTTCTGGACATTCTAGCCAAGGCAATCAGACAACACAGAGAAATAAAAGGCATCCAGATTGGTAAAGAAAAAGTTGAACTGTCACTTTGCAGATGACATGATATTGTACATAAAAAACCCTAAAGAATCCACTCCAAAACTACTAGATCTAATATCTGAATTTAACAACATTGCAGGATACAAAATTACTATACAGAAATCTGTTGTACTCCTATACGCTAATGATGAACTAACAGAAAGAGAAATAAGGAAAACAATTCCATTCACAATTGTATCAAAAAGAACAAAATACCTAGGAATAAACCTAAACAAGGAAGTTAAAGACCCATACACTGAAAACAAAACACACTCATGAGAGAAATTAAAGAAGATACCAAGAAATGGAAACATATCCTGTGCTCATGGATAGGAAGAATTAATATTGTCAAAATGGCCATCCTGCCTAAAGCAATCTACAGATTCAATGCAATCCCTATCAAAATACCAACAGCATTCTTCAACGAACTACAGAAAATAATTCTAAAATTCATACGGAACCACAAAAGACCCCAAATAGCCAAAGCAATCCTGAGAAGGAAGAATAAAGCTGGGGGGATTACGCTCCCCAACTTCGAGTTCTACTATAAAGCCACAGTAATCAAGACAATTTGGTACTGGCACAAGAACAGACCCATAGACCAATGGAATAGACCAGAGAGCCCAGATATAAACCCAAGTATATATGGTCAATTAATATACAATAAAGGAGCAATGGACAGACAATGGGGAAAAGTCAACCTCTTCAACAACTGGTGTTGGCAAAACTGGACAGCTACATGCAAGAGAATGAAACTGGATTATTGTCTCTACCCATACACAAAAGTAAACTTGAAATGGATCAAAGACCTGAATGTAAGTGATGAAACCATAAAACTCTTAGAAGATAAGATAGGCAAAAATTTCCTTAATGTAAACATGGGCAACTTTTTTCTGAATGCATATTCTCGAGCAAGGGAAACAACAGCAAAAATGAACACATGGGACTACATCAAACTTGAAAGCTTCTGTACAGCAAAGGACACCATCAATAGAACAAAAAGGCATCCTACAGTATTGGAGAATATATTTATAAATGACATATCCAACAAGGGGTTAACATCCAAAATATATAAAGATCTCACACGCCTCAACGACCAAAAAGCAAATAAGCCTGTTAAAAAAATGGGCCGAGGATATGAACAGACAATTCTCCAAAGAAAAAATTCAGATGCACATGAAAAGATGCTCCACATCACTAATTATCAGGGAGTTGCAAATAAAAAGCACAATGAGATGTCACCTCACAAAAGTTAGGATGGCCAGTATCAAAAAGACCAAGAACAACAAATGGTGGCGAGCATATGGAGAAAGGGGAACCCTACTACACTGCTGGTGAGAATGTAAGCTAATTCAACCATTGTGGAAAGCAATATGGAGGTTCCTCAAAAAACTAAAAATAGAAATACCATTTGACCCGGGAATTCCACTCCTAGGAATTTACCCAAAGAATATAATTTCTCAGATTCAAAAAGACATATGCACCCCTATGTTTAGTGCAGCACTATTTACAACAGCCAAGATATGGAAGCAACGGAGGTGTCCATCAGTACATGAATGGATAAAGAAGAGGTGCTACATATACACAATGGAATACTACTCAGTCGTAAGAAAGAAACAAATTCTGCACGTTGCAACAACATGGATGGAGATGGAGGATATTATGCTCAGCAAAATAAGCCAAGCAAAAAAGGCAAGTACCTAATGATTTCCCTCATTTGTGGAGTATAACAACAAAGCAAAACTGAAGGAACTAAACAGCAACAGACTCACAGTCTCCAAGAAGAGACTAGCGGTTACCAAAGGGGAGGGGTGTGGGAGGGCATGTGGGGAGGAAGGAGAAGGATTCAGGGGTATTATGACTGGCACTCACGGTGTGGGGGAGATCAGGGGGAAGAGATAGTGACCCTGTGGCATCTTACTATATTGATGGGCAGTGACTGGAATGGGATATGGGGGGGACACAATAACAGGGGTGAATGTAGTAACCATATTGTCTTTTCATGTGAAACCTTCGTAAGAGTGTATATCAATAATACCTTAATAATAAATAAATAAATAAATAATACTAACCTCATTTCTTCTGTATCCACTTTCAGTAAATGCCCCTGGAGAACAATTCCCTTTATAGAATAGAATAAGGATTGCGGCTAGACCATGCAGCTCTGTTACTAGTTTGTTTGTTTTTTTAGTAATATTTGTACTTGATGTGTGACAAGGAACTAATATGTCACCCTGTTTCCCACATGATGCTTGATATCTTTTCCTATGGGTTAATACTTTTTCATAACGTTTACTAGGATATTTGTGAAATACTATATTTTCATTAAATATACCATGTAAAAATATTATCGGGTGAGAACGGAAACAATGCTGTGAATATGTAATTCATTAAATTTTTAAAACATATATGGCATCCTGGGATTGAATGAAATAACTTAATCCACTTATTCTCTTGGTTGGCAAAAATACAGTGTGCTAGAAACACTTTTCTCCACTGTGACAAACTGAAGACCCCCCTCCCCCAGACCGTTCATCTGCCACAAGAAGGATTTTTCATTTCAATGGCTAGTTGAGTGATGTATGTAAAGATAGTTCCCAACCTGCCTGGCTTACTGTCTCCTTGCTTTAGTGGATTCTATTTATGAATTAGCCCAGCATCTTTTAATAGTATGCGATATAGGAATATACTTCCCTTCATAAATAGATAATAGAGATAGATATGCATGCAGACATATCTCTATTTTTTTAAGAAAAATGAAGCCCAAGAATATATTTTTGCCAGAATTCTAATCCACCAATAATTTTAAACCTAGTCCCTGGTGATAAAGATTTTTTTCAAGACTTCATGTTCCTATTAAAGCCTCTCTTCGGGGTTAAAAGAATCAAAAAGACTATAAATAAAATCTATGTGTATCTGGTATTAGTCAACTATTTTTAAATAAAATCTGAGGATTTTAGATCAGTAAAACAAAAGAATCCCATTATTTAGCTATCAGACTAGCATGAAAACTTGCCAGAAATTATGGAGAAATATTGTTTCTTTTTTTAAAACTTCATCATTGTACAACTAAAGACAACCTTCCAATTCTCAGCAACAACACCTTCTTTTTTTAGAGCAACATGTGGACTAAAGCATATGTCGCTGCTTGATCAACTTCTGTAATGAATTTTAATCAACACAATTGGGATTAAAGCCAGTCATTTAAAAGTCTAAGCCTGTGTGTTTTTCCTTGTAAACATACACTGAAGTCTTTTAGTAACCATACATAAAGATGAGCAACTATTTCCTGATTTTATGGTTGTATTATTGATTTGAAATTATTGCAATATAATCCAAAATCATCAGATGCAATTGTAGCAAGGTGATTACATAAAAGTTTCAAATCACATTTGACAACCTTTTGTTCTTCTCATATAAAATTACAGAATATTATTTTTACATGACATCTTCTTAACCACACTTTAGTTTGTAAGAAATAATTATGTGGTAATTTCTTAGCAAATGTTTAGATTACATAGTTTAACAATGAGTTCTAATTCATTTCATCACAAAATGTTAATTTTACGAACCAAGCAAACACACTCTAATTAGAAAGCCATAGTTCTAATTCCATAAATGCAATGCATAACCTAACAACTTCACATCAATATTACAAATACAATATTAGCTCAGTCAGATTTGATATGAATCTAAGAGTTGCACGATTTAAGTGAAAAAATAAACTTGAAATTTTTCAATAAGAAATCAACATTGTCCAAAGTTATGCATATATTAAGGTAGAAACAATTATTAAATATCCACCTTACCCTGTGGTATTAAAAACAAATTTCTTACAGTGATATAATCTGACTTTGATGTCAGGATTCTCAATAAGAGAAGACCAGCTCCTTCTCTTCTATGTGATCACCAAAGCAAGATGTATAGAACCATCTCCCAAAAAACAGGTCAGATCTCTTAGTAACTAATAACACTAATAACACACACACCAAGAACATATGAAAAATGTATTACTCACATTGTGGAACTTTCCAAGAACAGGACAGTGCCTAAGGTGGTCCAATTGGCTGGAATGATTTGAGAAAATGAAAAAGTGAGCGATTACAGTCTTTATTCTGGATGAAATTGGGTGAGGGTTCCCAAATAGTCGGGGGCTTGTGTGATTTTAATATCCTGTAGAAACATTCACACAGAACATCCAAGGGAGGGAGTAGTCAGGTTTTTTTATCAACTTGCATGGATGTGGACCATGAGGGGTGGTGGAATGGCTGGCACTTGAAAGTTATTATCAATCAAAAAAAAATAGAGTCTGACTATTAATACCAGTTTTCAAATGGACACATCTCTGCTACAGACATTATTAATAATTACTGTCCATCTTCTATCCTACCGATGGGAATTTTAAAGCCACTTTTTCATTAAATATTCTTTTCTAACTCCCTTATATGTTTTAGGCATTGTTTTAAGATGTGAAACAAGACTTATTACCCACTTTGTTGAGCAAAAATGTAGTGAAGTGTTGGACAATAAACAGATATTAAAGTATCTGATTGCTACATCTTATATGTGAAACAAGACTTATTACCCACTTTGTGGAGCAAAAATGTAGTGAAGTGTTGGACAATAAACAGATATTAAAGTATCTGATTGCTACATCTTATAAATAAAATAAATGTGGGCACTGTGATAGAGAGTAGCTGTGACGTCCCTTAAGAATGCCTAGGAGAAAGCTTCCTAAGAGAGATTTCTACAGTAAGACCTGAATAAAAAGAGCTAGTCAACCATGGAAGTGTCTGGAGGAAGAGCAGTCCACCCAGAGGCAGAAACTTGTGCAAAGATCCTAAAGTGGAAAAAACATACATATTTAAATAGTAGAAAGCAAGCCAGTGTGGCTGGAGGATAGACAGATACGAAGACAGTAATAGAATAGAAGATTGGAAAGTCAGAAGGTACTCCATGTAGGAACTTGTAAACTGAGATTAGAGACAATTTATTCAAAGGATAAGAGGAAGCCATGGATATTTTTAAGTAGAAAAGTCAATGGTCTAATTTTTTTTTAATTAAACTATCTTTGGGTTACACTGATTTCAATCTAGAGAGTAAAAAGGACAAGACTTCAAGTAAACGATCAGTATAGGAAGTTATAAACATAATTCAGGAAAAAATTATGGCACCTTTTCAATGATGCCATAGTAGGTATAGAGAGAACTGCAGGCTTTGGAGTATATTTTTAGATAAAGCTAATAGTATGGGTTGATTGACATAAGAAAAAGTAATGAAGAAACTTCGGCTGTGTTTGGTTGGTTTTTGGCTTGAGTTTGTTGATAAGATGATCATGCCATTTACTGAAATGACGGTGAAGGTGGTATGAGAATTAAGTTATTCTTTGGGGATATGAATTGGAAGATAACGATTTCAAATTCAGAAAGAATGACAGACAGCATGCCGTGGTGTGTAGTACTCTCCAACACTTAATCTCATTACTTACCACATAACTATTGATCATTTACCATAGGGGAGGTATGAATAACACAGGGAGAAGGTGCTTTCAGTTTGCTCACTACTTTCTCCTGTGACCATTACCTTTCATTAGTGATTATTATATGCCAGTTGGGTGATATAACAGCAAATAATTGAAAATAAACTTAATGTGCTGAGTACCGTCAAAAGTATTGTGAAGAATACAAAGCATAATAATAAAGAGCCTGTCTATATTATAATGTTGGCTTCAACTCATATTAGGACATTTTCCCTTTCCAAAGTCATTCCAAAGTGCTTTGCTCTAGTCTAGTCTTATTTTAAGATATGCACTAATAATGCTGTCTTGCAGTAACTGTTTTGGATCACAATGAAGCCTCTGAGATTTATGTTGCACCTTTAGCTATAAAATTCTGACATCTATTTTTCTGAAAACATTTTATACTATAATTTTAACCTCAATCCAGAGTTACACCTTTTAATGTGAAAAAAAGTTGTAAAGTGGCAACATCTACTCTGTTCTTCTAGAGCATAGCAGTATTCTATATTGCTAAAAGATGTTTTTATCTTTGGTTATTCACCATTCCTTTCTTCTTATTGTAAAGGTCTTACACCATTACCAAAAAAAAAAAGAGGGGGAGTGGCAGGCATTTTAAGAATGTCTTACTAAATCACTGTAACTTGTTTTGCTATGAAAATGCTCTCAATGTGGATTACATTAGCTGGTATATTTACTCCAACACATACACTTGTTATCTCTTACTTTCTGCTAATTACCACTCTCCATACAGGTAATTCAAAACAATGAGGCAATCACAAGAGATATCCTGTTCTTGTTATAAGGTAGGGCAAGACTAAATATTCAGAGAAATTCCCGACATTACCGATTCTGAAAAATAATACAAGATTATTACCATATAGTCACTGAGGACTATGTACCATTACGAGGTAGAAGATGATTTTGGAGGGTGAGACTTTTTCTACACGTAACGGGTGGATAAACCTCATGTAGGATGAGTAAAAGAATAAATATGAAATTCCACAATAACTGTACTTTGTGAGTCTCATTTACAAAAGTTACAACAATAAAGAACAAAAACAATTTCCAAGTGTTACTTTAACTCTGATATTAGGATTTTTCACCCTAATAAATTATCTGGGTGGGACCAATATCAATAATGATGTGCTTCAGCTTGCCATGTCACTGATGGTAGTGGGTGGTAATCACAAAATATGGAACCCAATTCTTCTAAAATACTTTTTGTTCTCAATGAAAATATTTTAGATGGGGATTTTAGTTTTATCAAGTACTTTAAAATCTGTGACCATCTGTTCTTAAATATTATATTTAAGGCATTGATATAGTACATAAATGTGTTCTGTAAATGTGTACATAAATTTATATATGGAGGATTTATGAAATGTATCTTGCACTCTGCAAATGTCATTATATTAAGGGAGTGACAAGAGGCGAGACATACTGAGAATATCCAATGTTTAATACATTTTTCCAGAATCAGACTAAGACCCTGTCGTTGCCTCAGTGACTCAGAAATTAAAGTCAGAATATTTTGGAAAGCATAATAATCCTGTTGTTAAGAATAAGGAAAGATTGCTTTCTATTGGTTGGTATTTCAAAAGCCTATGTTTAGAATGTAAAATATGAGCCAGGGCTTGGAGGATGAGTAAAATTTCAATAAGCTTGTATAACAATTTGAGACAATAACAGGGACCTATCAGAGTCATGAAGGAGAGCACTTCAAAATGCCCCCAAAATCCAAGTTATTGATCTGTGAATATGAATATTGAGGAAAATGACTGGAAATGGAATCTGGAAATAGATTGTGTCAGTTTAGCTTATGACGCTATGTCAAAAAGCTGAATATAAATTGGACTTTTTGCAAATCACAACAATGAAAAGATGAACAATAAACAGCAGCTATGCGTGTGAGTCAGGATTGGTATATTATTTCTCTCCTTTACAATTTTTTTTAATCTCCAAACTTTCTATTAATGTTACCATCTGCACTTAAAATCAGTCAGGCTCTATAGAGATCAAGGAACGCTGACTGGTAAGAATTCTCTGGTTAAGAATTCTTTAATGGCTTCTGCCAGGTTTCCCAGGATCCTCTCTCCCATCACAGTGGGTTTAAAGTTGAGAGTGTATTATCTACAAAAGTTCAGAAGTTGTCCACTAACTTTTATTTTAGTTTCCCCTTGGTTATTTAAGGGATAACTTGTAGCAGCTTACAGAATCCCGTGGAATCCTGTTAACCCTGGCAGGGGCCCATATGGGGGTCCTCCTTTGAGGGTAGATTTGGGGGTGTTTGAGCTGGTATGGAAGGATTTGACAAAACCTTTGAAAATAATCCCTTTTTCCAGTGTCTCCACTGACTGCAAATGAGACATCACTTTCTGGGCCAGTGTTTTGATGTCGGGCCCCCTAGCAGGGTGAAAAGAAGGCCCACTTGCTGTTTTAGGTTTCTGGCCTTGCAGCTTGTTGTAGCTGTAAGGACAGTAACTTGGAGGACTTCTGTTTACAGTCCTGTGGTCTCTTCAGCCTGGAAAGGCAATTCAGAGAGAGGATTAGCAGTCTGAGCACCCAGGTAAAAGGACCAGAGCAGGGAGTGGTGGAAGTCTTGTTAGTCTTACAGTCTTTTGTTTTAGGTACCTCTTGTGTCTTTAACTTTTTCATTAGCTTTTTGCAATGAGTTTTCAGTGAAGCTGTTTTGGAAATTGATATTGGAGACATCGGTATGCCAATTAAAACAAGTATCCCATTCTGTTTCTTTGACTTGGGAGCCCTTGCTTGAAAGTGCACTTCTTAAATAAACAATCTTGTCTAATTGGTACATTCCTCATTAACGAATGACCAGTATAATTCTAGGTTGTCTTTGTAACATTTTGCCTTTTTTTTTCTTTTCTTTAAGATATCCGCAGTTTCTGGGACCACAGTTTTAGACATAAAATAAACAGCTGTGCCGGAAGCTGATGCACTCAATTCCGTGAAACCTGAGGATCCCATCTCTTTAGGTACACCTGGGGCCTCTCAGAGCCTAAGGCAGTGGCCACTGGGTTGGAGATTTTGTGGTGCTTACAGTGTATCTAGTTGCACGGAAATTTCTTGAGTTGGACAGGTGACCTAGTGTCAACCTAACCTGTTCCACGACCAGTTAATCCCCGCATGGGAGCCTTTAGAGTTACATGGCAAGGGGCTGTAATGGGTTTTAAGTGCTTGGCCCATGCCCGCTAATTTTGCAGCTTTGGCTTCCGAGACACCCACTGACAACAGATTATTCCTTTTAGGAGAAAATTTTATAGTGACGGACTCGAACTCCTTAATGGCTCTTAACAGTTTGCATTTTGCCTACTTAGATTTTGATTTGCCACTGGCCAAAACAGTCTAAATGTCCGGTCTTTATTTATTTCCCATGTCCACAAGCAGTTTATGCTGTGGACTTGGGCTTTTTTGAGTCCCCGGGTGGCTGGCATCTCGATTCCCTCAGATCAAGCAGCGCCAAATAATTCTCCCTGATTCAGCTAGCTGCGACGCTTGGGGCCGCCCGTCACCGCTCCCGGGACACGCCAGGACCCCCGGGGGTGCCCACCTTGGGGAGGAGGCCCAGCGTCGTGGCCCACTGGGTCTCACTGCCAAAGGCCTGGAGCCTCGCGCCCCAGTTCCGCCCCGGGAAGGAGCAGGACAAGCAAAGCCCAGGAGCCCAGCACGGGAAATAAGCCGCCGTCCAGGGCGGGGAGACGCTCACCTGCTCACCTGAGAGCTCCGCGGACGCTGAAGAGGCCGCGAACCAAGGGCCCCGAGCGGGACTTTGCCCGGGCCTGGGAGCCCTCCCGCCGTCTTCGGCAGCTGTCTTTGGGTCCATCTCTTCACCACAACGGTCAATGACAAACCTAAGACCACTTAGTAGCAACTTCGACGTCCATTAGAGTGAACAACCGCGCTGAGGGAGCGCGGCGCCTCGCCAATTGGAGCGGCTGCCCCGGGGCATTCTGGGTTCCCCGGAGCGCGGAAGCGCCGCCGCGGCAGACGGGCAGGCCGGTGGCTGGCGGTGCGCGTCCCGCCTGGCTTGGAAAGGTCAAGGAACAGGGAAATCAGTATGGAGCTCCGAGTTCGCTTGGCTGACGATATACTCGCTTCTGGTCAAGCGCAGCATTTATAGGAACATGAAACGTCCGTTGAGGACGAGGCACTGGAGCTGGAGTAGCGCCACCTTGCGTCCGGACGTTTATTGCAACAGGCACACGGAGACTGGTCTGTGCAGATGGCCTGAAGTTCTGCTGTTCTGTACCAAAGTCTGCATGTTTTCAAAGTAATAGATGACTGTTCGCTTAAGCAGAAACATTTGTAAATAAAATGTTTTAATCTCTGAAGAAAGTACAGTCATATGAATTATTTTTCTTTCAGTGAATTGTCGATGTTGGAGAAACTACTTTGATAACTTGGTTCTTGTTATAAGAGAAATAATTTATAAAATTAATTCTAACGAATATTGATTCCTATGCCAGAGAAGCTTTTAAAATGCTAACAATTAAAATAAAAACTTAGTATTACATTTGATCATGTAATATATAGTTTTATAAATACCATTTAATATTTTCACATTATAATAAAAATAACATATTAAAACCTTTCCAAATGAAAAGATCATTCCATTTCTCATAAATTTTGACTTTTCAATAACTTTTTAAACAGACATTTAGAAAACTGAGAACTATATAATACAAACTATATCCACATGCATAGGCATAAAAATTAAGTTCATCAAAATATTTATCCCTATCTCCATATTCTTCCACAAAGCCCTCTTTTGAATGTTTAACACTTAAATTACTCTAATCATTTTTGCTCATCATTGTAATAAACACTATGTCCATTGAATTAGAAATATACTTGTTATTTCGGTACAGTGCTTATTCTGTCATTAAGGTAAAATTTTAATTATTAAATTAATGAAATTTAACTGATAATGTATTAGAGGCATCACACCCACCAAGAATTATTTTTTAATATGTGAACACTGAACATCAGAGGAAAGCTTAAAACTGAATACCAAAAAATAGTAATAATAACTCCAATTATTCACATAGTTTGAATTAGATATGTCAGATGCTGTGCATCTATATTATGTGTAATACTCACAAAATACACCTTAATTCTTCAGACTATTGAAGATCAGAATTTAACATTATGTAAATATCAGAGAACTGATAAATGGCTGTGCTGACATGGAAAAACAAAATGTCCACCAAAGCTGGGGTTGTTTCACTTCTACATTGCAGTGAGCAGGATATGCATATTCTGCTTTTATTTCCTGTAAATCTCTGTATTCAGAAATGCAGTACTTAGATTGTTCAGGTTTTTCTTAACTCCTCTGATCTACAGGCTCCTATACTCTGGAGCTAGAAGAGCTGTAAGTCATCTTTTATAGTTTGAAGAATAGAAGACTGGCATGGTGAGTTACTTCTTCTTTATGGAAACACTGAATTATTTTTTTAACTAGTTTACCTAAAATGAAGTCTACATTTTCATGCTGTTTTCCACGCAGCAGTATTCCTCAGAAACACTTCACTTGCTGCTATTATAAGGAGGTATTAGAGCAACACAAGAAACTGTTGAATAATAAGGAGACAAGATTTTTAATACTAGCACTCCTGTCCTGTAGCCCTAACCCCCACCTCACACACATACATAAGCAGAGCATTGCATGATTTTGCATTTGTGGTTTACAGTTTGGTTTTCTATAATTAAAATTAGTACAATGTTTGAGAATACACATTCTCAATGGGAAACACACATTGAATATGTGAGAACACAAACATGTACTAGATAAACTGAATAATAAAAATCACCCTTAAAAACTGATTGATTTACCAGAAAAAAAATTCTAAACTCAGAAACACAGAAATCAAGAAAGGGAGAAGTAGATTATAGGAAAAAAGGCGAGAGAGAGAGAGATTGAGGAAAAAAAGAGGGAGGGAGAAAGAATACAAAACTAATTTCTAAAATATTTAATATCATAAAAGATAGTCACAATCTTTTATGAAATGAGATAAGGTAGAAAACTTTATACATACATTATGATACTAACGTTTAAAATATAAAATACATATGAATTGAAAAACATGCATATAAATATCTTTTCCAGTATATCTATAAATAAAATAAAGGAAAAGACCGTGGAGGGAAAATCAGTGGTTTAAATAACCATAAAGTTAAAGTCTGACATTGAAAAAAACACAGGCAGTATTGAAAATTTATTATGACCTTGGAACTTAGATTTAGAATACATATGATAGAAAAGAATAGGTTGTCTCAGTCTAGAGACACTTTTTAATTTGGTTTGGTTTGGTCTGGTTATAGTAATATGATGCACTCATGCAAAAAATGGCAAAGGAAAAGGGCAGGCAAACCCAAAATGATTAAAATACAAAATTTTTAAAAAGTACTACTATTATAACCACACAAAAAAGTCAAAGTAAGGCACACAGTAAAAACAAAGTAATACAATTTTCCACTTACTAACTTGGAAAAGGTAGAAGTTAGTAGCTAACTTACCATTAACAATGAAACATTTGAATGGATGGTTCCATTCAGTGTTATGGAAGTGTAGGTTGATTAAAAATTTTAGAAAGGATATTGGCAATGTGCATCGCAAGCCTTTGAATTTTTCAAAACTCCTTATGCAAAAACTTAACCTATAGGTTTAATGCCTATATAATATTCATATATATGCCCTAATATGAATATCTAAGTGAATTCACTAAAATACTATTTACATTTTCCAAAATCAAAAGCAACCTTCATTTTGAGCAGTGGTAGACTGGTTTGATAAGTGATCACATTGTCAAAGGCAGAAATATTACAGTGTCAGTAAAGTATGTTCCAAAAGTATATTAATATCATAAAATAGTTGCAATATTTGATTAAATGACATAGGTTGGGTGGACAGTGTGATACAATCCCAATTTTTAAAATCTACAATGTCTATGCACCAAAATATCAGAAAATTACTCACTAAATTCCTAAACTATGGAAATGGAGGTAAAACATTTTCTGTGTGTTTGCAGTGGAAATACATTAGCTTTGTAATCAGGAATAAACCATAAATACCATTTGAAAACTAAAGTGAAATGAGTTGAAGTAGAATCAGGTAAAGAGCCCACTGGCACCTGAGGCATTTCCTTCTCCAGCTGCCCTTGCTGCTCATCAGCCCATTCAGAGCCGTGAGAAGCCAGGTCGCTGCTCGTGTCATTTGGACATGGAAGACTAACCTCAGAGTTATTTCTGCATTTACTAGAAAACACTGAGTCATGACAATTGCAAAAACTATCTCCAATCACATGCAATCAAATGCTTTTATATCAGGGTTTATTCTCCTTATATGGGATGACTGCTAGAAAAGGATGTAAATTATTCAGAATATGTAAATTGTTTTTTTTATTTTCAGTTGTCGTGTTGGCTACTTGTGTATGAAAACAAAATAGAAGAGTAGTCATTAGCTATACCATAATATTATTCATTTCATTTTCTAAACTATGAAAGTGAACTTGTAACTAGCAAACTTGTGTTGAGGCAAATCGAGAATTTGCCTATAGCCCAAGAGAGGGGATACTGATCAGTTATTTTCATTAAAGTTAATCTAAAATGAGTCTGTCCATATGTGCATATTCATTTCTGTTCTCAATAGTGGCTCTGTTATTTTTCCCCAGATTCCTTTTGTTAATTAAATATCAACACATTTTAGATCAATATTAGTACTGGGGCTATTTTGACCTTGTGTTTGAAATAGCCTTCTATTTCAGGGATGAGACATGCAAGATAAATTTAGAAGGAGGAAATAATTGACATGTAGCTTGCATCATTTGGTAGGTTCAAAGAATAAGCTCTTGTGAATTTGGTCAGAACATTAATATTATCATACTGTAATCAACATTCTCAGTTCTCATCACGAGTTTGATCTCATCTACTTCTATGGGACTCTGAGGAGTTATGAGGCCATGTAACAAAAAACCAATTGATAAAGGTGCAAGATAGAATGCAGTTAAAATAACTGTTCAACATTTTGAAGATCACTAACAATAGGTATTTATCTTTAAAACAAAATAAGTATCTGTTAAACTACCTTCAAATACATTCCCCACAGGCATAGTATACACACAGTTTATTCATTAGGCTACACTGACGCTACCTTAAATCTTTATTCTTTTAAGTCATTTATTTTTTTTAGTACTTGAATATAATGTAATTTAACTTTCATTAATAGAGATGCTGGGTTAGGCTTATTATATACGTATGATGTCTAATATCTTGGCAAACTATTAAAACCCAAAACTACCGTAATTCAGTAATATAGTTTTTGGATGAAATATTTAACTTTTTAAAAACATGACTTGTGGTAGATAATTTTACATGTCTATTTAGCTAGGCTATGGTGCCCACTCATTTGGTCAACTACTAGTCGAGATGTTGCTGTGAAGATATTTGTTGACAGCTGACCCTAAGTAAAGCAGCTTACTCTTACTGTAAGTAGGCTTCATCCAATTAGTTAACGGTCTTAAGAGTAAAGACCCAGATTTCTCGAAGAAGTATCTGTCTCAAGACTACAGCATAGAAAACCTGCATGAGTTTCTATCATGTTGGCCTCTCTTGCAGATTTTGGAGACAAGATTGCAATATCAACTCAATGAATTTCCAGCCTGCTGCCTTGCCCTGTGGATTTCAGACTTTCCAGCCCTTAAAATCACATAAGCAAATGCCTTAAAAAAAAAAAAAAGGTTATTTTCATTCTCTCTCTCTCTCTGATGACTCTGTTTCCTTGAAGAACCCTGACACTAATATAATGAACTTACGTGATGAGAGTTTTACTAGGGGAAGATCACTGTGTTACTGTACTCTTAACTTACTGAACATTGTAAATTGCTTTCCAAAATGATTATACACATTATATCCTAGCCAACAGTATGCCAGAGTCCATACTGCTCCCCAGTCTCACCTGTTGCTGCCACCCTGCTAAATTATTTTAAAGATATTGTCAGCTTGGTGAATGTGGAATCACCTAATGACCTAGTGCCTTATTTTTCACCTGTTTCTTGCTAACCGGTAGGCAAGGATTTTTATGCCATGAAAAAAATATCGAGGGAGAAGGAAGTTAATCATTCATCTATTATTCTATTCAAGTCAGCTTATTTTACTTGGCACTTATTGTGTGGCACAGTATTTAGCCACTTTGTAAAATTAACAAGCTCATGTGGCTTACCCATGGCGTCAGCGAGATTTACAGTGGAGTACTGTGCCAGGGGCTCTGACTGTCTCTTTTAGATAGCAGAGGTTGAAAGAGAGTGAGGAGGTACCATTTGTAGAAATAACTGGTAATATCAGTGTGGCAAGGAAGACAGAAAAATCAATATTTCAGTTATTATGGCCCGTAAAAGTAAAACTTTTGACACGGGAGGTGTGGATTTGAGAGGAAAATGATATATTCAGAGAAAAATGATGTGTCATTGGGTTTAGTTATCTAGGAAGCAGTTGTGAATGGGTACTGAGCAACAGAAAGGTCAAGTACACAGACAAAGCTTTGGGAGCCCGTCACACTGGAAGTAATAATTGAGGCCAAAGATTGACAGAGAAAAGGGGGGATAAAGAAAGAACATAGTGTCAGAGAAGCCTAGCAAGGAAGAAATTTCCCAAAGAAATAGCTTTCTTCATTCTCTACTGCAATAGCAAATGTTTCTCCACATTCCACATCTGTTAAGTTTGCACCTATCTCATTCTTTAGAAAGCCTATTGTTGGGCAAAAATACGTAAAATTAATACCTGGTGAAAAAGCTTAATATTTAAAATTTCCAGCTTTATGTGTTTCATACACAAGGAAAATCTGAATAATAAATTAATACAAATCTAGGGAGTGAATTTCTGACATGATTTTAAATTTGATATTTGGTAAGAGACTACCTGGGAGATGTATGTTGGGAGTGAACATTTCCTGTTATTCCTTAATCTCATTGCTCAGATGTTTGCCTCATTACTAATTTGAACAATAATTTTGCCTACCTGTATTGCAATTTTCAATAAGGAACATAAAGCAGGACTACACACATTTTGGATCCATTTTAAGACAATAAATGTGTTTATTATAGAGCTGAGAAATCCTAACAGGAACATTCAGGGTAGTTCCTGAGAAGCACTATGAGCTTTAAGCATTTTATCTCAAATTATTTCTGGAATGAGGGAAGACATAAACAAACTGTAAGCTTTGTAAAGTACAGAACAATTTCTCTGACGAGTCAACAGAAGAATACCTTGCTTTGCCTCCAAGGCTTGCTCAAGATCATATATAACTCAGAATGAGTGCCCTTCTGTTCATGTGGCTTTGCTATCAGTTTCCCTCCAATTGAAAAAACAGTACTCCCTATTTTTGGTCTGCAATGGCTTTGCAAACAATGAGTCCTGCTTCAGTCATTGCTTGAAGAAACTCTTACCTCCCAAGTCACCCATATAGGCTCTGCATTCACCAACTTCTCTAAATATTTGTGCCATTTTTCCTTGGAGGCCCAGACTTACACAGGGTTTTTCTCCTTCAAGAAAGCAGGGCTTTTTTTGACAGATACCGTATGATCTCACTTGTATGTGGAGTCTAAAAAACCAAGCAAACAAACAAAAAACAATCTCCTAGATAAGGAGAACAAGAGTGGGGGTGTGGGAAATGGGTGAAAGTTTCAAAAGTTACAAAATTCCGGGTGTAAATGAGTAAGTCATGGGGATGTAATGAATAACATGGTGATTATAGCTAATAATACCATATTACATATTTGAAAGTTGTTGGTAAAGTTCTAATCACACACAAAAATTTTTCTATGTGTGGTGATGGATATTAACTTACAGTGATCATTTCAAAATACATAACAATATCAAATCACTATGTTTTACACATGAAACTAATATAATGTTACATGTCAATTATATCTCAATTGAAAAAAAGAAAGCACATCTTTAAACATCTATTTCTTTTTTAAATTCACATTAATTTCTCTTTAAATGTGTGTCCTCAGTGGAAGATGACATCTTTATCTGGGACTCTTCAGCATTGCCAGAAATACACTGTCAGTCTTTTTTCCTTTCCTCTTAAAAATGAAAGTTCTTTTGTGGTTTATCTGGTGCTTGTTTTCAGTGTGTGTAAATTTTCAACTTCATTTTTGTCAAAAACAGGTAATAGATGAATATTATGTGCAGTGAACATTCACTCAGGCAATCATCTCCAATTGATTTTTCAGATTCCCAGTTCTGGTTAATATTCTTGGCAGAGAGAGATTTGGAAATTCTACATATGAGGGACTTCAAGTTGTCAGTATGTATTAGAGGTTGGAATCTTAGGGAAATGTCTTAAAGTAGATTTTTCATAGCAAGCACTACTTAAATTGACCACTGCACATTAAATAAAATATCAATTTTTCTAAAGCTGTTTTCATGCACAGCGTATATGATATTAGGAAAACATTAAAATAACCAAAACGCATGAAACAACAGGCAGGACAATAGTTCACAAACAAAAATTTAAAGACCGCTTAACATATGTGTTGTCCAATAAAGATCTTAGAAGAGTATTGCCTCAACAGTGAGACCAAACTAGCCCTACAGGCGGTTCTGCACCAGTCTACCAAAGCTTAAAAGCAAGCCTCAAAGGTCTGAATTGTTTCAAAGTAACTTACCTGTGTCCCCCCATAACAAATCCACAAAAAAAAAAGAAAGATAGAAAATATCACTTTTTCTTATTAAACAGTACTGTTCATTATCTGTTATGTGTGGTGGCTTGGTCAGCTGATTGCGATTACAGATGGTTAAAACCTAGGGCCATCCTCTGCCACTCCTGGCATTCAGGCACTCTCAGAAAATGATTATTGCATTTATTATAATCCTTTATTAAGAGCAAAAAACTCAGTAACAACAAAAAGGGAAAACTTTTGGAAGTCTCAGGTATCCACAGAGACATTTCTAATGTATCAGAATGTCAGAAATGATTGGAACCAAATATGAAAACTATATCAGGACTTCCTGTTTCTTGTTTCTACTTCATATTCCATATCTGCTCCAGCCTCTTATTGTAGGTCATCTTCCTATACATGGAAAGGGATTTCGTAGTCAACATTTCTCAGTTTTCATATTGAAAAATTTGTCTTTTCTTTCCCAGTTCTAATTCTGGAGAAAAATGTGGAAGATATCCGATTATCTCCATTTGAGTAACATGCCTACAGTTTGTGCAGTCAGCTATGTCTAGACAAAGGGCTACATCAAGGAGGGGGGACACAGACTTCCTATAAACAGTGTTGGGATAAAATGGGTTCCTATTCTTGTACCATACATCAAGTAAATACTAAAGAGATCAACGGTTTAAATGCAAAAAAAATGAAAACATACAAGTACTATAAGGAATCAAGGGTAAATGTCTCTAACTTGGGAATAAGAAAATTTTCCTATGATGTAAATCTACAGGAAATAAAATATAGGATTAATAAATTAGATTCCATAATTTTAAATTGCATATAAAAAAATAAAGTAAAAAATAAATAACAAATAATAATCAAGGAAAAAATATTTGCAATTAATATATTAAAGGCAATGAATCAATATTCCTGATATATAAAGAGCTACTTAAATAGAGAAGAGAGGTGCCAGCAACCAAAACAAGGTACAAATACAGAGACAGTTTATAGTAAAAGAAGTACAAACAACTTTTAACCATTTAAAAAGATGCCCAATCTCAGCCTTTATAAGAAAAATGCCAATTAATTATACTAATTATATCACCACATATAGTATGTATGTATATATGTACTATAATTAATATAATGTGTGTGTTTCTACACACATGCATGCACACACCCACACATGCACACATATGCTGTTTGCAGCTCCTTGAAGAAATGACTGATCCCACATCTGACAGAGGAGATGCACGCGATGAACCTGGAACATGTTGTCATTCCAGCAACAAAGAAGCCAGCAGCACTGGGGTCAGGCCAAAAGTCTCAGGAACCAACCTGCATAAGTTCCAACTGCCAAACTTGAGACAATATTTTGAAATGGATAAAATGTATTTCAACTCATGTGTCCAAAATGATGCCATTGCAGACCTCCCTCCACCAAAAAATGGTCATTTTTGCACGATTTTAGGTAACCACCATTATTTTGAAAATTGATATTTCAATGGAAAAAAACAAACTTTATTTGGCGCCTTTTTTCTATGGCCTCTACCTTACGGGAAAAATAGTAAATGAAGGAAAGCTCTTTATAGAAATTCTAGAGCTAATAATGAAGAAAAGAAATCAGAGAGTATCAATATTTTGCAACCAATAATGAAGGGATGGACCTAGACAATGAACATCAGTGGTTGGAAAGTCACAGAATGAAAAACAAGGATATTAAATACCTCCTGTAAAGTACATAAGACAACATAAGACCAAAGAAAAAAAATCAAACCTGAATCTAGTCAGTTCTCTAGATCTGATTATCAATCTACTGGAAATACAAAGGAGAGAAGTTGTGTTACATAGTCCCATTGGTATGCAAAAAAAAAAAAGGAACAGTGGAGGGGACCTTATAGACTTACAGAGAACTCAGAGACATGATCAAGCGATTACAGTGTATGACCTCACATGGATCCCCATTCAAACAAATAAATCTTAAAAAACAGGTACCATAATGAAGACAGTGTGAATAAAGACTATATTAAGGATTTTTTGTGTGGTTTTTTTTAGGAGTAATAACAGCAACTGTATTTTTTATGAATAATCTTTACCTTTTTGAGATACTTAATGAAATATTTACAGATAAATTACATGTTATCTGGGATTTGCTTTAAAATGTTTCTGAGGTAGGACAGGGATTCTAGTAAGTATAGACACAGATGAGATAGGAATGACAATGTGCTTGATTGTGGAAACTGGGAGAGGTATACATCAGGTGATTTTTTATTATTCCCTTTTCTTTCATATGTTTTAAAATATGTTTTATAAAGTTTTTATAAAATGTAATGAATGAAATAGTCATAATCAGATGCACTCCAATAGACTAAATAAGAGATAAAGGAACACACGATTATTTAGTAAGACAGTCAAGATTACGATAGGTCCTAACTCCCAGCCAGGTGTCCTTTCCACTAGATCATATTGCAGTAGACACTCTTTCCCACCTCCAAAACACTTGCTATATAGTGGAACAGAGGCCTATATAAATTTCATACTGAAAAAAACACTTTGTCATTCACAAAATATCCAGCATGGTGTGTAAGGAAAAGAAAGATTACACTCTCAAGAAAAGTTTTACTTGTTCAGAAGGATCTAAACCAGATCACCAAAGAAATCTTGGACTGTAAATTGCAACACTTGGCAAAAAAAAATGGTGATAGACAACTTGAAGGAAAACAAACTCTGTTCTTAAATAAACCTTACAGACAGAACCTGGATGAAGATCTGCCTGTAGTCATATATTCAGAAACATTAAAGAATTTTCCACCCCATCACAGCATACTCCAGGAAACCAAATGCAAATCAATGTCATTCTTTAATGATAGGAATAAATCCAGTTACTGAAGACAACGCTTAGATGTATAAAATGTGCTGTTGGCAATAAAATTGCTCCTGAAGCTCACAGGGTGACACTTCAGAGGAAGCACTTGGTGGGTGAGTTATAGGTACAGACCCAGGCTTTGCTTTCCAAGAGATGCCCTTTATGGTTTCCTTGCTGAGCTTTCTGTTCATAGTCTAGAACATGTTATTTCACCCCAGACCTTCAAGGGTCCACTGTAGCCTAAAGGAAACTGAATTCTGAAATTAAAGGACATTTCAGATCTAATAGTTATTTTGTTCTGCTATAAATCTATTAGGCTAGTGAGGTCACAAAAGAAATATGGCTGGCCAGGCAGCCCCTCTCCAAGACTATGAATTCACACTTCAGAACATTCAAATTTCTACAAGTCCCTTGTAAATTGAGTCCTATTATTAAATCATCATTAATAATAATAATATCTAACACATATCCTGCAAGACTGTGGCTCTTTACAAATACTAATAAAATTAATTGTCTTAAATAAAGCTACATCTAGAAATTCTGCAGAAATTTCCAGCTATGCTAAAAAGCAAATCCAGACCTTACTGAGTTGGATTATATTAGATCCAGAGTTTAGGATTTTACTGCAGATTACATCAGATCATTACATTACACTGACACAACTTTGTCACCTCTCTCATGCTCACTTTCCATTCTTTATTTAAAGTATCTCTATCATTTCTACTGGTAAAGCAGAAGACATGAGAGAGGGAGGAGACTGAGGGAGAAACTTTTTCACATTTTGTACCATACGAAGTTCTTTGTGATATTCTGGTTTCCTGACGTCTTAAAAGGTAGAGCAGCGTCCAGGCATTTGTTGACCTAACTCTACAATGACCCATCGCAGCCCTTTTACTGCCCCCCTTTCTCTCCTGTCTCTCCTCTCCTAATAACATGATCCATAAAAGTGGTTAACTAAATTATAGTAAATCAACTGGATATTATATTATACAGCCTTAAAAGACTGCTGAAAACAACATGCTGTACCAGGGGAGAAGACTGGGTAAAATAAAAAACATAAGATACAAAATAATATATAAGACTTATTTTTTTAACTTAATTCCTAGAAAAAACATAGGAAGATAATTATCTAAGTGCTAACTTTGCACAACAGTAAGGGAATTACTCATCTTCTAAATTTAAGACACGCTGACTCATTAATACATAAAATATATATTGATAACAAGTTTGATAAAAAAAGAAATACGAGAGTCATGACTAGAATCATTAAAGCATAGGTCTCTTTAAACAGGTAAGGGGCTTACACAACACACACACAAATGCAGATGCGAATGTACATAAGCATCTTGATAGCCGTGTTGTCACAGAAATTAAGACATCACAATGAGGACATTTTGGAATTGATAAATAATGCCCTCATGTAGGATGTCAATTCTATCTCCAGCATGACTGATTGTTAAAGCATATGGCTGAGCTAATCCAGAATATCTGCATTCCAAATATTTGACACTGGAATTAACCCTGAACTCACTGTGGATCAATGCCTTTTAAATGCTTGGCTGAAAGATAACAATTTTTGTGAAGGACTACATGAGAGTATGCAGACTACACATTCCTCTGATATAATCTTTCCGTGGATTAAGCCAGAAAAATCAGAAAACTTCATGACTGGACGGCATTACATGGCCCACCCTTTCCACTCCACCTACCCCTACACTCAACCTCTCGCTCTGTCCTAATAGAACCATGTTGACTGAATCACTCTTGAATTAAATGTATGGAAGCCATCAGCCTGTAATGAAACATGGGCTGCATTTCCATTAAGTATATTGTTCTTTAGGTTCATTCACAAGAGCCTACAAAAGAACTTCATCTCAGTTTCAGTGTCAGAAATTAGGGTTTTCCTCCACAACGACTTCATGTTTACCTTGTGGGCCCCGAATCTCACCATGTTTCTGGGCCCCTGGGGAAAGTACACAGACTTGTGGCCCGCCATTTGGGTCCCACCTCACTCCCAGCAACACAGTCTTTCTTCACCTGGTTTTTCCATTACTTCACATTTCTTATTTATTTTTAATTATTTTCTTTTGCCATATTATTTGAATAAGTTCCTGTTTTAATGCCTAAAACATTGCCTGGACAACATAGACAATACATGAATATTTTCTTAATAAATGAGTTACTGAACAGAGAATTCCTGGTATCACTGTATTTACATTAGTACATGATTTTTAATATATATGCTGAGGAGAAGTTTGATATAGTGAAAATGACATGTATTTTTTAGAAAGCTATCCTGATGCAATACCTAACAGATACCAATACCAGATATCAGAGACATTTTTTTCTGAGTCTCACTTTTCTCATCAGAAATTACTAGTGTTGTTTTACGGATTAAATGAAGCAATCTAATAGAGACTGGTACACAGAAGAACTTCAGTAAGTGCAAATGCTTACTCTTCCTCTCCCCTCCTGGCAATGCATATTCCTACAGCAGTACCACAGGTGTGTGTGTGTGTGTGTGTGTGTGTGTGTGTGTGTGTGTTTGCAGAAAGCCCAATGCACTCAAAAGACTTTACCACCAGAGGACTATCTGTATTTCCCTCTGTAACTCCCTTTACTAATCACGGATGCTCCTTCTCTTCTTCTCTTGCTCCCATGTTGACTATCTGACATAAAAAAAAAAGAGAAAGAGAAAAGAGTGGAAGGGAGAAATGATGGGAGGAATGAACTAAGGAAGAAAGCAAGAAGGAAGAAGAGAGGCAGGGAGAGAGGAATGAGAGCAAAGATAAGAATCCAGTTGTCTCATCAGAAAAGAGGAAAACATATAATAACTATTAGATATGAACAGAATACCCATTTAGGGTCTCACATAATGTTCAAACAGATGTCACCCTTCTTGCTTCGAAATCACTGATTCCAAGATTGCTGAACCTGAGTAATTAGCAACTTATCAGATATGTACTGTGTTCTTAGGGACATCCTGTATGGAAAATAAAGCAGATGAACTGCCTCAGAATAAGAGCTGAAGATATCACTGGTTGTATGACTAACAAACTAGAAAATCTGACTACAGGCACCTAGCGTGCAGACAGCTAAATAAGATGACAACCAATCACTCCCAGATAACTCTCAAAGCTACGCATTCATTCTTTTGTATAATATGGTGTACTTAATAATGAAGACCACTTCGGTAGGCTTTTTTCCACATTTGACACAAAATTTTTCAATCTGTGATGAACTCTTTCTTTCCCCATCCAAGAGCCCTCCCTCACTTTATGGGAGAATGAAAAAGCAAGTACTGACCTCTCTGACTCTTGCCCAAAGCAATCTTTCCTTAACCTTCTCCATTTCATTCTCCCTCTTATCCACGACCACCTCAGCCAGATTCCCAGGTCTCTGTCCCTGATACAGGCTTTGGCCATTGCAGGCACTGTGCTAGGCTGAGGAATCAGATGACAGGCTTTCATCTGGATATAATTTATTTATTACAACAGCACTTTCTATTAAAGAAAGTGCACCAGTGTGAAAACTGAAGGCAAAACATATTTTGGCTAAGTGATAAACTGGAAATTATTTAAGTCAAAAGCTTATGCGTAAAAGGACAGCAGGTTCATGTGATTAGAATATTAACTTAACGTTTAAGTCATGTAACCTTTATGCGGTCTTTGAAATACATGCAATGGAAATGGTTTTCACACTACTGTAATAACAAGTAGACTGAAGCTCTCTGCTTTACTTTTGAATCTACTCATGTGACTGAATGTTATGAGCCAAAATATATCCAAACATAAATATAATAAAAATTCAGCAAAATAACACCTTAAATTAGTTTTCTTCACTACTCTGTTTTCTCTCTCTTTTTACTGCTACTCCCACCTTAAGCTCCACCCTCTCCAACTCTCCCTCTTTCTCTTCCTCTGTTCTAGGCTTCATCTGACACACCTGCTTCTGGGGCAACAGAGAACGAGGCTGCTGCTGAGATGAACAAGAAAACATGTTAGCTACCCTGTAACATATGTTCTGTTATTAAATAAAGATGACACCATGGACTAGATTCTGTCCTTTGCCAAACAGTATTGCAAAAGGTGTATATAACTCCTCAATAAACAATAAATTATTCACACTGACTTTTTTCATTTTACTTATATTTTTACATTAGGATCTAAACATATCCATGCACACATACACATATAAATGCTTCTCAAATACGATCTCTCCTACATATCCCCAAAAGTCATATAATACCAAGAACCCTGTCAAGACAGGAAAAAGGGCCATTTTCATCTTTAATTGATGAAATTACTTCATCTGACATTTTGAGAGGTGAGATACATTAGATTACAGTAATGTGCATTTATTATTTTAAGTACAGATGTCAAAACTCTGGATTTTTTATATATACACAAAATAGAGAATGGAAGGGAATAAATGAAATAATTCAGTTAGCTTCAAACTGGAAATTCCAAATACCAAAGAAACAAACTTAAATGTGTACTAAATATATCCTTGAGCTTCAACAAATCAGCCAATTAATTATTAAAGCACCATGTGATGGACTGAATCGTATCTCCAGAAGTTCCTATGTTGAAGCCCTAACCGCCAGTGTGACTGTGTATGGAGACAGGGCCTTCCCTCAAGTAAGCAATTAGGTTAAATGAGGGAATAAGGGTGGAGACCTGATCTGTAAAACAGGTGTCCTTATTAGAAGAGGAAGAGAGATCAAAAATCTTTCCCTGTCTCCACATGCACACATGGGAAAAGCCAAAGAGAATACGGTGAGAAGGCAGCTGTCTACAAGCCAGGGAGAAAGGCCTAATTAGAAACCAACCCTTTTGGCACCTTGATCTTGGATTTCAAGACTCCAGAACTTCAGAAAATAAAATTCTCTTCTTTAAGCCAAAAAGTGATAGTCATAGAAGCAGAAAAGATCTTGAGATCAGTGAGACCCATTTGTAAAAAACAATATTCATTGAGGGCATCCTGAAGGACCCTGTCTTGCCAATGGGTTTCAGCCCCGGGCAAGTTCACTACGGATTCAATGTGAACAAAGAAATGACAGTAGAACATTCTTGGGGCAAAAGGGTTTATTACCCGGCTTGTTCTCCCAGTGGTAAGTCGAGCACTAGCATCTCTGCCTCCCCTCAGAGCACTGGGTCAGCTCTCTATATAGCACAATAATAGCTTATTGCCTATGGGTGTGGAACTGGTCTAGCAACAGGCGAGTTACATCATTAAGTGGTTTAAGTTCAGTGAGGACCCTGGCCATAGGAACCCCACCTTCCCCACATTACACCTCTCACGAATTCTCCCCTCACAATCTACACACTCTCAATCTTTCGCAACGGTCCCTGTGCGAGAGAGCTGGAGCACTGTAAACCGATTTCACAACACAAAAGAGGATAACAAAAACTTAGAGATAACAACAAAAATTAAGATACAACAAGATTTTGATACAGGTAACAAAAATTATAGTAATCCTCAAGCCAAAGGAGGTTCCCAATCCACAAAGAATTTGGAGGCGGTAAGACACATGTTTTAATGACACCAACATAGGCAAATGTTGTCCATCAGGAAGGATGCACGCAAAAGAGTGGTCCTATGATAGGACTATAGCAGGAAGGGAGTCCCTTTCAGGTCTAGTATACCATAGTTTTACTCCTTTCCCCATGGGCGTTACTGAAGGGTCTATATAGAGTGCTACTGGAGGTGCATGCACTGCCATAATGATAAAAAACTCCCCAGTAAGATGCTCCTACCTTCTGGCCGTTCAGGATATATTACTCTGACCTTTGGCGGCCACTCTGCTGTTATTCCAGGACTACACAGGAGGCCAGCTTCCAGGCCTTGTCCCCAAGGTGCCAGGAGAGCCAGCTATTGTTGGTCTATGTATCGAAAGGTCCAAGGCCACGGACACTCAATGGAGTCGCCAGGGTTTAGTGCAGTTGGGGCTGGCAGCAAGATATTATTCTAGTGGACAAACCTAGCCTTCAACGATTCTTCCTTGGTTTGTACTTGCAGGTGTATAGGGGAGGCAGGAATATGCATTAGCATGTCTGCAGGGCTCAGGGTTCCCTTTCAGAGTTTCTTGTTCAAACACCTTACCACAGTCCATAAGTGGACTGACCATCCCCGCAGATTATTGGTATCTAACTTTAGTCCGGATTGTAACAAGCCATTGTGCCTCTCTATCATGCCTGCTGCGGTAAGATTGTACGGCACAAACAGACCCACAGACCAGTGGAATAGAATACAAAATCCAAACATTAACCCAACACATACAGTCAATTAATATTTGATAAAGGAGCCTTGGATGTACAACGGGGAGTTGACAGCCTCTTCAGCAGCTGGTGTTGGAAAAACTTGACAGCTACATGTAAGAGAATGAAACTGGACTACTGTCTATCCCCATACACAAAGGTAAACTCAAGGTGGATCAAAGACTTGAATGTAAGTCATGAAACTATAAAACTCTTAGAAAAAAACATAGGCAAAAATCTCTTGGACATAAACATGAGCAACTTCTTCATGAACTTATCTCCCCGGGCAAGGGAAACAAAAGCAAAAATGAACAAGTGGGACTATATCAAGCTGCAAAGCTTCTGTACAGCAAAGGACACCATCAGTAGAACAAAAAGACATCCTACAGTATGGGAGAACATATTCATAAATGACGTATCCGATAAGGGGTTGACATCCAAAATATATAAAGAACTCATGCACCTTAACAAACAGAAAGCAAATAATCCAATTAAGAAATGGGCAGAGGACATGAATAGACACTTCTCCAAAGAAGAAATTCAGATGGCCAACAGGCACATGAAAAGATGCTCCACATCGCTAATCATCAGAGAAATGCAGATTAAAACCACAATGAGATATCACCTCACACCAGTGAGGATGGCCAACATCCAAAACACAAACAACAACAAATGTTGGCGAGGATGTGGAGAAAAGGGAACCCTCCTACACTGCTGGTGGGACTGCAAATTAGTTCAACCATTGTGGAAAGCAGTATGGAGGTTCCTCAAAAAACTCAAAATAAAAATACCATTTGACCCAGGAATTCCACTCCTAGGAATTTACCCTAAGAATGCAGCAGCCCAATTTGAAAAGGACAGATGCACCCCTATGTTTATTGCAGCACTATTTACAATAGCCAAGAAATGGAAGCAACCTAAGTGTCCATCAGTAGATGAATGGATAAAGAAGATGTGGTACATATACACAATGGAATATTATTCAGCCATAAGAAGAAAACAAATCCTACCATTTGCAACAACATGGATGGAGCTAGAGGGTATTATGCTCAGTGAAATAAGCCAAGCCGAAAAAGACAAGTATCAAATGATTTCACTCATATGTGGAGTATAAGAACAAAGAAAAAATACTGAAGGAACAAAACAGCAGCAGACTCACAGAACCCAAGAACGGACTAATAGTTACCAAAGGGAAAGGGACTGGGGAAAATGGGCGGGAAGGGAGGGATAAGAGGGAAAAAGGGGCATTACGATTAGCAGATGTAATGTTGGGGGGGCACGGGGAGGGCAGTACAACTCAGAGAAGACAAGTAGTGATTCTATAGCATCTCACTACGCTGATGGACAGTGACTGTAATGGGGTTGGTGGGGGGGACCTGATGAAGGGGTAGTTTAATAACCATAATATTGCACATGTAATTGTAGATTAATTACATTATATTAATTATATTTAAAAAAATAAATTATATTAAAAAAAAAAGATTGTACGGCACATGAAACTTCCACTTGATTCCCAGCTGTTGCACCCATTCTTGCAGTGTACATCCAGTAAAATAGTTGCTCTGATCACTCTCAATTACCTGTGGTCGGCCATAGGTGGCAAAGAGATGCTCCCAGCCTCTTTTGATCATCTGCCGGTCTGCACAACATGTAGGAAAAGCAACCAGAAGTCCAGTAGCTGTGTCCACACAAGTCATGGCCCACCGATATCCTTCTGACACAGGCAGAAGCCCAATGAAGTCTATCTGCCACCTGGTGGGGGATATTGACCCCTTAGCTATTGTCCCACATTGCTGTGGAACTCGGTATAAATCTTTTTTAAAGTATATGACACACTCATGCCAGGTTCTACTAACTTCTTCGAAGGTCAAAGGCAAGCCCCACTGACAGGCTACAGCCCACACTGTCTTTTGCCTCACATGTAAGAAACACTGATGTAACCACTGGGCTATATCAGAGGCAGACTTTCCTTCTAACCAATATATCTGGGCCAATTTATCTGCTTCATCATTTCCTGGGGATGTCAGTGGCAAATGACCTGTCTCATGGTATATTCTAATTGTTTTAGTCTGACCACAGGCCCATAAGTCTTGCCAAAATTCTTGCCCCCAGAGGGGTCAGTGACCAACCAGCCAGTAGGCATGGTACCAGGTTGGTAGCCACAGGGTCAAGCCCCAATAGACAGCCAAGCTGTCAGTGCAGACAACTATAGGGGAGGGCTCCTGGCTGATCACAAGCCACACAGCCCGCAACTCTGCCCATTGGCTGCTCTTCCCCTCACCATCTTCCATCCATATTGTCTCAGTCTTAGGATGGAAAGCTATGGCCCTCCATTTTGGGGGCTGCCCACGGCTGGAGCCATCTGTATACCATGCATCTTTGGGTATAGTAGCTCTTCCCTCCTGATAAGGACTCTCTGCTACTAATGGTTCAAAAGCAAGTTCTTCCTGCTTTTCACTAGTGTATGTCAATGGCCCCAATAAACATTGGAGTTCTTCACTCAAGGGGCTACTAGAGAGGGCACTACATTTCTGTAGGTAAGCACCCCACTTGGCCAGTATGGCCATTTGTGCCACACCACTCCTTGACATTAGGGTCCAGTGTCATACCCACCCCAAGATGGGATAGGTGGTTATTACCTTTATTGGGGCCATTCCAGTGATGGGGTCTGAAGCCAGCAAGGCATGATACACGGCAGCCAGTTGTTTTTCTATTAAAGTTTATCATACCTCTGCCCCTGTCCAGAGTTGTGACCAGAATCCAATAGGCTGGTGAGTTCATTCAAGCTGCCGTCAGAGACCCCAGCCATAACCGTCTTCAGTCACATGAACATCCAGCTCACAGGGCCTTGATGGATTTATCACACTCAAGGCCTGCACGGCCTTGACTACTCGTTTTGTTGTAGTAGAGGCAGATGCACATGTCTCATGCCAGTCCCGCCTGCTACTCTTTAGTACCAACTGGTATAAGGGCTTCACAATTTGTGCCAAATGCAGGATAAACACTCTCCAGTGGTCTAGAAGACCCCAAACTTCTGTAACAATGCTACAGTTGTAGGGGTAGGAAAGGCCTGGACTTTATCTATAACTGCTTCTAGTATAACTTTGGTCTTACCTGACCAGATGACACCCAAGAATTTGACAGACAAACCAGGTCCCTGAAGCCTTGGTGCTGTTCACAGCCCATCCTTTCTCCTGTAAATGTTGCAGCAGTCTAGGTGCTGCATCTTCTAGATCTGAAAGAGAATCGGATGTGAGCATGACATCATCAATATAATGGTACAGCCGCACCGTTGGTGGTTTCTTCCATGTAGCCAAGTCCTGGGCTACAAGTCCATGACAGATGGTGGGGGCTGTGCAGGTATCCCTGTGGAAGGACGGTGAAAGTCCATTGATGTCCTTCCCACGTGAAGGCAAACTGTTCCTAACTGTCCTGCTCAATGTCAATGGAAAAGAAGGCATTAGCAAGATCTACCATATAATGGTATGTTCCTAGTTCGTGGCTGAGGGTATCCATCAGGGCTGCAATAGAGGGGACAGCAGCATGCATAGTGAGTATAAATTTATTCAATTCTCTGTAATACACAGACATAAGCCAGGGGCCAACTGGCTTTTTTACTGTTTACACTGGGGAATTGAAAGGACTACAGGTGGGCTTTATAATACCCACATTTTCTAGTTCCTGGAGGGTTTTTCCATTTTCTTTATGCCTTCCAGGCTGTTTCTACTGTTTGGTATTAGTCACTCACCGATACACAGGCAAAGCCATGGGCAGGTGACTAGCATGTCCCCTCAGAACTGCCTTCACCACACGTACTCTCAGTCTGAACTCACCTGCAGTGATCTGCATAGATCCTGCAGGATATCAATCCCCAAAATATACTCAGGGATGGGACATATATACACAGTATACTCTTTTGGGGGTAGATGCCCTATTCCTAAAGGGATTTTGGCTTGTTTCACTCTGACAGCCTTAACCCGTATCCATCCATGATAGTGGGGGGTCCTGGGGAACCGCTCAGGGTTACCATGAATCAGTGAATATTCAGCACCTGTGTCCACCAGAGCCAGGACACGTTGTATGTTCACTGGGGACCAATGGATAGCTATTTCAATGTGTGGCCTCCAGTTCACCCCTGGTCCCTCAGGGCAGATACCTCGACCTTCTCCATATGCGAACCATGTTCCCCAATGATCTTCCTGTGTGGGCTTGAGTGACATTGGCTCACGCTCCAACAGGGAGTCTTGCAAACACACAGGCTGGACCTGTGGCTCTGTCTCTGACCTCTGTCTCTTTGGTCTTAATGACAGGAACTGCTGCTCTGGTTTCAGTTGTTGCCATAGCTCCAGTAAGATCCTATTTGACTTCCCATCTAATTGCCTTCCATCTGCTCCTGCCCATATTAAACCAACCCACATCTGGGCCCTTGTAACCTTCATGTGAGTAGCAGACCTTATTTCTTTCTGTGTTCTCATTGCTTCAGCCTCTCCTAAGTCTGCAACTGTACGTGTAACCTTGCTTATGGGCTGCCCTAAGTGAGGGGCAGAATGGCCACTAGAGACCCAAAGAGGGATGTGGGAGCCGTTTGAAGCCCAATATTTCTCATACCTGTAGTGAAAGGGTGTTCATCTGGACCATGATTCTCTGGACCATATATGACATTTCTTATGCCTAGCTCCCATAACACCTGTTGGGGCTCAGCATACGTCTGCCGTCTAGCAGGAGAGGATAGTAGATCACACTGATTGGGCCACACAGCATGAAGTGGAGCCATAAGACAATCGAGGAGGGAGTGATTTCCTTGGGCCTGAAGTGCAATTTTTAATTGCCCCCTCAATGCAGGCTGAACCATCAGGGGAAGCCAACTTTCCCATCTCTGATCCAGACACAACAATTCTATCCACCTTAAGTCCCACCAACAAAAGAGCCAAACTGATATTGACTCCGAGGGCTTCTGCCTAAACCAGGAGCCCAAATCCACCAGCTCAACTTGAGTATAGGGGTGGAGCATAGAGTGGTCCACGACCTGAGGAGGGGGCTGTGCCTCTCCTTGGAGAACCCTCAGCTGCTGGGTCTTTACTTTCTTTACAACCGCTGGGTGTGCTTTCAGTACAGGAGAGGTCAGTGCCTCTGGAACCACTCCTTCCTTCTACCCCAGCTCCTCCATTTCCAGGGCTGATGGCGCCTTTCTCTCCACTCCCCCAAGTGCCTCCTCTGTTACATCCTTTACCTTTTCTACTGTGCCTTGCAGAAATGCTAGCTCAGGCTTCAGCAGCTCTCTTACCTTCACCACGATACTTCACAACTGGTGTTCTCATGCCACCTCTGCCTGTGCTTCCCTCAGGAGTTCATCTTTTTCCTTTATGGCCTTTTCCTCCTTCAGAGCACCTGGCAGTGCTGCTGTCTCATTCCTTAAGGAATCTTTTACCTCATCAATGGCACCTTGCTTCCGGCTGATGGACAGGGACTGTAATGGGGTTGGTGGGGGGGACCTGATGAAGGGGGTCGTGTAATCACCATAATATTGCCCATTTAATTGTAGATTAATGATATCAAAATAAACCTAAAAAAAGAGTAAGTTTAAGTAAATATGTAGCTTTCCTCAAGCAATAAGCTCCTAGCAACTTGGCGGCAAGAATACCAAATGTTACAATATGAATAGCCAAACACTCATATAACTTACAAGACATTCCAACAAAAATGAAAAAGCAAAGAGCATATAATCCCTTAACTCGCTATTTCTCACATTACTTGGTTTTATAATAATAAGGAATGTTCTTTTTCTACCACTTATTTGAGGTAGTACTGAGATGTTTCTTTAAGAGTTTCAGGTATGTAGCTAGATGGAAAAGAGAAAATCATGCATAACAGTTTAGAAACTTCATCTTTCCGATATCCTTAGGAAGGCCCAATGTGGAAAAGAAACATAAATATCTTCAAAGAAATAATCACTGAATGCCTACAATAGTGTCTCTTGAGTTTAATTCATCTGTCTTCATCAAAGAAAGTTTCTGTATTTCCAAGAAAACAGCTGCCCTTATGGTACTGTTGTCTACATGTGTGTGTTACAAGTTAAAAAAGAGATAGTACATCAATCCAGTATCATTTTCCAGCCTCACTGTAGTTAGGATTTTCAGACGCCCCATTTACTAAGGCAGATGCTTGAATCCTGTATAAGAAATAAAACCAGCAGAGGGCAGAACTGCTGACAGACCTGACTAACCAAAGGTAAAGTGCGAACTTTTGATCGATTCCACTTTCAAAGACTCTATTTATCCTTGAAAAGTTAGAAATGAGTGAATCAACATAATCAGCATGACATATTTCAAAATTCAAATTAGTCCCAGTGAGGCTCTGACTGTGTTCATCAGGAAAAGGGTCACAGAGGAATAATCCAGCCACTGCCTGATACTCAGGGAGGTGAACACCACTAAATGTAGGGAAGCAATACAGACCTGGTTTCGCAGAGTTCGGCCTCTGGGAGCCCTAACTTCCACTAGGGAGAACTCAGATCTTGGCATCTACCAGGGCCAGACTCAAGTTTCTGCTAAAGCTAGCGCCTTTGGGATTAACAATATCCTCTCTCAGCCAGTTCTCGCCACCCTCCCTCCAAGCCCCACTTCTCTGTGCACTCCTGACAATGCTTGCTTTTCTACTCTAAGCTATTTAAGTTCCCTTAAGTCCAAACGCGTTTGCCCGCCAGCCCAGTCCACAGCCCCTAACGGACCACTGCAGCCAGAGGCCTTTGCGGCAAAGGGCAGGGGAAGAGGAAGGAGGGGGCGGAGGGAGGAGAGAATAGGGCTGCAGTCAGCCCAGCAGGTCTGCTTATTGAGTATTTGGCCATGCCACCTTGGAACCTTTCTTTACCTCTCTCCTCCCGCCCGTCCCACGCCCCCTCCCCTTCCTCCCAGTGCCCGTTTCCCCTCCCCTCCCCCGTCTGCTGAGCGAGTTCATCAACCTGCAAGAGAAGTGCACGTCCGACCTGCAAGACGAAGGGGGAGGGGAGTCCCGGTGGGGGAGGGGTGTCCGGGTGGGGGAGGGGGAGCTGCAATTCAGAGAGAAGCGTTCTCCCTGTCTTCAACCCGTTCCTTGTAATCTGCCAACTTTTTCTCACTTAAAATCTCTTCAAAATGTTACACACAGTGTTCTCAGTCTTCTAGATTCATCCCCTGCTTTCTCTTATATCCCTAAAAGCAAAAGATACTTTGTCACTTGATTCCACACAAAGAACTTTATCAAGGTTCATTTTACACCTTCTCACTGTATTTTCTCCTCAGCTCACCCTTAAAAAGATATTTCCGAACAGTTTTGAACTTGCAAGATGACGCTGTGAGAAGTGAGACAGAGAGCTCCTCCCAAAACCAAAAATTGTAAATATATATAATTAATACAACTAACCTTAAAACAGCAACAAGAAAGAAGGCTGAGCCAGACTGCAAACAGACCTCAGGGACAGAGCAGATCTCACGAAACAGGGTAACGTAGGGAAAGCCTTAATCCGGCAGGACCCAAGCCCTTCCCCCAACCAGCTCATGGACAGCAGGAAGAGAAACGGAGCGGGGGAGGGGGTGGAATACTAGGACCGCTGAACACCTAGCCTGGGGATCCGCTTTGGGAGCAGAATCCCATAGTGTGTGGTGCTCTGCACGTTGGGAAGCTCAGACAGGCAGAGTGCTTGAGAAATTGACATTCCAGCCGTTTGTGGAGGAGGGGATCCACACCAGCCGCTCTGTGTCAGAGGAAGGGCGGGCGGTCAGAGAGGATTCCTAGCAGTGAGCAGCCTGCTGAAGGGGCGGGGTTTGCATGGAGCTTGCTGTGCAAGAGAAGGGAGATCTGGACAAGGTTGTCTGCGTGCGCTCCACCCAGCTGGTTGGGAACTTTGGGGAGCTTCAGATGCTCCATCGCCCTCTTTGTGTACTCAGCTCCGAGGCCCCCCTCTGTGACATGCAGGCTGCCGAGCCTTCCTACTTGCCTGGAGGCACCTGCTCACAAACCCGCAGTCACTACACAGGCGTCAGGCCAGCCAGAGGAAGGCCCCGCCTACAAAAGCACAGTGGTTTACGTGTGTGTGTTTGGCCCACTGGCTCTGACACAGGACACAGGCACCGCAGACGGGAATCAGGAAACAGATCTTTCCTCCCCCCAGGCAGCAGCTCCGCTCCCCTATGACTCCCAACCTCACTCTAGGGGGGGGACCTGCACTCTAGGGGCTGAGCAGGTCCAGACACTGGACTTACTGTGCACTAGTGGGCACCACACAAAAATATGAAAGGACAGAAGAACATGGTTCAGACCAAAATCTCACAAACCCAGAAAGAGGGCCAAATGAAACTGAACTCAACAATCTTATTGAAAGAGAGTTCAAAATAAAAATTATAAATATGCTTATGGAGTACAGAAAAATACTCAAGAACTCAGGAACGGATTTAAGTTGGAGATTTAATCATTAAGAAATTCCATATCTGAAATGCAACATACAATGTAGGTATTTAAAAGCAGATCAGATGTAGTAGAAGAGACAGTAAATGGGATAGAAATTAGAGAAGAGGGTACACAAAGAAGCTGAGGCACAGAAAGAAAAAAGGATCTCTAAGAATGAAAGAATATTGAGAGAACTGTGTGACCAATCCAAATACAACAATATTCACATTATAGGGGTACCAGAAGAAGAAGAGAGAGAAAAAGGGATAGAAAGTGTCATTGAAGAGGTAATCGCTGAAAACTTCCCCAGTCTGGGAAAGTGATAGTCTCTGAGGCCATGGAGGTGCACAGATCTCCCAACACAAGGGACCCAAGGAAGAGAACATCAAGACATATAATAATTAAAATGGCAAAGATCAAGGATAAAGACAGACTTTTAAAATCAGCAAGAGAGAGAAAAAACATCACATACGAAAGAAAACCTATCAGGCTATTATCAGATTTCTCAACAGAAACGTTACAGGCCAGAAGGGAGTGGCATGATATATTTAATGCAATGAAGCAGAAGGGCCTTGAACCAAGAATACTTTACCTGGCAAGGTTATCATTTAAATTTGAAGAAGGGATTAAACAATTTACAGATAAGCAAAAGCTGAGAGAATTTACCTCCCACAAACCACATCTACAGTGCATTTTGGAGGGACTCCTATAGATGGAAGTATTCCTAAGGCTAAAAAGATGTCACCCAAGGGAAGACAAAGAGTATAGAATATGATTCATAACACACAAAGAATGGAGGAGCAAGAAAAAGGAGGAAAAAAAAGAACCTTTACGTCGTGTTTGTAATAGTATACGAAGTAAGTTAAATTAGATTGTTAGATAGTAAGGGAATTGCCCTTAAACCTTCAGTAACCACAAATCTAAAGCCTGCAATGGCAATAAGTACATGCCTATCAATAATCACCCTAAATGTAAATGGTCGGAATGCACCAATCAAAAGACATAGAATTACTGAATGGATAAAAACCAAGACCCATGTATATGCTGCCTACAAGAGACTCACTTCAAACCCAAAGACATACACAGATGGAGAGTGAAGGGATGGAAAAAGATATTTCATGCAACTAATAGGGAGAAAAAAACAGGACTTGCAGTACTTGTATCAGACAAAATAGACTTCAAAACAAAGAAAGTCACAAGAGACAAAGGACATTACATAACGATAAAAGAATTAGTCCAACAAGAGGATATAACTATTATAAACATCTATGCACCCAACACAGGATCACCTACATATATGAAACAAATACTAACAGAATTAAAGGGGGAAATAGAATGCAATGCATTCCTTTTAGGAGACTTCAACACACCACTCACTCCAAAGGACAGATCAACCAGGGAGAAAATAAGTAAAGACACAGAGGCACTGAAAAATATATTAGAACAGATGGACCTAACGGACATCTACAGAACACTCCATCCAAAAGCAACAGGATACACATTCTTCTCAAGTGCACATGGAATATTTTCAAGAATTGATCGGATGTTAGGCCACAAAAAGAACCTCAGTAAATTCAAGAATGAAATTGTACCAACCAGCTTCTCAGATCACAAACGTATGAAACTAGAAATGAATTACACAAAGAAAATGAAAAAGCCCACAAACACATGGAGGCTTAAAAACATGGTCCTAAATAATCACTGGATCAATGACCAAATAAAAACAGAGATCAAGCAATATATGGAGACAAATGACAACAATAATTCAAAACCACAAAATCTGTGGGATGCAGCAAAGGCCATGCTAAGAGGGAAATATATTGCAATACAGGCCTACCTCAGAGAATAACAATCCCAAAGGAACACTGTAACGTCACAATTACTGAAACTGAAAAAAGAGGAACAAATGAGGCCCAAAGTCAGCAGAAGGAGGGGCATAACAAAGATCAGAAATAAATAAAATTGAGAAGAATAAAACAACAGAAAAAAATCAATGAAAGCAAGAGATGGTTTTTGAGAAAATAAACAAAATAGATAAATCCCTAGTCAGACTTATTAAGAGAAAAAGAGAATCTACACACATAAAAAGAATCAGAAATGAGAAAGGAAAAATCACAATGGACCCCACAGAAATACAAAGGATTATTAGAGAATACTATGAAAATCTCTCTGCTAACAAACTGGATAACCTAGAAGAAATGGAAAACTTCCTAGAAAAATACAACCTTCCAAGATTGACCAAGGAAGAAACAGAAAATCTAAACAGACCAATTACCAGCAACAAAACTGAATTGGTAATCAAAAAGTACCCAAGAACAAAATTCCTGTGCCAGATGTTTTCACCACTGAATTTTATCAGACATATAGAGAAGACATAATACCCATTCTCCTTAAAGTTTTCTAAAAATTAGAAGAGGAGGGAATACTTCCAAACTCATTCTATGAAGCCAGCATCACTCTAATACCAAAACCAGGCAAAGACACCACAGTAAAAGAAAACTACAGATCAATATCCCTGATGAACACAGATGTAAAAATACTCAAAAAATATTAGCAAACAGAATTCAAAAGTACATCAAGAGGATCATATACCAGGAAAATTGGGATTCATCTCAGGGATGCAAGGATGGTACAACATTCTAAAATTCATCAACATCATCCACCACATCAACAAAAAGAAGGACAAAGACCACATGATCATCTCCATAGATGCTGAGAAAGCATTTGACAAATTCAACATCCATTCATGATCTCAACAAAATGGGTATAGAGGGCAAGTACCTGAACATAATAAAGGCCATATATGACAAACCCATAGCCAACATCATACTTAAAAGTGAGAAGCTGAAAGCTTTTCACCTAAGATCGGGAACAAGACAGGGATGCCCATTCTCCCCACTGCTATTCAACATAATACTGGAGGTCTTAGCCATGGCAATCAGACAAAACAAGGACATACAAGGCATCCAGATGGGTAAAGAAGAAGTCAAACTGTCACTATTTGCAGATGACATGATATTGTACATAAAAAACCCTAAAGACTCCACTCCAAAACTACTAGAATATCTGAATTCAGCAAAGTTGCAAGACACAAAATTAACACACAGAAATCTGTTGCTTTCCTATACACTAACGATGAACTAACAGAAAGAGAAATCAGAAAAACAATTCCATTCACAATTGCATCAAAAAGAATAAGATACCTAGGAATAAACCTAACGAAGGAATTGAAAGACCTGTACTCTGAAAACTACAAGACACTCCTAAGAGATATTAAAAAGGACACTAACAAATGGAAACTCATCCCATGCTCTTGGCTAGGAAGAATAAATATTGTCAAAATGGCTATACTACCTAAAGCAATCTACAGATTCAATGCAATCCCTATCAAAATAACAACAGCATTCTTCAATGAACTGGAACAAATAATTCTAAAATTCATATGGCACCACAAAAGACCCCGAATAGCCAAAGCAATCCTGAGAAGGAGGAATAAAACATGGGGAATTACGCTCCCTGACTTCAAGCTCTACTGCAAAGCCACAGTAATCAAGACAATTTGGTACTGGCACAAGACCAGACCCATAGACCAGTGGAACAGAACAGAGAATACAGATATTAACCCAAACATATATGCTCAATTAATATACGATAAAGGAGCCATGGATATACAATGGGGAGATGACAGCCTCTTCAGCAGCTGGTGCTGGCAAAACTGGAGAGCTACATGTAAGAGAATGAAACTGGATCATTGTCTCACCCCATACACAAAAGTAAACTCAAAATGGATCAAATTCCTGAATATAAGTCATGAAACAATTAACCTCTTAGAAAAAAACATAGGCAAAAATCTCTTGGACATAAACATGAGCAACTTCTTCATGAACATACCTCCCCAGGCAAGGGAAACAGAAGCAAAAATGAACAAGTGGGGCTATATCAAAGTAAAAAGCTTCTGTACAGCAAAGGACACCATCAATAGAACAAAAAGACACCTACAGTATGGGAGAATATATTCATAAATGACATATCCGATAAGGAGTTGACATCCAAATTACATAAAGAGCTCACGTACCTCAACAAACAAAAAGCAAATAAGCCAATTAAAAAATGGGCAGAATTGCTGAACAGACACTTCTCCAAAGAAGAAATTCAGATGGCCAACAGGCACATGAAAAGATACTCCACATCACTAATCATCAGAGAAATGCAAATTAAAACCACAATGAGATATCACCTCACACCAGTGAGGATGGCCAACATCCAATAGACAAACAACAACAAATATTGACGAGGATGTGGAGAATGGGATCCCTCCTACACTGCTGGTGGGAATGTCAGTTAGTTCAACCATTGTGGAAAGCAGTATGGCGGTTCCTCAAAAATCTCAAAATAGAAATACCTAGGAATTCCACTCCTAGGAATTTACCCTAAGAATGCAGTTTCCCAGTCTCAAAAATACATATGCACCCCTATGTTTATTGCAGCACTATTTACAATAGCCAAGAAATGGAAGCAACCTAAGTGTCCACCAGTGGATGAATGGATAAAGAACATGTGGCACATATACACAATGGAATATTATTCAGCCATAAGAAAGAAACAAATCCTACCATTTGCAACAACATGGATGGAGCTAGAGGGTATTATGCTCAGTGAAATAAGCCAGGCAGAAAAAGACAAGTATCAAATGATTTCACTCATCTGTGGAATATAAGAACAAAGAAAAAAACTGAAGGAACAAAACAGCAGCAGACTCACAGAACTGAAGAATGGACTAACATTTACCACAGAGAAAAGGACTGAGGAGGATGGGGGGGCAAGGAGGGATAAGAGGGAAAAGGGGGGCATTATGATTAGCAGACATAATGTAGTGGGACAGCAGGGCAGTATAACACAGAGAAGACAAGTAGTGATTCTATAGCATCTTACTACGCTGATGGACAGTGACTGTAATGGGGTATGTGGTGGGGACTTGATAATGGGGGAGTCTAGTCAACATAATGTTGCTCATGTAATTGTAGATTAATGATGCCAAAAAATATATGATAATCATATTCCATATATTCAAAATACTAAAGGAAAGATTAAATATGTTAAATATAACCTTTGAGATACAAAAAGAAGCCAAAATCAAATTTCTAGAGATGGAAAATATAATGTCTGAGATGTTAAGTCCCAGAACGGGATTAACAGCAGATGAGACATTATAGAAGAAAAGATTGGTGAATTTGAAAACATATTGATATAAACTATCCAAAATGAAATACATAGAGTAGTATGATTGGGAAAAAATTAACAAGGCACCCATGAGTTGTTGGAAAACTTCAAGTGACCTATATAAATGTAAGTGGAGTACCCAAAAGGGAGGAGAGGAGAGAAAGGGGGAGGAAAAACATTTGAAGTAACAATGGCCAAAATTTTTTCCAAGTTTAATGAACACTATGAATCACCGGATCCAGAAGCTCTATGAACCCCATGCATAAGATACATGAAGAAAATCATGCCAACTATCACATACATAAGTTGAAAAAAAAAGTGATAAAGAAAATCTTGAAAGCAACCTCAGGGGGGAAAAAAGACATTATACGCAGAGGAACAAAGTAAGAATGATAGCAGATTTCCCATAAATGCAAGCCAGATGTAAATGGAACCATATCTTTAAAGTACTGAAAGGAAAAAAAGAAAACAACTATTGATCTATAATTCTCTGGCCAACAAAAATATCTTTCAAAAATGAAGAGAACTTTTTCAACATATAAAAGCTAAAAGAACTAATCATCAGCAAGCTTTCACTATAAGAAATATTAAATGAAAATATTACTTCAAGAAGAAGGAAAATGATACCGTTTGGATCTGCACAAAGGAACAAAGAGCCCTGGAGAGCTAATTATGTGTGTAAACACAAGGATGTTGCAACACTTGCCAAAGGTCAGAGAGCAGCAGACCAGGGACTTGAGGGCAGGTCTTCTGACACCAGATCAATCTTTCCCCATTACATCATGCAGCCGTATATATGACTATGCCACTTATGTAATTAATGAACACTGATTACACACCTATTCTGTACAAAATGTTATGCAATATTGAAAATGGGGGGGAATCCAAGAGTAAATAAAATCCTTGTTCTGACTGAAAGAAGTTTACATTCTATTCAAGAAATCTGACATGGAAAAGAAAGGACACAGGAAGTCCTAAGCAGGACCAGGGAATGGAGCTCCATCATCAAAATGCAAATTAGGACACTGATATCATGGGTCCGCTTTTAAACTGAGACCAAGGCCGCTTCATTCATTGGCACTGTAAGTTCAGGGGCCAGGACCTGTGGTTGTCCTAACACGGTTCTCACTGATAGTTCAAACTGAGTCTGTCATTAGAAGGCTGAAATAAAAGCACAACTTCTATTTCACTTGAAAGCATTTATTGAGGGCTTTGTTATGAGTTGTAGCAAATATTGAGGATATGAAAACTCTAAAAAGGCACTATGTTATTATCAGTATTATTAAGTACTAAGAAAATGAAATGGATCATATGTTTGGTGGCTAGCTCAGAGGATTAGATATTGGATGCTAACATTTCTAGAAGACGTCATGGAATGGCTGGGCTTGGCCTTTAAGAAGGGATAGGATAAGATATGACAGGACAGGCAAGGCAGTGAAGAAGGGTAAGCCTTTCCAGAGGGTTCTAGGCACAGGTGCTGAAGCAACAACGCACATTGGAGGTTGGTGGAGGCGAAGGGGGAGGAGCCTTGCTTGGATGTAGCAGACACTCCTAATTGGGGAAGAAAGGAGATTAGTTTGGGAAAGCAGGTTATGGAAAAACCTTTTATGTCGTGAAGCGGTTTTTAATTTAAAGACTGGCACAGGACTCAGGCTGTTGATAGGGGGAAAAAAAGATAAGTTAACTGGTAAATTCTAGAACTGAGCCAATGATTACACCTTCATTAGCAACTTGCTCCAACTATCTATACATGTCATTAGACAATGTCTAATATATCCAAATAAGCAGTATGTTTTTGTAGTCTCCAGAAGGCAAACAGATTTTTAGGAAATTAGGCAGATAAGGTTTAAATTGGCAATCCAATAATCAGAAGTTGTCCCAATGGCTCTATATCGAATTAAAGATCTGAGCTGACAGACATTCAGTTTGGCCATATAATGGCTATAGAATCTTTCATAAATCACCTCTCCTCTATGTAGTTTGTTGCCCTCATCTGAAAACAGATTTGTTGTGAATATGTGCTGAAAAAAATGGATATGAAAATGCTTTGAAAACACATATCCTAAACAGCTGTTCATTGTTACTGCTGTTCAGTGATGAGATAAAAGTGCCACTGTTCTTCTGGATATGTTTGAAGATTATACTCATGGTAAAAAAAGGCGAAAGGATTCAGAGACGGCCCCTTTTTTCTGATATTTTATAACCATTTCATTGAACCTATTTTTCTTACAGCAATGTTATTTGAACTTTCCTTTGTTCCAATGTCTCTTCTTATGTTGCCCTTCTACACAAGGTTATAAAAGTTACCTCAAATACACCAAAGAGTTGAAGCATATGGGGTGAATATTCATTGAACTCATTTATGTATTTGTTTATTCATATTTATAGCTCAATGAAAATCAGCCAGGAGCTATGCAAATCAGAAAGACTTGACACCCTTAAGGAGCTCACAGTGTGCTGGTCACACAGTCAGGGAAATCGGTGACACTATCACAAAGCAGTGTGCAAAGTGTTGTGATGAGGGTGTTCTCAGACACCCTAATAGAAATCAGATTGGCTGGCAGAGCTGAGGGGCTGAACTGGGGAAGCTCCCAGTGCTGGGGACACTGAGCTGAATATCAAAAGACAACCAGAGCAATCTAGTAAATAGACCACACTTGTGCAGAGGGAAGTACCAGTGTGTGAAACACCGTGGCAAACTGCAAGTGTGACACTCAGTAACACTGGAGTGTAGGATGTGAGAGAGTGGTGATGAGTAATGGGGCAGGAGAATGGATATTGGCCAGGTCAGGAAGATCCGTGCAGTCAGGAAGGGTGAATGTTATCAAAAAAGAGATGGGGAAGTACCGAAGGGACAGAGAGTTGATCTGGTGGTGGGGTCTTATCTGAAATATATAAGAGAGGTTCTAGGTATGGATGTGTTGACAGTATCCAGTTACAAAACACTGTAGAGTCTCTGGTCCTCTTTGTATTGTTTGGTCCTTTTACTTCCCATACGGGCCATTCCTGCTGAACGTCTTTGGACCATATCAATGTTGATAAGCTTTGTAAGAAGAGAGTAAGGTGAGGAAAAAAATAAGTTAAAACTTAAACATTTCATTCCACTGAACCTGTAAATCAATGAAGTAGCTTTACCACTGGTCATCCAAATGCCTTGTGTGATGGGGGTAGACTGTGAACAGAACAATGCATGGGGAATCAGGTTGACAGCAACAGTGCCCACCAAGGGCTAGCTAGTATTATTATATATGGGATGTCCAAATGTTTTGCACAAAAAGATGATACACAGGCAGCACATCCAATCCATTTGAATAGTCAAAGGACAATAAAGTAAATATGGCAAAACCATGTAGGGAGGCAGAAAATTCACTGAAAGATCAGAAACGCAGGTCTGCGAACTACTTTAGGTTGGAAGGCTGTGCATAGCCATGAGTTTGCTGTAGAGACACAGCAGAGAGCAAAAGGACGGCTTGTGAATCGGAATCTTACCCAAACCTCTGAGAGTCAATAGAGGCCCACAAATAATTATCCAGAAAGTGGGAAAACTGGCTTGTTAACGTTTGGGGGATATTAATAATGCTCTGTTCCTCCAGTGATCCTTCCCCTCAGGGGAACTGGGAGTGCTCGGCAAGCAGCCTCACTGCTCACAACCTGCTTCTGCTGGGGCTGGCAAGATTGGGAGGCATCATTAAAAACACAGAGCATAACGTAACGCCATTAAACATACAGAAGTAGCAATAAAAGGTGTGGACGGTCCTCCTCAGGTCACTCCAGGAAATCAGGTCCATTCAACAGTCAAGAAACACTTACATAGAGTCTATATATCTCTTGAGCACTTGACAAGTGCTCAATAACCATTAGCCTCAGTTATCATAGCCCAGGGTCCGGTGTGTGGTAGGTACTGCGTGATCATTTATTGTGGAAGGGATAGAGGTACACTTACCATGCTCCTGGACCAGAATTTCTGCCACTACATATTCCACAGCTAGCTGATCATCAATCCCGTTCTTCTCTAGGTGGGCATACAGACAGACCTTATTTCCCAGCTATAGTGTGGGCATACGGACAGACCTTATTTCCCAGCCTTCTGGGAGTTAGGTCTTGTCACAGGACTGAGTTCTAGCAACAGACTATAAGCAGAATTGATGAGAGCCCATTCCACTCCTGGCTCTTAAAAATCTCCTTCATAGTTTCCACTTCCTGTAGCAAGAGAGAAAGATGCTACAGAACCACCCCTTTCCCCCGCTTACCTTGAAAACAGTTATCAAGTCTGAACATAATGCAAAAAGCAGCTATCTAAAAATATGGGAAATTACTGGCTAACAAGGAGTATAGTCTCTGCTTGTATCTAGAGTATATAAAGAACTCATGCAACTCGATAATAAGAGAACCCAATTTTTTAAATGGGCAAAAGATTCAAACTGGTAGTTCACAAAATAAAATATGCAAATACCAATAAGCATGTGAAAAGACATTCAACAGCACTAGTTGTTAGGACCCTGTAAATTAAAACCAAGCTCTACTATACACCATTAGAATGACTAAAATTAAAAATACCCACAATTCCAAGTTTTGATGAAGATTTCGGACAACTAGAACCCTCAGATATTACTGGTGAGAATGCAAGATGGTACAGCCATTTCAGTGAATGTTAGGGCAATGTCATATAAAGGTAAACATACACTTACCTAGTAATATGACCCAGTCATCCCACTCCCTGTATTTACATAAGACAAAGGAAAATATATGTACACTGTAAGACACACACACAAATGACAGCAGCATTACTATATTAACTAAAAACTGGAACTCATACAAATTTCTATCAACTGGTGAATGGATTAACAAATCATGGTGTATCCATACCATGAAATACTGCTAAGCAATATAAATAAATGAACTACTAATAAATCATTAACATGTTTTATGCTGAGCAAAGGAAGCATGACACAAAATAATACACATTGTATTCTATTTATACAGGATTAAAGAACAGACAAAGTTTATCTAAGTTGACAGAAAGTTGCCTGGGCTAAGGATTTGGAAAAGGGATCAGATGAAAAGGGGCACCTTCTTAGGGTGTTGGAAATACCTATATTTCGATTGTCATGGTGGTTATATAACTGTACATAATTACCAAAAGTTCATCACACTGTACCATTAAATGGGTGAATTTTGTTTTATGAAATGCACACATGAACCTCTCTTTCCTAATCATCTGCTGGCTGATGGTGGCACCCAGAGTGGCCTGAAAGCCATGTGCTGACAGTGGCAAAGCCCCCTTCACCTGGGTCCCTAGTGAATATATGTGGCAGACTCTCCCCAATGTCGCTGACCAAGAACCCCACACTGGATGCTATATGAGTGAGAAATAAATGGTTATGGTATATGTCCCTGAGATTTAGAGGGTTACAGAAGGTGTGATCTCCTTAACTAATATATCTCCAGAATAAAACACATAGTCAAGACCACTTAAATAGTTCCTATTAAATTCACACTATTTAAACTAAAGAAAAATCAGAGATAATCTAAATGTCCAAAATGTGGGAACAATTAGATCAATTATGGTATATTCATCATATATAATATTTGTTAGTTACCTCTTACATAATAATTAGGAGAATTACGTTGCGATCTTAGACACACTCGAACTGTGAAATGAGATAGGCAAAACCCAGGGCTGTGTCGGGGTGTTGTATCAGGAAACCCAGACACCTTAATTAAACTGTGTTCATCCAAGGCTTTAAACATATTTAGGCCTGTCTGAAGAGACGCCCCTGGCATGTATCTGCACGTGGGACTGAAGAATCTATGGAGTAAAACTTCTTAAGGAGAAGATAATGAAGTCACGTAAGCGCAGCTCGGGAACAGAGTCAGCAAAAAAGAAAAGGTGGTCAGGGAAATGGCCATTTGGTTTGCACTGCCCCAAACTACGGGCTCGCAGGCACACAGGGAAGAATACTGTAATGAAAAGCTTGGAAAACCGCAAGGGGAATGTGACTAAAATCCTCACGTTGGTCTGCTTCAGAGCCCGTGTCCCTGACTCTTGCAGATGGGGAGAAGCAAGCTCCCGGGGCGCTGAGGCGGTCGCGGGCAGGGGGAACAAGACCGCGAGCTGGAGGAGGAGTGCGGGCAGCTCCTGCGGTTTCTGTGGCAGCGTCAGCCGTAGGAGACGTTTCAGAGGGAGACGCTGAGGAAGGAAAATTGGAGATGGCACACAATAGCCAGGAGGATGAGTTCCTGAGGACTCAAAACCAAGTGAGGAGGGATCTGAAGACTGGAACTTCTGAAGAAGGAGTGAAGGTGGACTCAGAGAAATGGCACCTGATTACGGTGAGTGTGTCTGATGGACACCCCCAGGCTGGTCTCACCAGTAGATTTGTATGTGTATTTGTGGTTTTGTGTACATATGTGCTTTCCATTATATCTTTGTAAAAAAAAAAATAAGCCGACATGAATGATGTGTGAAACAGAATGTATATATTAAAACAGAGTAAAACAGTAGGATTACACATATTTTGCTTTTGATTCTGTTTGTGTCAGTGTTTTATAGATATGGTAAAATATCTAATATGACATACAGTTCAATCCTTCAGTTACTTGCCCTATAGTTTCTCAATAATTTGTTCCTCTGTTCTCATAGACATTAGAAGAATGCAGAGAATAAGACATCGAGATCTCTGACCAGTACATGTTCTAATTTTTCAAAAATGAGGCACACGCAGCAAAATGCACAAATCTTAGTGTGCACCTGATGAATTTTGACACGAAACCGCCTTTTTTTTTGATACATGCCCTTTATTAGTTCATGGAATGGAAAAAGAATAAACCTTAGGACGATTACTGCATGACTGACGCTCCCACCTAGTCATTAGTTTTTCTTCATTTACAGAAAAGTAGAAAACAGAACGCCAAGAATGTTGCTGAGATCTTTGTTTTCACAGACGTCCTGAACGTCCCAACGAAGCATGTTGAATCGCCCCCCAACCCCCGTGGGTGGACCAAACGGCACCGGAGGAGCAACGCCAGCCGCGCTGTGTCTTGGATCGCCCCCCCCTCAGAGGCACGGAAGGAGCCGTTTCTTGGCCCAGGTGTGCCAGGAAAGTCTCACTAACGCGTAAGAAGCTGCCAGACGCTTAGATGGCTTGTCCCATGGATGTCCTCGGGCATCTGTACCCTTTCTGCCTGAGTGTAAATGCCAACATGCCCATCTTACTGCTATAACCAGAGACCACTATAGAAACATTAACCAGTAGGTACTGGGATTATGGCTAAAGATACCAGCTGCTGTATCATCAAGGGAACTGCTTCTGATGGGCCCCCACCACTGTTGCCTGGGTAGAGGAGCACCCCTGGGGGACACAGCCCACTCCCCCAGCACCGGCACTACCTGGGCAATCAGGTAGAAAAGCCCGTCGCCCCAGCCACTCATGTCCTAGCATTTGATTGACAAGATGGTCTCTGAGTGGCTTTTGGACCTTTGCAGAGTTCCAGATACTGTATCTACCAGCTGAAGAGATTGTGTGAAAATTACTGTGATAGAATGGATTCAGTAACTGATTGCCAAAAATGTAGGTTAAGACATGCTATGAAAAAAGTGGTATTTAAATTATGTCTGTGTCTACTTGCACGCTCAGGTGGAAGTCCATTCAAGTCTTAAAGAAAGAGGAATAAAATCCTTTTGAGTTTGGCCCATTACACAGCCACAGGATGGGGGTTAGCTGAGGACACGAAGACACGCTAGGCACTGGGTCATCTCCACCCCCCGGCACAGGGCATTTATTCACAGACAAGGAGAGAGTGTATGGATATAACTGCATGTATGTGTGCATGTGCGTGTGTGTGTGTTGGGGGGGGGGGCGGTGGAGCCCACACAAGTGTAAAGGCCTGGTGGAGACATGCAGGAATTCTTTTTACATTTTCAATCTATTAACTCTCCGAAACTTTCCACTGCTTCTGGACCTTATATAATGGAGCTGATTTTCGAGGAATTCATAACAAAGCTGAAAACCTGCCTGGGGGCTTGGGAACATCTCTGCACAGCAGAGTCCTGACTCCTCCCTGCTGTCATTGCCAACAAAGGCAAGCTGCACTTCTCAGGTCCTTCCTCGCTTCTGATGTCACCTCGTGTGACAGGTCCCTCAGGCCCTGGTGCCAGCCCAAGTCCCCAGCCCCTATACCCTGCCCAATCTGCAGTTTCTGACCACCCAGCCCTGACCCCAGCCCTCCTCCTGAAACCCCACTGGGTTCTCCGCACCCCCGCGGGAGCTGTTGGGTATAGAGCAGAGTGGCCTGAGGGGTGTGGCCCGGCTGCTCCCTGGGAGCTGAGGCTGGAGCTGGTGAGCCTGGGCTCACCCACCCAGGGCTCCTTCTTGAAGCTGTTAGTGCCCCTCCTGCTTTGCAGGCCTCTGGGGTTGTGACCCCACCTAATATCCAGTCTCCCTTAGATGGCTGGTAAGGCCCTTGGTGAGGGGGTCCCCGTCCTCTTGGCCTCGTCTGCCTTGCCTCACCATGAGCCTTAGGTCTGGGCCATCTAACCAGGTACTGGGCCCTGCAGACCAAGGTGGATGCCTCTGTTCCTCACCTGCTCATGACGTCCCTTGGCCTGGAGTTCCACAGCGCCCTTCCTGAGCCTTCTTGCTGACAGTTCTCGCCCTCAGGAAGCAGGGCAGGGGCGCCCCCTCTGCAATGACTCCTGTCCCCCCGTGAGTGGGGGCCCATCCTCTCCTTCGGAGGCTCGCAGAGCAGACTGGGTATTCCACCCTCTAACTCCCGTGTTACCCTGAAGCTGCATCATGGTGCTTGTTTCCCAAACCTCATGCAAGTCAGCAAGAACAGACCCTGGAAAATAGCGGACACTTAACAGAGGCTTTTGAATAGAGGCCAAGGTGACCCCCACCTTCTCAAATCTCTTGTACGGCCGGAGCTCACACCCTTTTCCCTCCCTTAGCTGGTGTCCTCAGAGGTGTGAAGGTCTGCTCCACGGCCTGCCCACTCCAGTGATGCTCTCGGCCCCTCATCACTTGGTTTCACAGCTCTGTTCACAGGGAGTGTGATCTCACCTTTTATTTTCCCATCCCTGCATCTCCCTTCTGATTAAATCCACACCTCCAGCTGCTTCTGGTTCCCACCGCACCTCCAGGCCTGACACTGCTGCTCTCCTTAGTCTATCAGTTCCTGATGATTTCCGTGGCCTCCTACCCCGTCTAGGGCCCATGGGTGTGGGTCTGACTCAACTCCAAACCTTGTCCCTCTTGCTTTCTCCTGCCTCCGCATCTTGCAGGCAGGAAGCCCAGAATTTGCTTTGCTGGGAGCCTCGCCTGCTGAGTGAGACAGCTCTTGTAGTCCTAGGACCATGCGCCCTCTCACCTCGCTTGCTTTCCCGGACTGTCCCCCACACGCGTCTCCAGCCCGTGCAGCCCTAGCAACATGCGCCCCCCCCCATCTTGCTTGCTTATGCCAATGGCCCCCTTTTCCTGTGGGTGGGATCTTGCTGGCACCCCCAGCTGACCTGCCTTCAATTCAAGGTGCTGGCGACCCTTCAATCCACCTGCAGCCCCCGTCCTAGGCCATTCCCTGGGGTCATGGCCCAGAATCCCTGCTGCGGCCCAGCCCCCCTCGCCCCGGCTCTCCCGTCTAGTCTCCGTCCACACTTCCATCTCCCACAAACACTCAGCAGTTAGGGGCCACCAGGAAGCCTCGGTTGCTGAGATCTGCTGACTAGTTTTGTTCCCAGGCTCCCTCCTGCCAGGCACCCACGGGTCCCGCCAAGTCCCAGCCCCGTTCCTGAGGCGCGTGGCAAACAGGCCTCTGACCTCCCGCTTCTGGCATTCCTCCTCCTCCTCCACGTCGTAGGACAGGGCGTGGATTTTGATGTCGTCGGCGGAGAGGTCGAGGAACCTGCCGTCGGGGCGCGCCAGACTGTCCTTGGCGGGCGACCGGCCCTCGATGAAGGTGGTCTCGCAGCAGTCGGCCGTGCCGGCGGCCCAGGGGCGCAGCACCGCCTCCGAGAAGAGGAGGATGTTGGCGCGCGGGCCGCCGAGCCGCACTTCCGCGCCGGGCCGCGCGGGGGCGGTGCGGGGCGCCCGGGGCTGTGCCCGCCCTGCGGCAGCGCGGGGGCTGCGGCGCTGGGCGCAGAGGCACTGGCCCGTCCTTGCGCTCGGCCGGGACGCGTCGGGTGTTGATCAGCCCGTTCCTCTTCCCGTGCGCCGGGCGCTCCTTCTCCAGGGCGCCGTCCATGCCGCGGTGCCTCCTGCGGGCGGCGCCGGGGTCACGCCTGCCTCCCGGGGCCCATTTCTCCCTTTGGCATTAAAGTTGATTAGGTGCTCTGAAGGATTCTCTTATTATAACGTACGACCCTCGATTAGAACACAGTTGGAGACACTGCTGTTTGTGAAAGAAAATCCCCAAAGATCGCTGCCGTCACGTAAAACGTTACTGGGAGGGGCAGAGGGGCAGTGACTCAGAACGCCAGCAGGAGCAGCGATGCAGGTTACCACAGCCTTGGTAGACGCAGGAAGATGTAACCATCACCCAGAGCAGGACACCAACCATTCTCACAACGCTTCCCCTTCACCGATTTCACCCATCTTCCCACACTCCTCCCCTATGGGAACCACCAGTCTGTTCTCTGTGTTTTGAGTCTATTTCTGTTGCATTTATTGTATGTCTGTTTTGTTTTTTGGTTCCACATAAAAGTGAAATCAAATGGTATTTGTGTTTGTCTGACTTATTTCACTTAGCATATTACCCTCTAGGACCATCCATACTGCTATAAATGGCAGGATTTCATTCTTTTTATGGCTGAATAATGCCATTGTATATATGTACTACATTTTTATCCATTCATTGACCAGTGTATATTCGTAAACAAATGTAGGTCTATTATGAAGGATATTTTGGAGTTAAAAAATATATTTTTTAATTTGAATGCTGTGCTTCCTGTCCATCATCTCATAGCCAGTTTACTGTTATCGTGGATTTGATAATGGCCCTTTTTATAGAAAGATACGTGAGGCAGCACCCAAAGGGACCTTTCCCTGGGCCTGCAGTGACTCTGTGAGTCAGCAAAGCTCAGAAGGTCTGACCTAGCCTGAGCTGAAGCCCAGACTCACCAGTGACTCACCTTAGTGGGGGACTCCAGTGAGAAGAAAGGCTCTCCTGACGCCTGGAGATTCCATGTGCTTATCGATCCTATTTAGTCCAGACTTCAAAAAAGAAACTCCCTCATTATTCATTAATTTGTTCATTCATTAAGCATTTATTTACTTATGCATCCACCCTACATTCCTGAGCCTGGCATTGTATTAGATGCTGGGGATTAATAACTCAGGTAAGCAAATATTCTTGAGACACTAGATATATGGAAACAATTAGCTATCAAAAGTATTTCCTGTTAGTGATGTGTACTGTGGGACACAGCAGAGGGAGGTACTAATTTTTTCCCTGGAGAAAAGAAGGGAGAGTGGTCGGCCTGCCCAGGCTCACCAGCTTCCCGAGCCACAGCATCTGTGCTTGTTGCTTATCCTGCTAAGCCGATGCTAGGGACTTAAGGTCTTTTATGGCTGCATCCATTTCCAGGTACCCGCATTTATATTATTAGGAAAGGCTAAACTGTAAGGTCCCAAAATACAGGACTTAAAAAACTGAAGTTTACTTCTTTCACATATAATGGTCCCTCAGTGAGTTCAAGCCATTCGTTCCGCAGCTCTACTCCATGAGGCCCTTCAGGGACTTGCTTTCCTGCCACCTTCTTGCTCTGCCATCTCTGGGACTTTCCTTGTTTTCATGATCAAATTCGCTTTTGATGCAGAAACTTATCATTCTCCCCCAATGTCCAAACGTTTCCAATACAAAAGTAATTGTACACTTTAAAAGTATGTGTTAGAAAAGAACAGTAGAGATATTTTAAATGTGTTAATTCTCTCAGAATAAGGGTACTGGAATGATAGGTTACTTTTGGTTTAAGAGGATGTTGAGAGTGTAGGATAGTTCATTTTATGTGTCAACGTGGAGGGTATTTTGGGACATTACCACTTGAATTGGTGAACTTTGAGTAAGCAGATTGCCCACCGTAATGTGGGCTGGCCTCACCTAATCAGTGGAAGGCTGAATAGACCAAAAGACTGGTCTCCCTGAGCAAAATGAAATTCTCCAGTGGACTGCCTGCAAGGTTTGTGTTCCCAAGTGGCTCCTGAGCCTCAGCCTGCCAGCCTACAGACTGGATCCGTCAATTTTCCCATGTCTCCAGCCTGCTGGCCCACTCTGCAGATTTTTTTGTCAGCCCCCGTAATTGCATGAGCCAAATTCTTCATAATAAATCTCTATATGTATATATACACATCCTACTGGTTCTGTTTCTCTGGAGAACACTAATACAGAACCCTGTGCTGTTCTGTTTAGCAACGTGCTGTTTAACACAGAATCACCGATTCGGAATCCATCCCTTCTTGACCTACTGTCTTCTTTCCCTTATTCTTTCTTTCTTCCCTTACTTTTATAATGTATCTCTCTTTTTCTGGAGCCAGCCCTACTCCATCGCTGGTTAGTGGTCAGTCTTTCCAAAGTTCTTAAAAACTACACATAGACGAACAAAATAATTCCTAAACACCTTTGCTTTATGTTATATACTTGATTCAACAGCTACTTCTTGAACTCTTCCACAGTACATGTCTGCCACCATTATCAGAGGATTCAAACAAGATTTGAACATGGTTCTTGACTTTGAGAAGCTCAAATCAACTAGGATTAAATAATATTTGGATTAAAAGTTTTCTATTTCACCTCCTTAAAATTTGACAAATCCAAAGGGATTGTATTGTGTGAGACAAAATATTTAATCCCATTACCTTATGAATTTTCCCAAATAGTTGCTTCTCCCCGTTGATGTTACTATTTTTCTTCATTCTTAGGCAGACATTTTAGATTCCAGAACCCGACACCCAAATATATTAGAACAAAATCTCAGTAGGTCTGTGGAGTCATGTGGCCATCGTGTTATGCCACCCAACACTTTCATCATTATGGATCATTTCTTGAGCATCTCCTTGTCCAAGAGATTTCACTTGAAACTCAGTATTCACAGTAGCCTAAGTCATAAAATATTTTCAATTGCTTTATTTACATTTCAGCATATATAGTGTTTATTATGTGTCAGGCATTGTTATAAGCACTTTTATACACATTCATCCCTTTCTTATAACAATACTATGAAGTGGGTTCTAATATTATCTTCCATAATATAATAGAGATTATACTAACCTCTAGAGGAATACAGAGGATTTAAAACATGCTAGTGTTGTGCAGCTAACTTCAAGGCAGATTTGCTGTTCGAACTCAGGGAATCTGGCCCAAAGTTTATACTTAAAACTGCAACATTGCTATCTTTATACTTGCTTTATAGAAAACATAAATAAATAAAACCAACAAAATATCCCTAGACTGCTTCTAGCCCAGGATATGCCCAGTGCTGACTTCTCACCCTGATGGTTATAACAAATACTCCCAAAGATGGGCATGCCAGTGACATTCCTTTGCCCTCAAGGCCTCCAAGGCCCTCTAGTAGGTCCATCTGGTCCTCACTTGCAGGCTCAGCTCCTTCCCTGACTCAGAAATGGATTGATAGCCAGGAACAGTGTAAGGAGCTGTGGAGCGAAGCTCATTGACTCAACCTGACGCTTAGTCTTTCTGGGACCTTATACTTTTGTTTGTGGAATATGTCCTTATTTCAGATATACCACTTTGTACTGCAGCACTGATGACCGGATGACTGTTTTAGTCCCTGGTGTCTAATTTCCTACCTTGAGTACCAGCTTGGAACTCTAGTTCTTATTTTGTTTCTTCCAATGCCAGAAATTAAGGTACTGGCCCTGCCCCTCAGTTCCCTGGCTAGGTTCCTTATGCCACCTGACATTCTGCTAGCTTTTCTGGGGCTCTGCACTGCCTGCCTGCCTGCTTGGTCGTTTACTTGCTACACCTCTCTGGGCCTCCTCATATTACATACTATGTACTGAACCCAACCTAACCTAGTAGAAGGGTCAGGTCTGGGGGCCTTAGCTTTTTCCTGGTTAGCCCATCACTGATGTAAATAGAACTCCAGTTCCAATCCTAACTTCATCCTGATCTAGCTGACGGGAAGGAGATAAGGATAAATGGCAGAGTCAGGACCCAAGCAAAAAGCTAGAGGTGAGAATGCTCAGTGGCTGAATACTATCTTAACAGGCCTGAAGGGCTCAGGGCAGCTCTGCATGGTGCAGGGCCCTGGGTTCCTAAGACAGTGTCCTGGAATCTTGGTTCAGTTCTGCTAGAAGATGTGATGTACTGAGGGAGACTCTGTGGCCAACAGGCTGCCTTCAAATCAAAGCAGATCCACAGGCCCTGTATAGCTGCTTTGCCCTTATTTATATAGTGGGGGTTCTTAACCTGGGGTCCAGATATTCCTGGGGATCTATGTGCAGGCTTTGGGAACCAGTATGCTGCGAGTGTTCTTCCTGAGAGAAGCCTCGGTTGTCAGATCAGATTCTCACAGAGACTTGTGCCTGGCAACTATGATGCTTTCCCACAACTAACAGTAAGGCTGAGTTAAGGGGTCAGACATTTTTCATCAATTTTTTCTCCCCACACTGAGTTCTCTAGAACGTCCAAACTGTGAATAAAGTGAAGACATGTATTTTGATTATAATAAGCAATTATATATATATAACACATATGAAGTGTTAATATAATTAATATAACATGTATATGTAAATGTGTATTATACATATAGAATGACTCACTCATATATGTGTATATATATATATATATATATATATATATGTCTCAGGATCTATATTCAACCCTGCTCTTTTTAAAGACCAACTGGCAAAATAATTCAATAGGTTTAGCATATGGTGCTTAATTGAAATTAGTTTAATTAGTTGACAACATCACAGACTTCTAAATAAACGAAAACAGAAAATGTGAAAAAGGTCACACCCTGGTGAAAAGACCAGAATGAAGAGGTTTGATCTAGTCCAGAGGCACAAAATACAATATGCTGCAGAGGTCTGTAGCAGAGAGTACAGGAGACAGCTGCATTCGGGTGGGGTGGGATTGGGGAGTAGGGGGCGCCGTTCTGGAAGATATTTTACCTAAAGAGAAACACCTTGGTCTTTTCCCTAAATAGCAGTTTATCGTCCTGAAACTTGCCAAGAAAGAGCACGCCTAACCTTGTGGTTCACGCTGAGCTAGGATTATCAGCTTACCTTATTTAAAAACTAGGCATACACAGATGTAGGCAGAGTTCAGAGCCAAAGAGAGATAGAAGAGAAGAAAGAAGCCCACAGATCCTCTAGTTGATGGGTCACTAACTGTTGGCTACAAACAAGAGTTTTTGGCCCATTGAATGTTTCAAAAGTAATCTGAGCCAATATTGGAAAATTCAGGGATTTCACATGATAATCAAGGTTTCCATTTCTTGTAAGAAGTCTAAACACACTGTAGCACTGGCCTGAGTACACCCAGGCCCGCTTGCTGGCAGCTGTCCCACTGGAAGGGTAAGTGTTTTCGAGTTCCCCGGGGCTCCCCTGCCTGGAGGCTGGCAACTGCTCCTGGGGAGCTGAGAGGGGCAGAGCTGACGGCGGTGGGTGGGGAGTTAAATTATCAAATCTGTGCGCTTCTCATCCCCGGAGAGAGCCTGATCCCACCGTGCCAGAAGTTTCCTGTCTCCAGGAGAATTCTGTTGGCAACCCGTCGTGCCTCCCAGGAGCCGGTCGGTTTGAGATCGCAGACGCTCTTTGGTCTGGACGTGGTTTTATTCCTTAGTTGCAGGTGCTGCTTTTACCCTCACAGCCAGCACCGCTTCCTCCTGGATTTCAGCTCCTCCTTCTAAACCAGTTCACACTTGACTCCGACATCCAGTCCCAGCTTATAATGGTCAATATGCTCTTTCAACAATTTCTGGTTGCCTATAATCTGCCAATTAGACAAGATGCTGAGGAAATGAAGACACGACGTAGTCCTGCCCTGAGAGGAATTTTAAGTGTGGACTGCGGCTAAAGTGACTAAAATTTCTGTGGGGAAGAGCCGGCTCACGTCTGACGTAGTAATAGAAATCTGTCCACCAAGTGGCGCTCAAGAGATTCCAGTTTTAACAGAAGCGCCGGTTGCAGGGGCGGTGGTGGAGGGGGAAGAAGCAAAATGGGCCCCGTAAAAGAACAAACAGCCCTATAACTTCTACTTCACATGGGCATGTATGTTCTAGCAAGCCTCCGTTACATTGGCCAGCCCCAGGCCCCTGGGGGTAATGTTCGGACGGGAGGAGCACCGGCTCCAGCACTGGCCCCGCCCAGCCTGCGCGGATCCGCTAAGGCGGAGCTCTGTCCCAGTGAGACTGGGAGACAACCGGCCGGCGCTGAGGTGTGCTCTCGGAGGAAAGGCCTCTGTGGACGGAGGGCTGATGCTGACCTGAGTTCATGGCCCAGCTCAGCGGCGTTTTTTGAGAACAGGCCACGTCTCCCTTCTGGTAGCTGCTCTGGTCTGGCCCTTTCCCTGTCTGCTCATCCGCTGTGTAATTTGATTAAATGTATTGATGTTTTTTAATTGCGTCATCTTTTCCAGGTGTTCATAGCTTTTCAAAAACCTTATTTCCAGATTATAAAAAGCTCATGAAAAGATATGCGAACAGAGAAATTAATGACTCAGGATATAATTCCTGTGTAATTGAACTCTTGTAGATGCTCATTGTTAAAAGAGTTTGGCAAATATTCGTCTAGAACAGTGTCTCTTAACCTTGGCTTTATTGGCATTTGGGGCAAGAATATTCCTTGTTTGGAGCATGCGCTGCCCTGTGGTTGGTAGTACATTTGCAGCATCCCTGGTCTCTAACCGCAGATGCAGTAACCTCACCACCACCACCCCGCTGTAGCCAAAAGTGTGTTCAGTCATTGCCAAATGGTTTCATACTATACTTGCTATCCTGCAACTTTCTTTTTTTAAACACAAAACATAGTCATGTTTCCATTCCAGAACATCTGGATACATTTCATTCTTTATTTTCATGTGTCATGGTTTATTTAACTCGATATCTTCTATTGATGATCATTTGGGTCGTTTACATTTTGTTACTATTAGAAATGTAGCTGAGTGGAAAACTATTATTTAAAAACCCAAACTGTAGCCACTTCTACCTTGAAGGGGATGGGAAAGGCGTATTTCATATCAAAGAGAAAACAAACATCTATATACTATTTCCCTTTTATTTATTTATAAATTCTGCTGGGAAAAAGAGGAAAAGTCCAACATGTGAAAACCTCTACCCCTTTTCTGTGTTGCTGACGCTTGAGACTGAACGAATGGTCCTTTGAGTGTCTAACCTATTATTAAAGATTCAGGTATGCAAGGATAGGCTTGCCCCTTAGGAGGGCCTGGAAGCAAACTGCTCTCCCTAACAAAGGCAGGCATTCTGACCATCCCCAAGTAGCCCAAGGGGAAGCAAGCCTTGGAAACACAGACCTGATCAGCTGTGAGGAAAGTCCTGAGGTGAGGAGAGAAAGTCAAGGAACAGTCAGGACAGAAGTCCAGGAGAAATGGAGCCAGTGAGAAATTCTTTAGGGCAGAGTGGCCAAAGGGTTTTTATGTATGAGAATGTCTAATATGAATTTTTTGAATGAGACAATTTGTGTGGCTGTGAAACTCCCACTTGTCATCTCGAATGTGTAAAAGTCACTCCACATCCAGATACCCCGGGAGGCATTCTTGTTGTTTTGCTTTGTCTTGTTTTGTTTAAAGAAGATGGAAAATCAAGGAAAGAGGACTGAGCTCCACTTGTCAGTTCAGATAAAAAAGATGAGACCAGCTATTAGAGGAGAGATGCAAGTGGGATCAAAGATTCGAACAGAGCTGGAACTCTGAGCAAGATAGAAGTAACTGTGAGAAAATAAAAGAGCCAAAATTCACAGCATTCATGGGGAGAGCAGTGAACCTCCTGCAGGGTTAGGATTCTCCAGCCAAATTCACTTACATCTTGAGTAACGGTTGGCAACTGATTTTCACAAGCAGGACTGCAATACCATCCTTGCATGTATACCTGTAAGTGCTGGCGCAACATTATTTTATTCCATAAAGGTTTATTGAATTCCTACCGATCTATGGATGCAGGATTAAGCAAGTCAGTCAATGGTCGTAGAACTCTAAAGATGAAGTTCGCATTCGTTTAGTTAAATTGTTGGGTCAAAGGACATAAAATTTTTAAATTTCCCATACAGAAATAAGACATTGTTCCAAGCTTTGTTTATGTTTATTAATGGTTTACTATTTCTCCAAATTTAAATTTTACCCATCAAAAGTGTATATTGAGGTATCATGAACTTCTAAATTGGTTTTTCCTCAAAAGTCTAACTAGGTTTTTGGAGCCACAATTTATTCAGTAGTTCAACCTTCCACCATTCATTTGTCATGCTTTCCTCATAATATTTCCTGTAATAGAATGTGTTTCTGAGCTATTTTTTTTTTGTTTCATTGATTTGCCTATCTTTTCCTATGCCAGAACCACAATTATTGTTTGCATTATTTTAGCTTCATACATAATTTAATATCTGGCTAGGAAAGTACTCTCACATTACTCCTTTTTTTCTGTTTTAAAAATTCTTGGTGATGTTTAGTATATATTCTTCCAATTGAACCTAGGAATAATTTTATTAAATTCAAAAGTCCAAAATCCCATAAGGATTATATTAAAATTAATCACCCAATTTGGGGAGTTTAAAATCCTTATAATAGTTAATCTTCCCACCGTGGTATGTCTCTCCAGACATAGGATGGATCTGTGACTTTACTGTACTTGTAAACTAACAAGCTAGCCTGTTGACAGTTTTATGGATGCTGGCAGAAGACATGAGATTGCAGGGTCAGAGACAAAAGACTTTGTTTCCCACAGGATTAGCAGTGGTCAGAGCCAGTGTCTGCACCAGTCCCTTGAGCCCCAGGTCCCATGGGTCCTGTGAAGGCCCGGTGCCATCTGCACATGCTGAGAGCTGCATTACAGGAGAGGAACTCCGAGTTTAGGGAATCTGCATATTTCACATGGGACCTTTTCCTTTATAAAAGGAAAGGAAAGGAGATATTGTCTTTATAATACCGGACAGTGAACAAATTTGTCCTTTGCTCTGGATGGAGACTCTCTCCATCACTTTTCAGGCTATTTGCTATACAAATGGCCTGGAAAAGATAGTCAGAAACAAAGGCTGCCAGTGCCTCTGCTCACAAGATGTGCAGAAATGGAGAGATACCTGAAAAACTGTCTCCCAACTCTTTCAGCCTATAATAACTCAACAATGAAAATAAGAATAACTATAATAATAATAGCAATAATAATGAAGAGTGAGACTTAGTTCATTCTAGCTTTGCTTCATACTAGCTTTGTAACTTGGGCAAATTATTTTGCCTCCCTATGTGTCAAACTCCTCTTCTATAAAATGGAGATAATGATAGTACATGCCTTGTCCAAGTTGCTGTGAAGTTTCATAAATAATGGCTAAAGAATTTTAAGAAGATGAAATCCGATTGTGCATGAAAAGCATTTACATGGTGTCTACCACATAATGTGTTCATGTGATATGGGTATTATTATCAAAGGAATCTATTGAATTCTATTTACCTTGGGTTTGGCTATTATATTTTCTGTTCTTATTCATTTTAACTTTTTTTTAGTTTATTTCTTTGAGTTCTGTAGTGGATATTATCATTTGCAAAAATCAATTATTTGTGTTCTCCTTTCTAAAAGTCACTCCTTTTTGTGTCATATTTTAATGTATGAGCCAGGATCTTTCAAGTGGTTACTAGTAACACAAGAGACAGTAGACACTGTAGTGGGATGACTCAGTGATTCACTGTTAAATACAGTATTGGCTCTTGATCTGAAGTATATATTTAAAAGTCATTTTTAAGGAGGTGTTCTTCTATGGGTACTTCTTTTTTTAATGGACTTTATTTTTTAGAGAAGTTTTGATTCACAGCAAAATTAAGCCGAAACTACACAGAGTTCCCATAGAGTCCCAGCCGCCTCACTGGGAGTAGCTACCCCCGCACAGCCTTTCACACGTGTAGCCTCCCCATGGCAGCATCCCCCACCAGAGGGGGATGTTTGTTACCACTGACACATCATCGCCTGTTGTTACGGTTTACATTAGGGTTTTCTCTTGATGTTCTACCAGCTGAGAATGACTGCTTTCTTAAGGCCTGTATCAGGAATGGATATTTTATCCAAAGCCGTTTTCACATCAAATGTGTAGGTATGATTTCCTTTTTTGACCTATTGTTGAGAACAATAGACTTTTTAATAGTATTTTTGCCCTTGATATAAAACTGCTCTGTTATCATGAATTTTCTATTAATGGTCACCATACACATACCTGCATATTAGAATAACTCCTACATACAGAGAAAGATAATTCACTCTGCTTTCAACTTTTCTTTTAAAAAGCACAGGGTGTCCCCAGAGGAGGAGAACAGGGTTCCCAGGAGACTGAGAGCAGACTCCAGTCAGGGAGTCACGCAAGCGGCTGGCCCTGGGAAGGTCTAAGGCAGAAAGCATCATCTTACCACCCCCAGCAGCAGACAGGTGCTTAATGAAATTTTTTGCATGAATAAATAGTCCCTGCCCTCCAGAGGCTTATAGTCTGAGGACTACCCCATGTAATCTGTGAAGTTAGGGTCTGTGAAGAGGCAGTCCCTTAGATAACACCTGGGTAACTGTGGCCCAATTTCTCTCCTTTTAGCCAAACCCCAAATTTCCCACAAGGGTTTATGATATGTAAGTGATTTTGGGGAAAATACTGATAATATAATTCTTTAAAGCTTTCCTTGTAACCTCTTTCCTGTTTCATTTCATGTCCTTCCTCATTAAAATGGTCATGTTTTTGGCCTGTGGTCTCTTAACTCTCCTTGTTATTAGCCCTGGGAGAATGAAGCCCCTTTTTTCCACAACTACATAAAGCTGGTTTCAGTGTATTGTTTAAAAACATTATTTTTATGCCGCATTCCCTCTCAATCTTTTCAGTACTCTCATACATCAGCCAAGTATGGGAATACTTTGGAGACAGCTAAATCAATGATTAATATAAGCAAAAATAGTTTTGCAGAATTCAAACTCATCAGGCCAAAGGTGATACCAGACAGAAACAGCCAATCATGCATATTTTATATAATGATCTCTAGAGCTGAAATTCATGAAAACCTCCTGCCATCCCAGATTTGCTGTTTTGTCTGCAATTTGGACTAACAGATTCTTTACACTTAAATTAACACAGCTGTCCCTAGAGAAATGGTCTATGAGAAAATCATCTCCCTTTTCAAGATCAATTACAAGAAAAGCCTTGAAGTTCTCCAATTAATACTGCAGGTCTCCAGCAAAAATCTGTTCTGAAATGCGTAGACTAAAGGAAAGGTCCGTATATTCTGCTATAGTAAACAGACTTCTGAAGAGATGATGTGCACTCTTGTAGAAAGGGCTACGCTTTGAGCCTTACTGTATCTTATTAAAGAACCAGCTCAGGAGGGAAAGGGAAAGTACTTGTATGACCACCCTTGCATCTGACTTTTGGTTTTGTTTTATTTTGGTTTTGCTCTTGCATTCAGAATGTAAAAGCTCCTAAAACCTCAAAAGCAAGGCAATGCTTTGTTTGCAAGTCAAATCTTTGGCAGCCAACTCAACTTCCTCAGAAACATATCAGGCAGGGATCTTTATACTGAGGACTCCATTTGACCAAATTCAAGAAAAATCTTAATAATTGGGAGGCACAGTCCAGGGAGTCTGCCACATCTGAAAAGAAAACTAAAAGTTTTTATGCATACTTGACACTCAACCGAAAAGGCTGAAATGAAAAAAGGAGAGTGTTGCAGAGGATATAAAGCAACTGGGACTCTTAAACATTGTTAGAGAGAATGAAAATTGCACGAACACTTACAAAAACTCTTTTGCCAGTGTCTTCGAGAGCTGAGCATATATATGCCCTTTGAGCTAGCCAGCCATTCTTAGGTGTATAACCAGAAGAAGCACATCACGTATTTACCAACATACATGCAGTAGAAAGTCCATGGCAACACTATTTACAAAAACCTCAAACTGGACATAATGCAAATGCTCAACAGAAGTAAAATGGATAAATAATTAATGGTTCATAATGGCATCCTACACAGCAATGACGAAGAATAGACCACAACCTCATGTAACAACATGGATGAACCTCATAAACATAATGTTGAGAGAAAGACAAACAAAAGAGTTACGTGTGATTCCATTTATATAAAATTCAAGAGTAGACGAGAATGACACGAATGTGCAGAGTCATAAATCAGGACAGTGGTTCCCCTTGAGAGAGGATGAGGTGGGCCTCTGATATTGTAATAACGTGTTTCTACATCTGATTTTGGGAACACAGGTGTGTTCTCCTTGGGAAAATTCATTGAGCTGGATGCCTGGGACAAAGAAAGTATATTTTAAAAAGAAGTTTAATGTAGTTACAGCCTGTATGTCTCAAGCTTTAGGCATTTTTATGTAATTATAGCCCAGGGTTACATATATAATAATCATCCAAATCTCCATCCTTCATGCCCACAACTGCTAACTTAGTTTTTCACTGTCCATTTCCATGGGAATTCTCAGAAATACAGGCACACCTTTGGAAGTATGTGGGTTCCATTCCATATGAATATTGCAATAAAGCAAGTCAAATGAATTTTTTGATTTCCTGGTGCATAAAAAGGTATGTTTATACTGTACTGTAGTCTATTTAGTTTGCAATAGCATTATATCTAAAAAAGATGTACGTACCTTAATTTAAAAATTCTGTATTGCTGAAAAATGCTCACCATCACCTGAGCTTTCAGTGGGTTGTAATCCCTGATCACAGCTCACCACAGCAAATATAATAAAAATGGAAAGGTTTGAAATATTGCGAGAATGACCAAAATGTGACAAAGACATGGAGTAAATGCTGTTGGAAAAACAAGCAAGATGACAGACTTGCTTGATGCAGGGTTGCCACAAACCTTCACTTTGTAAAACATGCATAACCTGCAAAGCGCAACGGGACAAGGCATGCCCGCACTGGGCTTCGCGGGAACCGCGGGGTTTGGTGGCCTCTCCCCGGAGCTTTGCAGGAGCTAGACCATCACCTGGCACATAGTCGGCGCTCCTGCTGACCCTTCCTTCTGCTGTCCACCTTCATTCCAGCCATTTCTGTGCCCTGGTCTTGTCTCTGCTGTTCTTCTCAGGACACCTGAGTCTCTCTCCCGTCTCCTGTGCTCTCTTCCCTCTGGCCAGTACATCTGCATGTCCAGTTCTTTTAGGAGGGTCCCCGCAGCTGTGCTCTGTGGGCCCTTAGAGATACAATTCTAGCGTTTCTACCACAGCCTTACTCCCTCAGGGCTCCCAGGTCCCCGGGGAGGATGGGGGATGGGATGGAGGGGTAGAAATCACTGTTGTACATTATGTCTGAAACAGCTGCTGCTTCTAACTCCAGAGGCTACTGTTCAGACGACCCCATTCTAGGCGTACTTCTTTACTCATGGTCGTCTGCTCTCTGGGGGCTGATGGAGAATCCCTACTGTCCTGCCTCCCTCAGGGTTCTCCAGTTCACCAGATGGACTGCATATTTCTGAGCCCCGACTACAGACAAGGTTCTAGTTCCTTCCAACCAGTAGGGTGACCAAGTCATCCCAAGTTGCCGAGGGTTTTCCCACTTTTATCTCTGAAAGTCCCATGTCCCAGAAGCCTCCTTAGTCCCAAGCAAACCAGGATGACTGGTCACCCTACCGACCTGGCTTCTGGGCACAGGATGGGCCCCAGTAGAGACAACTGACATCTGTTTAATTCCCCCCAAATCTTCCCTGGCGGTTGGAAAGCTGATCCTCCCAGAGCACACAGAGGACCTCCACGGGACAATGTTGTTTATCTTTACAGGAAGCCTATTAGCTAGGCCTTGGCAAGAAAATTGAGAGATTGAGAAACTTTAAAACTTGGACTCACAGTCCATTGAAGAGTCTGACCCAAATCTGGCAGACTGGATTCATCCTGGCCAACATGAAACAGGAAGAGCCCATTCTCGGAGAGTCTGATGCTGAAGAATCCTCTGGCCTCGCAGACCAGGCACTTTCAGGAAGGCGGGACTCATGGGAAAGTGAGCCGGGGATCAGAATTATCACAGATCATCCCCAGAGAGAGGTGATAGGCTTTGGCTGTGGACAACCTGAGCTTCCTGATGACCCACCAGGAGGGATCCCGGAGCCAGGCTGAAGGCCCGATTCTGTAGAATGGGTGTCAACTAAGGAGAGAAAATTCTCCCTATAATGGCCTGCGGAGCGAAGTGAACAGGGGGTTGGACTGGCTAACGTGCATTCAGTTGGCAGACTCATCGTTAGACAAAGCTGAAGGGTAATAAAATATTAGCCCATTGTTCTTGGGTAACACACTGTGAGCAGTGTTGGTGTCAGGCAGTGGTCCTTAAGCACATTTAGGCAAAGAACAGACTGAAGCCAAAGTACTCTTCACCATAAATAAAAGCAAATACAAACTCTCTCTTCCCTCAAAAAACCATAGAAGAGCGTTGTATTAGATGTTGACAAAGGAGCATTTTTGTGCTGATATTGGGATTTCGTATAAGAAAAAGATAAACAGTTATGGATAGAACTGAGAACATTTTTCCCGGTAGCTTATTTTTTTTCTGTGGAAGGAAATGCCACTATTTGGTTCAAGGTCAGTTCCAAAAGAACCTTCCTGCGTACAGATAAAATAGGAGCTGAGTTTGAGAACCACTGCTCTGTGGAACGAGCGAGACTCATTAGGACCTGTACTTCAGCTTGTGTCAGACCTGTTCTCTTAAGTTAAACATTTCCTACCACAGTCTTTGTTTTGCTTTTAATTTACCTTGTGAGTCCTGTTATTCAAATGGTACAAAGATGAGTCAGATGTCAAATTTATTGGGATTTTACTGTATGGAATACACGCTGGTTTCTCCTACGTTAACACAGTCCTGCTTACTCCTTGCCCTTGTGCTTCCAATTCTTTCCCGAGTGACTGCCAGAGGGTTTCAGAGTGACTGTGATACTCTCTGCAATGCAGGGACTTGGTCCCAAAGTCTACAAACCTCACTCAGCCATTAAGTGAGTTATTGACGGAGGACAAGGGCACAATGAGCGAGTGCAAATCAGTGTCCTGTGGCTCCAAATGGTGACATTGGTAAAGAACCCCTAAGGCCATCCCTACTGGGTGGTTGGCTTACCAGCTGGTAGGCTGCTTTGCCTAGATCATATCAAGCTCAAATAGTGCTTGTGGTGGGAGAGGTTCAGTGAGACAGGCTGAGGTTTCTTACCAAACTTCAATTTCTTATGGTGTTGGAAACAGGTAATACCATGGGGGTTACCCACTATTTGTCCTGGTAAGCCTTCTCCATGGTGTCCACCCCTAACACTTAGACTGTTCTTTTACTGTTTCTTATCATGAAGTGTGACCTTGGTCCAATCCTTAGCCACTTACTTTTCAATTTATTCAGGAACCAAATCATCCCATAACACAGTTGTTGATCAGATGAGGTTACATGTGATGAGGTTTGTAAAGAGTACACTGTTGACAAGGTATATTCTCTTGGTTAAGCCTCGATAGAATAGTGTAACAAATTCAGCCGAGTTCTGAAAATCTCCATTAGGGGGCGCCTTAACATTCCAAATTCCCTACTGACAGTTCTAGTCCATATTTAGCAGGTGAAATTCCAGAGCATTTTTCTTAACCTTAAGGGGCAAGGAAAGGGAGGATACTGACTCATGGCCTTGCAGCCTAGAAATTGGATGTTGTTCTCATTTACGATTATGACCTGGAAGAGTCCTTCTTCATGCCTTAACATATAATACCTGAAGAAAACTACTGGTTTTGAAGTCCATTTTTATGGGACAATATTATGGCCAAAAGAAACCAAGTGATTAAGAATATATGCTTAAGTATCAACCACATCAGAGTGTGGTGATAGGAGTACAATCATTCTGTGGGGGGCAAAGGAATTGGTAGAGGTGGGAATGGTTATTTAAAATCTATTTTCTGCTAGCTGGCTTTATCTGAAAGTAAAATTTTATTGGAACATGGCCATGCTCCCTTGTTTACATATAGTTCATGTGCCTTCACTGTACAAGGGCAATAACCATATGGCCCGTAGGGTCTAAAATATTTACAATCTGGCTCATTATAGAAACCCTTTGCTGACTCCTATAACCATGTGAGATGGAAATTATTTACATCATTTTCCTGATGAATAAACAGAAACTCAGAAAAACAAGTAACTAGCCAAAGTCACACTACTAGTAAGTTGCTGAGCTAGGCTTGACTCGAAGTCAACCACAGCACTTGCTCTTTCTGCTGTTGTTACACAACTTCCCCAGCTTATCAATGCCGACGTGGGCCTGGTGTTTCAGTCTTGTCGATCTTATTTACTATAATGAACTCCAACTACTTTGCATTGTTTTCAAGTATCTGAGCGATCTCATTTCAGCTTGCCGTTCCTGCCTTACTCCCCTAGTGAGCTTAACCAGTCAACGTGGTACGGAATTTCATTCCTGCCGGTGAAGGGAAGAGTGTCCTGTCCTTCCTCGCTCCACGTCTCTATTTCATGATTCCATTATCTCCAAAATAATACCCTCCTTCACTCTTCAGATCATGCCTTGTCCTCTAGGAAGCCTGCCTTGGCCACCCCCGGCCCCACCAGCATGGAGAGCTGTTCTCCTTTCTGCTGGCTCAGCGCTCATCACCTGCTACCTTGGATTATCTTTTTTATTGGCACGTCTTACCTTCTAAAAGAGGTTGTGAATGCCCTGAGCCTGAGACCTCGGTGGCTCTCACTCCACACCCTTGTAGACTACATCAGCCACCTTTGTCCTACATAATGGCAGCTCCATTTGATCACCATTTCTATGTCCGCAGAAATAAACTGTTCTTCCTCTCACATAACTCAGCATGCCACTGAAATTACAATACTGACATCAAGATATGGGATGTAAAACGTGATAAATTGAAGAAAACTGGGAAAAGTGTGCAAGGAAATAAACATTTTACCCTTATTTTTTAAATCAAGGGCTGCAGTATTAGATTTCCGTTCCCGTGCCTGTCCTAGAATAGCACACTAATTAGCAGCATGTGATCTGTGGTCAGAGCTAAGTTTGAAACTTGACTTACTTCCCAGCTCTGTGGCCTTGGGCAAGTTACTGAGCTTTCCTGAGCTTCAGCATCCTTACATTTACAATAATGAAAGTAGGAATGCCTAATTGGTTTGTTGAGAGGAGTAAATGAGGAGATACATTTAAAGCTCTTAGCACAGACTCTGGCACCTATGAAGCTCTGAATAATTCCCAGCCATTATTTTTCCAAAGCTCTGTCCCTGCATGGGCACCACATATAGACATTTAGGACTGACTGGACCCTGCCCACTTACTGCTGTGCGTTAACCATCCTTCCTGACCCTGTCATCGAACAACACTACACAGTGGCCCACTGCCATCTGAGGGGTTAGTTACCAAGAGAGCAGATGATGAGTACACTGCCCACGGCACCTGTATTTTAATAAAGACGTAGGAAGCTGAAAACATATTTCATTTCCTCTCTTTCTCTCCAAACCCCATTTACAGACGCGTGGTTCCAAACTGGGGACAGAGTTGAGAAATAGTCGTGAGTCCTGCTTTCCTAAAGCAATGCCTCAGGGTCTCTTGGGCAGATAGCTCTCTTCCCTATTGACAGGTCCCTGCATCAGCCACCTCCAAGAGAATCCATCAGCTCGTCTTTGCTCTACTGTTACCTGGGCTGCGGTTGAGTCCTGCCCACCTGTTCCTATCTTCTCTACACTTTCTCAGCTGTTTCTCAGTCCAGGACACACTGGAGTTTTCAGATTTAAAAACTGATTCTATAGGATGAGGAATTAGAGCTGATATAAGCAATATACAGAGAGAGAAGCTGCTGGTATTAACAGCCAGTATTTAATTCAGCCTGATTCACTGAACTCAGGCTTTATAGCTCCTGTCTGTTTCCCTTTCTACTTGGTCCCCAGTTTTTCAATATAGTGCTGGAAAACACCTGGCATTTTCTGGTGACTGTGAGGTGTTATCCCTGGCCTCTGAATTCTTTCTAGCTGTCTGTACTCATAGAATAGTTATTCTCCTGGATTCTGTGCCTTCAGACATAGCCTCCCCTGTTCTGACTTTCCAGCACCTTTGCTTACAGTAAATCCAAATGCCACAACAGATGTGGCTGGTGGTACAATCCCAATTAACCATCCACCTCCCAGCTGGCCCTGTATTCCACTCCCCCTCCAAAAAAAAGTTTTGGCATCAGATATAATACCTCCATAACGCTTCCATTTGTTTTTAATGAGTACACAGGTTGATTAGCTCCTTTCTCAGTTGACCTTTTAAAGCTGTTAAACTGTTTTTTTTATATCAACAGCTAAAGCAAATGACTATAAATAAAATCTCACAGGAAAAAAATGTGTGCATTATTTTCTCTTCAAAGTCAAATAACTTTAACTTTGCACAGACCATGTTCTAGGCAGGAGAACATGCTGGTATAATCTCAGCATATAAGACACAACCTTAATGGGAAGAATTTCCCTTTGCATGGGCCTGAATGGAGGCAAACATTTCTTGGGCTGGTGTGGGGAATCTCTATAAATGACTATAAATGCAAACAATTAAAACAACTATTAAAGTGTCCATTGCTAAAGGATGAAGTGCCTATAAGTAGCCAGAAGAAACAGAAGCTCATCCAGTGAATCCTGGAATTGGAGAGGGAATCAAAGTTAGCAAAATAAGAGAGAGATTGTGGTTGAAGTTCTGATCCAGAAAGGGTTTCTAGCTGAGCATAGTCAGGAAGTTAAGACAGGAACTAAGTGCAGCTGGAGCACTAACTAACTATAGGACCAGCAAAAGTATCCTTCTGGGGAAGCAGGGCGCAGCAGAGGCTTAGAGAGTCTGTGGAAGAGGAGGGCCCTCGGAGCTCAGGCACCAAAGGCTAGCCAAGCCTTCACGTTTATGCTAGGAAAACACAAACTCTGACCTACTCTGGTTTGTTGCCCACCTCCGAAAAGTTTCTGCTGGCTAAGGATGAGAACATGTGGCTGCTGAGTAGTTCCTCTGAGTTCTGGCAAGAGAAAGGGTTACATTCTCTAGAGATTTGTGGACCCACTCTGCACAGGGCAGGGAGGGCACTCGGTAGGGAAGGCGAGGGCGGATGAACGCATGGTGAGTTGCCTGCTCCTAAAAACCTCAAGTCTAGTTGGGAAGACAGACAAGCAGTTTGCACAAAACGTCCCATGAACCATGGAAAAAAGTGTAAAATCAAAAGCGAGTGTTTTGTGGCATAGTCTTTCAGGACTCCAGGCATTCAGAGGAGTGGGAAATATGAGAATGGAGTGAGCAAAGAATTTAGAGTTAAAAAAGAAACTGCAGAGTGAAAGAACTGAGCCTTGGCTAATGAATCGAGGTCTCAAGGGGTAGATCCAGACTCTGGATTATTTGGTGTCCCTTCAAATTAATATTCTTTAATAGAGAGGGGCAAGAACTTTGGTGATTAGCTCCATGAATAAAAATCAATTCTCTATGCTTAAATTATAGATGTATTATATGCCCTAATTGTAGCAGAATATTTTAACTTATTTAGAACTGTCTTTTGTTTCACAGTTTTTCCAGCACTCGTAACTGGAAAGCATTAGTCACTCACACTCACCATGAGCAGAGATAACTTACTTGGCTGTAGTTACAGAGTCCTGTTCAAGAGATGTTTTTTTAGAAAATGTTTTTCTTAAATCACTGGAAGAATAGCAAGGTCACTCATGGTATGTGAAGAGTAACTTTTAATTTTTAAGCTAAACACTTTATTGTTTAATTCCTTAATGTCAGAATTACATGCCACTTGTATAATCAATAATATGAATATATTTTTAAGTTTCCTTTCTATTGTTCATGTATTGGCTTTCATACCAATAAAACATTTACCACATTCCCACAATTCTTATTTTCTTTTCAGTTTTCATTTCTAACCAGATGACTTCATGGGAGGCACATTACAGGGATAAAATTTATATTAAAAAATACCTTCTTCCATGTACTATGTCACACACTGGTTTCAGAATTCAGTTGCCAGCCTCTGGTCTAACTGGGGTTGGGACAGGACCCTAATTACACGAAGAAATGTGCATATATATCACAGAACCTCAACTAATGTAAATCCACAGACATGGGAATGTTTTCATATTCTTACCCAAGTACACCCCCTTCTTGAGTGGAATAAAACCAATTTACATTTCATCGCTTGTGCTGAGAGTACCGATAGAAACTTGAGTTTAAAGGCACCAAATCTCTGATTGCCGGGACGTTCCAGTGCTCCTGTGGAGTGACGCCTGGGGTGGCTGACCCTACCCTCTGGCTCTTACTTGGTAACCACGCTCGTGTCACTGAAACTCTAAAGCTCCGTTTCCACATCTGCATGAGGCTGTTAATATCTACAAAGTCTACCTCACAGGGGCACTTGAAGCTCAAATGAGATAATGAATGTGAAAACATTTTTGTAAAGTTGGCAATGTTGACCATATGCAGGCTGTTGTCTCATGAGTGGGGGGAGAATGGTAGATTGGTAAAGAAGTATGCCAGTGAGAATCCTGACTTCCAACACCCCATGACTTCTTGTCAGACAGTTCTCTTGAATCCATGGTTCAGCATATGTGAGGGAACAGGAGGCTCCTAGAGAGAGCAAAGTGATTTCCCTCAAGGCTTTAGCCCTGCACTACACTGAGATGTGTGAATTTGGGCAAATAATTTAACCTCTAATTTCTTCATCTGTAAATTGGATATTGGGACAAAAGCTCTTATATATTCTTTAAGTATGAAAACCATACTTTCTGACTTCCTACGATACTCAAGATTTGCTGAAATAGCATAGCACAAGCTCAAGGACCCGTTGTCCTCACGTGGTGTCCTCTGATGTCACACACTAGGCCTGACATAGAGTAGATGCTCAAAAACTGTATGTTCAATATAAGAATGACAGTTCATAGCAGTAACTGATTTGTGAAGTAATTTTATATTTATATTATTTTATCATTTTTTATTGTATTTTAAACAAATAAGTACAGACAATAAAATGCACAAATCTTAGCGTACAGCTTGACGCATTTTGCCATGTGCATACACGTATAGCCCTGATCAAGGTCATCAAACACTCTCATTATATATGAGATTTAGCTCATACATATATATCTTATATATATATGTTTTTATATATATTTAAATTTATTTATATATATATTTATTTTATCTGTTGGTGGACATTTAGGCTACTTCTGTATTTTGGCTATTATAAACAAGGCTGTGATAAACATAGGAGTGCATATATCTTTTCAAATCAGTGATTTTATTTTTTTTTTGATAAATTCCCAAAAGTGGAATTACTGGGTCATATGGTATTTCTATTTTTAGTTTTTTGAGAACCCTCCGTATTGCTTTCCACAGTGGCTGCACCAATTTGCAGTCCTAGCAGTGCACAAGGGTTCCCTTTTCTCTACATCCTTGCCAGCACTTGTTATTTCTTGCCTTGTTGATATTAGCCATTCTGACTGGTCTGAGGTGATATCTCACTGTGGTTTTGATTTTCATTTCCCTGATGATTAGTGATGTTGAGCATTTTTTCATGTGTCTGTATGTCTTCTTGGAAAAATGCCTATTCAGGTCCTCTGTTCATATTTTTAATAGGATTATTTGTTTTTTTGGTGTTGAGTTTAATGAATTCTTTATATATTTTGGATATTAGCCTCCTCATCAGATAGAGCAAATATATTTGCAGATATATTCTCCTGTACAGGAGTTTGCTTTTCATTTTGTTGATGGTATCCTTTGTTGTGCAGAAGTTTTTTAGTTTGATATAGTCCCACTTGTTTACTTTTGCTTTTGTTTCCTTTGCCTGGGAAGACATGTCCAGAAAAAAATTACTCATGCTGATGTTCAGAATTTTACTGCCTCTGTTTTCTTCTAGTTTTATGGTTTCAGTTCTCATATCTGGGTCTTTAATCCATTTTGAGTTTATTTTTGTGTATCATGTACGACAGTGATCCAGTTGCATTCTTTTACACGTAGCTGTCCAGTTTTCCCAACACCATTTATTGAAGAGACTTTCTTTTCCCCTTTATTTTTTATTTTTGACTCATTTGTCATATATTAATTGACCATATAGGTGTGGTTTTATTTCTGGGCTCTGGGTTCTGTTCCATTGGTCTGTGTATCTGTTCTTGTACTGGTATCATATCATACTGTTTTGTAGTATAGACTATATAGGGAGCATGATAGCTCCAGCTAGGTTCTTCTTTCTCAAGATTGCTTGGATATTAGGGTTTTTTTGTGGTTTCATATAAATTTTAGGATTATTTGCTCTAGTTCAGTGAGAAATACCATTGGTATTTTGATAAGGGTTGTATTGAATCCGTAGATTGCTTTGGACAGAATAGCCCTTTTAACAATATTAATTATTCCTTGAGCATGGAATAGCTTTCCATTTATTTGTGTTTTCTTCAGTCTCTTTCATCACTGTCTTATAGTTTTCAGAGTGCAGGTCTTTCATCTCCTTGGTTAAATTTATTCCTAGGTATTTTAGGTTTTTGATGCAATTGTAAATGGGACTGATTTCTTAATTTCTCTTTCTGTTAGTTCATGATTTGTATATAGAAACATAAGAAATTTCTGTATATTGATTTATATCCCATGATTTTACTGAATTCATTTATTAATTCTAATAGTTTTTTGATGGAGTCTTTAGGGTTTTCTATATACAGTATCATATCATCTGCAAATAGTAATTTGTGGGGTGATTTTATATTTATTTTAATGCAATTGTATTCCTTTCAACAAAAGTTAATGGTTGTATACGTTATCCCATGTAATTAATATGAAATACTTTTCTGAGACTTATTACCTAATGAATCTATGAATTCAAAAAGTGATTCTGATTTTTGTTTGAAGAAAAAAAATGTCATCATGCCTTTAAACCCAGGATTTTCTGGAACTTAGTTCTATTGCCTTCTTTGTGTGATTTCTTCTAGTACTAAAATGTTAATATCTAAAACAGCTTACTTTACTTCTATAGCTCCAGAACTTCACCCCCAAGCCCTCACCCTGGCCTCGCTTTGGCATTCCAGGATGCTCTGTGATGAGGGCCGAGTCGTTTTCTGGGCTGGGGTCTTTGCAGTTAACATTCCTTTGACCCAGAAACACCTACTTCTTTTCCTCTGTCACCTGGCTAACTCCTATTCCTCCTTGCAGGCTCAGCTTGAAACTTTCCCAGATCTTCTCTGGCCCCTAAGCCTGGGTTAGTTGCCGGTAACACCCTGAATGCTTTTCTAATGCCCTGTGTCTGCATCATGTCATTTATCACACTAGATTGTCACTAGGCTGTTAGGTGGAGGGGATAAGACCCAGACACTGGAGCAATGCTGCTGGGGTTCTAAGCTGACAAGCAGGGTGAAGTGGCAGGCATGCCTCAAACAGCCTGCCTCAGAGGGTTGTGGAGAGTGTTAAATGATTGAAGGATTCATATACAGAAGTATACAGAACAAGGTTGGGTACATAGTGTATTGTATAGTGTTTTCTGATTCTGGTGTTAGGTATTATAATCTGTTTGGCCAACTCGAGCCAATAAGCTCTCTGAGAATAAGAACCATATTTATTCACTGTTGTATCCTAGCATTGTAAATGCTCAGTAAATATTTGTTGAATATATGAAATTATCTTTTCTGCTTCACTGGAGCCATATTGGGAGACCTGGTACTGGATCAGAGATGGTAGCTAGTGATAAACACCATGTTCAGTGAGAAAACACTGGGAGTGTGTTAGTGGGGGGAGATGTACTAGTCAGGTCTGCTCTGTGCTACAGAGATCTTATTCAGAACAGCATAAAGTTTTGGTAACACGATTTAAGAAGCTGTGACTCGTGATAAGTTACAGGAAAATGAGCATGTCAACGAAGTGATAATTGATGTGGCAGATTGTAGGCACAGTAAAAGAAAACGGAGTAGTTTGACTCCACTGCCTCATGCAGCCTCTAAGGACAGGGCCATTTTCTTTTCAGTCTGAAAAGAAAATTGGATGGTCTACAGGTATAGATGCTTTCTTTTCCAGTCTGAGTCTCATTGCCCGTGTGCTGCCACATCCACTGTCCGCACTCTGGCATGGCTCACAATGCCATTCAGGGGTCAAGCCCCAGCGAATTCTCTAGCCTTAAGCCCTGTCATTCTGCATGGCCGTCCTGCCCACCCTGACTCTACAGCGCCTCAGTCTTTGCTCTTGCCCGACTGTCCATCTCCTCTCTCAGAACATGTACGTCTATTCCCCAAGTCTCAGCTCTGGTGTGGCCACTGGGAAGCAGTCCAGGACAATCCCCATTTCTCCTGCGCCTTGATGACTTGCAGTGCAAGCTCCGTCACAGCGCCCTCTCCTCCTGTCGTTCGTTCTCCTGCCAGATCGCTGTTGGGACCCGCGTCTTCCATCTCAGCACCAATGGCTCTGGGCGCGGTGCACGGAAGGGAGCGGGCATGCGCTAATTCACAAGCTTCCAGTTTCTGGGTGGATGGATGGGTGGGTGAAGAGATGGAGGGGGAACTCCCAGCTTTCTCCTTCACACTGAATGTTCTGCATCTTTCTTCTTGTCTCATGGGCTTAAAGCCAGCCTCTGAGGCCTACTTCTGCATACCTGGGGTAAATGTAGCTTCTCAGAGCCTCATTTTCCTTACTTGTGAAATAGAGATTATTTGTGAATATTAAATAAATGAATCATTCCTGGTTTTACAAGTTCCATGGAGATGATATATCATTTGCAAATAACACTTTGGCTTCTTGATTTTTAATGTTTATACCTTTGATTTTCTTCTCTTGTTTGTGGGGGGCGTAGATTTCAGTACCAACTTGAAGAGTAGAAGTGATATTAGGCATCCTTACCCTGCTTCTAATCCTAGAGAGAGGGCATCTAAAGATTCTCCATGAAGTCAGACACAGATTTATTTTGCACGTTTAGTGAGTTAAATATCTTTCCAGTCTGGAGTACAGAAGTGAGTGACATCTACACCTTGGCCTATATTACCTATTTTTTCTTGTGATTCGCAATTTACTTTCCTCCTTTTCCCATCTTCAAGGGATAAGAAGTTCCAGGCTATGTGGAGCCCAGCAAGGACAGAAAGTCCTGTGCTAGGGGAAACGTGTGTAGGAGACAGACTATTTTAGAGCCAGTCCTGAGCAGAGTTAATCCCAGTGAAAATATCCCCTTCTCTTTCCTCTATTTCCTTTGATCAGATGGGAAATACTCTTGCTTTCCTCTCCCCTAGACTCCCCTCTAGGAGTTATGGAAGTCCTCACTGTCTGAATACATTGTACTCTCGTGATGCTTTAAGTGAGGGTTTACTGTGAAGCAGTATATTCCAGACAAGCTGCCCATAAATGAGCACTGATGCTCTTCACAGCGGCTTAAGAAATATTTCAATATTAAATGTACTCCACAAATAGCTTTTGAGTTCCTGCTATAAGAGCTGAGCAGGTTGCTACAGTCTTGGGACGAAGCTATGAGTGAGGGACATAGACCCTTCTCTCTCAGCGTGTCCATGCTCGCCGCAGCAGAGAAACAAAACACAGGACAACAAAGTGCTTCAAATATGGAGAAAAAAGGACTGACAGAAAAAAGGGAAGGCTCTGTCAGATAGAGTGCTCAGAGAAGGTCTCGACGAGGAGGAGACAGTTAGGTTTAGGGTGGGAAGTAGTTTCCCTCGTAAAGGTTGAGCCTGAAGTTTGAGTGTTGACTCTAGGCAGAGGAGGAAGAATGGGCCAGATGTGCGGCAGTGAGTGCTGGGACTGAAGAAGAAGCTAAATGTCACCAGAAAACCAAAGGGAAGACTAAAAACTAAGCTATACGTGACCTATTAGCAAATGAATCAGGCCAAACAACAACTTTAAGGGTTGTAAACATTTATTTATTTATTTATTATGTTTAAGCAAGAGTACCGATAAGAGGTGAGACCATGGCTGGGCTCTCCCAGCAGCTGGGTGCGGCTGATCCATGCGTCCGTGTCCGTCTCGTTTCGGGGAGTGGCCGCACACAATCATAACCAGCCTGGATGATGGGCTTAGAGAGCGGGCACTGCGGCAGAAGTGCACCTGCTGAGGAAAAGGACATTTCCTTGAGCGCTGTCGTCCATGTAAGTCTAACCCTGTCCTGCTGTCCCCTCCCGCTCTGCTGAGTATTCTCATCACAAGAAACACTGAAAAACACCCCAAATCTCTGAGTATAGTAAGAAACATTTCTGTTGAAGTAGGCAGGAATCCAATTCAATCTGATAAATAAACAAAATTATGGTTGGGGGATTTAATCATTCCTGTAACTGAAAAGTACAGGGATAGATTAAAAATGGCTCAACTGAAAACCTCAAATACACCTTTCTTTTTCTCTGTTCTTTTTTTTTGTTTTGACTCGAATCAGGATACACCCTCCAGCATTTTCAGATTTATGTTGTCTTTCCAATTAGCAATTCCCACAGGAAAAGAAGGCTTTGTTGGCCTTAGCTTCTGGTTCCTTTGCCTATATGCCTGAGCCCATCACTGGCTGTGGGATGTGGGAGCATTGACCTGTCAGCTGATGGCTGACTAGCCCTGGAGCCGGGAGCCGGAGGATGAAGTGACAGAACCGGGGGAGGGTGGCAGTCTCTTTTAGATTAGACTGAAGTTGAAGGAGCGAGTGGTGGGAGGTGGGGCGCGGGGCTTCTTCAGAAGGAAAATCAGGATGTTGTGACAAGAGGAAGTGGGAATGCATGCCCAGCCAGCACAAAACAATAGCTGTGCGCTGCGCTCAGTCTGTGGACTTCCCTTCTTCCAACCGCATGGTTTTAAAAATGCTCCCACTTAGCGCACGATTTTCCTACACATGCAAACACGTGTGAAGATGCATTAGCCCACACTCCAAAGGGAGATGACCTTACTTTGGGTCTAGCTCCCAGTCCAGGACCTTTTAGTGATTTTTATCCTCCCTTTCTGACAGTTTATGGAGAATCTCTACACTCTATGACTCCCCGCATAGTCAGTGTAAAATGGTGGTGGGAAAACAGGGTCACTCCTACTCGAAAGAAAAGGAAAGGGTAAAAAACAGAGAGCTTGTCCCATAGGATATATTCAATTCTGCTAATTAGAAACAGCAAGAATTACCTGCCCCGCAAGGAATTGAGTTCTTAGGCCAATTTAGCTGTCTCCACTTTAACTCTTTCACTCACAATAAGAGTCTCGTGGTTATTTTCCTCCTAAATCACCACTGTGGTGGTAATTGAAGAGGGTTTCCTTTCTCAGAACTGGACTGCTTTAGCCAGCCACTTGCTATCCTAGTTTAGAGATGTGGAGTTCATCCTCATTCTAGACCCTGGCTAGGGCTTTGTCTTTTAAGGAAAATCCAGTCTTCAGTTTAATGGCCACCATCTTGCCCTCTGCCTCAGGGCAATTTGAAACAATTAACTGGGGTGAGGAGGACTGACAGGCAGTGTCCTAGTGGATAGTTCTTTAATTAGGGTGACCTGCTTTAGAGCTGTCATTCAGGTGTAATTATTAATAGCACCCCAATTCTCATTCCAAATTGTCCCATTTTGAATGATAAATTATATGGTCATCCTACTTAAAATGGTGCTAATTCTTCCTTCCTCAGGCACGGTTGGCATAGCAGGAGGAGTTTGATGCAGAACCTGAAGACAGTCTTTGCATATCAGTTTTTTTTTTACCTTCCTGCCTTTACTGTTATTCTATAAAGGCCAGGGAATTTCATTTTTCCAACCTGGCATAGCTCAATGGATCTGACTCTTGAGTATTTGGGCTTGCTGGCTAGAGGAAGAAAAAGCATCTTTTAGCCAGGTTGTAATTTCTTCCTCCCTTCTTCTACATAAGCCAGTCTCACTATTGGCATGTCTCTTTCTTTAGAACATTTATAAAAAGTCCAAGAGGTCCAGACCTTCTAAAATCCTGACATTCATCATTCAAGAGCTCTAAAACTCCACTCTTGAAATGTTGGAGTCTGGAGACCTTACATTCAGGTTTTTGGCTACCATATCACAAGGATTTCAAATTCCCTTGCCTGGTACAGAGGGATCCTTTCTACTCTCACTCTTCCTCAACTTAGCAATAGGACATTTAAGGATCTGCACTGTGGCACCCACGCCCAGCTGTTTGGAACTCTTTTGGCTGCAAGAGATAGAATTTAACTCAAAATAGCTTCAGCCCAAAAGGCAATGCTTGGCTCATGTAACTTCAAAGTCTAGGGGTATCTTGGTTTCAAGTATGATCAAACAAAAATCATAAGGATTTCCTTGTGCATGAGTCTCTCTCTCATTCTGTCTCTCTCTCTGTCACACATATGCACACCTTTCCCCAGCTCTCCTCACTCTAGTAGTTTAGCCCTTGTGTGGCAATGGCATAGACTCATTGGCAGGTGTTGATGACATACCCACCAGAGAAGTGGAGGTGGGGATGGGCTCTGCCCCACTCTAAATGACAAGGTGGGGAGGGGGTTGTTTCCCCAAAGGTGCTGTTACCAAAAAGGGGGAGATGGAAGCTTGCGAAGGTGAGAAAAACTACAGATGTCCACCTTATACTTGAAAGCTTAGAAAATAAGGCAAATCTATCCAGACACCATTCCCCTTCTGAAAGGTGAGGATGAGAGTAGTTATCTAGGCTACTTCAAAGTGAGGGGAGAAAAAGGCAAGGGTAAAATATTTGCTTAATTAAACATAAAATAAAGCCCAAATCCATGGGTTTAAAAGTTTAGACTTTTCTGAAGTTGCTGTGTGTCTTTGGAAACTGCTGTGAAGCTGGAAAGTCTGATGTCCACCTTGGGGGCCCTTGGTTCCCTCCCTCTCTGGCTGGTCTATTACCTTCCCCCTCAGGACAGGAAGAGCAGGGGAGGCGCATGCCCAGGGAGAAAGGAATGTCATTTCTGTCCAGTCTCAGACTCTGCAAATCTTAGCTGGGAACGTGTGGTTTATTAATTTCAATCTCAGCATCTTTAACAATGATATGCAGCAGGAATTAGTTAATTCAACAAGTATTTGTTGAAAGCCTAATCTCTTCTCCTTTCTCCTCAGTCTTCACCCTCTGACTCTCTCCTGGACATTTCCCATCAGCATTTAAACATCTCCGAGGAGCTCTCATCTTAAAAACCAAACAAATAAAAACTCCATGAACAGAAACCCCTGGCAGACCCTAACTCCTTCCCAGCTTCCACCCCTTCACAAACAAATTTCACACACTATGTATCACTATGTACTATTTGTGTTTCCTCACTTCCTGTTCCCTCCTCTGGCCACTCCTGCTCTCATTGGAACGAGAGTTCATGCAAAGAGCATCACTTTCTGAGAACAGAAACCTCTGTAGATGACTTTGTTATAGCTCTTAAATGCTGTGGTGTCATTGTCTGCATGATGTCAATGTGAGTGTGAGTTTCTTGTGGGTTAAGGCATAGCTCACAGTTACTCAGCAAATCTCTTACTGTTGAATGTTATCACATGTCCACTCTATCCATGTGACTAGCACTTACTAGTAGTAAATGTTAAAGTTAACTAATTAACCTGGGTAGGCAACAAAAGAGAAGGGACAACTTTGGTATGGGATGGAGATAATGAGCGAAATCATAGATATCTTGAGCTGAAGTCAGAAAAGTAGGAGGAAAGTATTATATTAGAAGCAAGGCAGATAATAGCTTCAGTGAGGGTGTAGTAGACAATGCTAAATGCTACGGGCAAATGTTTTATCTTCTCTAACTGAACATTAGAGGAGGTTGCTGGATTTGCCAAACAACAATTATCAATTATCTCTTTTTTTGGAGAGGGGAAGCAGTTTCACTGGAATGTTCTCGATTGCAAACCATTAAGGAGCAGTAATTTGTAGGGTCTGGAAAACACAAGGACCATAGCACATTTAATTTAGGTGGATAGACAACAGAGTAACATGCAATAGGAACTTTGGGAGGTAGGTGATCATATCTGCATGCGTCTTATCATTTCTACACCTTAAATGAACCCAGCCCATTTATCCCTGTGGTTAATAATCTTCAAAGAAAGAGAACTATAGCAGAAAGAAAAGCAGATAACACTGCTTAAATGTAAACTAAACACATCACCCACATGTTCTAATCCACAGTGCATTTGAAAAGTGAGAGACCAAGTGGATGTGAAGGGTAATTATGACCTTCTTTCTGATTTATTTTCAAGCGCATGTAGAGCAGCATCCTAATACTCCTCCTTTCCTAGTTGCCTTCATTACATTCTGATGCTGTGAGAGAACCCAGTTTCCAGTCATTTAGTCTCTGTGTGGCCCTTGCTTGATTTTCCCATAAGGATGCTGGGTATGTGGCTCCAGAATTAGACAGGCTCCAGAATTTGAGGAGGATGTTAAGAGACTTGGTAGGCTGTTGGTGGAGTTCTTCTCTTGTAGCCAATGGCCTCCTTCCCCACCACCCCCACACGCGCTAGAAGACAGTGCCATGACGTCTGTTTTGTAGGATGGAGGAAACTGAATCCTAAAGGTGAACGAGGGAAAGATAAGCAGAAAGTCCAGCACATTCCTGACTTAGCAGCACACGGTTTTTTTTTAACGTATCTTATATTTAATTCATGGAATTTGTTTTCAGTCTCTTAATTAACTACTTTTCTTGAAAAGATGCCTGGGACAAGGCCAATATCGGGGGGGGGGGGCGGGGGTGGAAGAATGTCGCCGGGTCAGAATCTGGAAACAATCAGCTCTTATGGTTTTAAGGACGAAGCGCCAAGATCTTGAGGAACCTTTAATAGGCTCCCAGCAGGATTCCGGCGGCTTAAAAAAAGAAAAAGAAAATCTATTAAAAAAAAACCAATCAACCCCAAACTTCCTTATTTCTAAAGAAAAGGCCGGCCCCACCGCAGAGTCCTCAGCACGTTGCGACAGCTCAGCCGCAGACCCCAGGCAGGGGCGGCCGCCGTCCCCCGGAGCGCGGATGCGGGCGCGGGCAGCTGCGGGCTCGGGGCGTGCGGCGCCCCCCAGCGCCTCCTCCGCTGGCGCACTTAGGGCAGGAGGGAGCGCCTCTCGGTCCCGGGCTCCGAGGCTGGCCGGAGCCGCCTCCCGACGCCCGGCTCTGCGGAGGCAGGAAGTCCCCGGGAACTACAAATCGAGGCATGCTGGGACCATTCCCTGCTCCTCCCAGGAAACGTCCTTTGTCCGGCCCCACAGGAAGCCCCGGTGAGGAGTCCGCCGGGCGGCCAGGCAGTGTGCCAGCCAGCGGCCGCTGCAGCTGCCGCCGCCGCAGCACCAGGGCAGACGCGCCGCGGCGCGGGCTGGGCGCTCGGGGGCCCCGCTCCTCGCCGCGGCCGGCGCCGCGCAGGTAGGAGCGTGGCTGCGGCTGGGCGCCCCCGCCGCCGGGGGATGGGGCTCCTCGGGACCCGACCCACCGCTGCAGGGACGGGTGTGCGCCCAAGAGCGGGTGGCAGAACGGCTGGGCGAGATTGTGCCTGCTAGGCTGCATCGTTGTCCGCACCCCCGGGCGCACAGGGTGCTCTCGCGACCCGGGCGCCCGGGCTCTGCTCCCTCCCGCGTCCGTGGCGAGGGGCGGGAGGAGGCAGCGCTACGAGAGGGAGTCGGACCGTCCCGCCGACCACCGAAGGGGGCATCCGAGACCCTCGGAAAAAGGAAGCCCAGGGAGGAGCTGGGAAGGCAAGGAGAAGGTGAAGGGCTTTGTGTGCAGCCGCGGACGGGGACCAACTGCCCTCCCCTCCCCTCGTCTGTCCGCGCCCCCAGCCGCTCTCGGGGGTGGAGGTGGGGCACCCTGAGGGAGGGCAGCGGGTGCCTGTGAAATGTGTGCGCCCAGTTCCTCTCCGCTCCATTCTAGTCCGACTCTGATCAGCGGCTTGGGCTGCCATCAGGCTGGGCAAATGGCACAATAAGGATGAGTGGGCGGAGAGATGGGCAGCACTTCGCTGCCCCAGCGGGGTCGCCGTTAGCTCCGGTGGGCTTCCAACCCCAGATGTCCACGTATGCCGGCGGGTGGGCGGTGGGGCCAACCTGATCCCTTCCCCGTGGGAGAATGTCCGGGCTCAGGACCCAGGGGAGGCACTGGGGGAAACGTGTCTTTGGAGAGGGCGAGTAAGAGGTTGGGGGAGCAGCGCCAACGGGCCCCAGGGCTGAGTGAACCTTATAGCCAGTGTGCATTATGGCCAGGCTTAGAGAATCCGATTACTACTGCCTCCGGGACTTCCCATGATTATCCTTTTTCTTAACCTCCCTCCCTCCCCGGTAGTGAACCACCCACCCCTTACCACACAAGCTGGTAGCCTGGATTCCATTTGATGTCCTGTCCCCGCCCTTGTGGCAGGCCTGTCTGTCCTTTACCTGTAGGGTGACATGAATGTTCTGCATCTTCTCCGGTGTTCTGCCCCCATGGGATGACGGGTGTGGTAAAGGCGGTTGGGTAATGGCTAGCAAGTTAATAGGCTTTGGCTGTGATGGATGAGTGGGCAACTTGGAACACAGCCCACATGTCACTGCTGTTACTGAACTCACTTCCCTAAGGGGCCTCTGTTTCTCCTTTCTCCCCTCCCCAGTGCTTTTTTCTTTAAACTGCTGTACCCAAGTGTTTACCGCCTTCTCTTAACAAGCCAACATAAGGATATTATTTAATGTGGAATACACTTAAAAAGCCAAATGAACCCTTAAAAATGCCACTTGGGTGGTGAGGCAGGAGCACCTGAGGCTGGCATTAAGAAGGATGTGGTAGGGCCCAGAGCCCTGCACCCCGTTTAAACGGTTTGTATGGGGAAACAAAACATTTTCACTGGCTTCTCTAGAAGAAATGAAGCGTCTGAACGGAGATAAGAATGGAGTTGGGGGAAACTCAGTTGTCCAGACCGAGGGCATGAGGATAGTGAAATAAAGGCAAAGGCCATGTGGATTTGGAAGATGGCTCTGTGGGGTGGGGGCGGCACTGTGCAGGTGGGCACCCCTGCTTGCCTGGGGATGGGGCTGATCTGGACCATTTCAGGGATGGGTGTGCACCCAAGATCCATGCATGCACACATCTGTTGGAAGTAGAGGTTGTTATTGGGGAAAATTTGACATTAGAAGTTCAGCTGGGCCCAAAAGAGAATAAGATGGCACCAGAGTGAACCAGAGTCATAAATGAGAAGCCAGGCTACCCTTTACTTTACAGAAAAGAAAACATAGAAGGCCTTCAAAAACTGCAGGACTTATGGGGGTGAAATCAGACTGAGAAGAACCAGCTGATGCGGCTGAATTGAAGTGGTAAGGGTGACCTCACTGAAGGTTGTGTGACTAAGGCTGATGGAGTTGTATCACATTTCTCCTCCCTCTCCCCAAAAAAGCTCTTTGGATTTCCTCAAAATTTACATGTTTGCCTAATTTCTAGTGTCCACTTAAGGGAAGGAGAAAGGGTAAAAGTTGGTTTCAAAGATGATAAATTAGGGCAAGAAAGGTATCGCCTGCTCATGTAGAGTGAAAAAAAAGCTGCAGGAGCCTTTAAGAGGTCTTGAGCCAACCCTCTGCTATGTGGGCTTTTGTTTGTATTTAAGATCCTACTTCTTTTTCTTTTTTTTTTTAACCCCTTACCAGGTTTCTTAGTACCACACACTCTGTAGTGCTAATGTTATCAATAAAGGTAACTTCTTGAGTTTGGCATTCAAAAACACACTTCACAATTCAGTACCCATCTACCTCTGTCTTCCACTGGGCCTGGACTGCCCCAAATTACCACCCATTCTTGCAGCAAACAGCACCCCATTCTCAGGTGCAACAGACATTCTTCCACCCGTGTGTGCCCATCGGGTTAAACTCCATGCTTGTTGGGCATCCCTGCACTACCCCTGTTTATTTTCTCCAAATCCTAGTCCAGCTGATGTAACACCCTTGTAGAAGTCTTCCCAGACCTCCAAGTCAGAATTAATCTCATCCCCGTGGTACTCTGTATCCTTTGGATGATGTACATCTCTGGTCTGCCTTGTGACAGTTAAATGTTCATGTTTCTTCCCCCTCAGACTTGAGGGCAATGGTTCTCTCTACCCTGTGCTTTATACCGAGTTGTGCAGAATGGATGTTTATTTGAAAAGTATGAATAAGTGAAGGAATGAGTGAAAACTCAAAGAATGCATCTTAATTTTATCTCTTTGCTCTTCTGTAAAACACGGGTTGCAGTCTTTCTCATAGACCTGTGAGGATTCATTCTCATAGAACTGTGAATGTAAAGCATCTAGCCCATGATAGACTGGAGCTTTTCCTTTTATTCCTGGATTGAGACCGTAAAAGGATCTATCACAATGTTGAATACAAAGACATTCATTAAAAGTTCGTGAAATAAGTTCCTTGCTAGCCTAAATTTTCAAAGTCTATGGTCAGGATATAGAATGGATTAGTCCCAAGGGGATAATCAATGAGTTTTGTCATGTTTTTAGACTGATGAAAGTGACTGCTTCCTCTCGATTGTGAAGGTGTGATGTGCTTTCCAGAAAACAGCACTGCAAAGGCTGTCCTGATACTTGCAGTTAAGCCACTGACATCCATCGTGTTGCTTTGACTTTTTTGTTTTTGTTGTTGCTTTGATTTTTATAGCCCAAGCAATCCACCAGGATTAAAATGTAGCATATAAAAGTACAAGACAGATCAGACTCAAACTTTCCCCTGAAAAGGTACTGCAATTTGGCAGTACCTCATTTATCCCTACCTGGACATTTTTATTTTCTGGAGTGTGTGCTTCATTTTCACATGATGACAACAAGTTATTGCTAATTGAACATCTATATTATCACCTAGTGAACTACATAATTTCTATGCATTGTCTCATTTGGATGGTTTATGTATTATTATCTCCATTCAAGAACTGAGGAAATGGAGGGGCTCTGCTGTTAAGAAACTTGCTTGACGTCTCAGATTCTGAATTGGAGATAGACTGGAATTTAGGTCTGTTGACTCCCAAACCTGTTTGGAATGGGTCTTTGCTTTCCCTGGGAGAAAACTGCTGGATCTCTATTCCTTCTTCCTCTGAAGTCCTTCACTTTCTAGATTTCCTACCAGAATATTGTTGGGCCTCTAAATTCATCCTAGGGACTTCATTCTGAGAAGCACTGGTTTTTCATAAATGTCATTATTTTTGTGCCCTTATCTCCCATGGCCTTCAGTTGGAAAACCAGTTCAGAATCCCTAGTAAGAAGACCTTTGGGCACAGAACTATTTACTTGGAATTCTTTCCCCTTCTTTCCTAGCCTATCTGAATTATTTCTGCTCCTTCCTCCAGGCCAAGTCTTACTCCTTCTAGGAAGCTTTTCTTGACACTCCAGGCCACACTCAGCCTCTCCTCTAATCTTTTTCATTGTCTGAAATACCTGGGGTTCCATGTCTTCTTAATGAAAGTAAACTGGAGTAAGGCCCCACAGCATGCTGGCATATTTGCATATTCTCTGTGCTGTCAGGGACTGTTTGTCCAGAATACAACCTGGCATGTGGCAGATTTTAGGAACTGTGAGTTGAGGAAAACTTGGTAATGATTAAAGATGCAGGAATGTAGGCATGAAACATTATTTGCATGTTGACAGTTTATAGGAGAAGGGTAGAGTGATCGTTTTTAGTTAATTTTCATTCTTTTCACGTGACTGCCAAAAAAAGTAAGCCCCTTCTGGAAATAAGCCAGAGATCTGTGTATTGCTGGGTTACACGATCTTGCCTAGTATTAGTGCTAAATGATTATGGTTTTGTTAATATCGGGTACCATGGGTCAGGCCATTGCCTCAGTGCCTTCCTCTTGCTGTCGTGCCCACCTTCTGCCATGTCTTCTAGGAAGGGCCTTTGTGTTGCACATCTGAGAAAATCAGGGGAGTTTCCCTGCCTCTGCAGAGATGGGAAAAAAAAAAGGAAAGGTTGGGGTAAGTAGGGTAATTCATTTGTTTTTCTCTAACATGATTTGTGTGAGGGATGGATTTGAGCTGTATTGCATCGTGTATTAATGTGGATGATAAAAAGGTCAGTGCCTCTCCCCTTTGGGTGGAAAAGGCAAAACCCACCACAAGACTGAACCCACCTCTTGAGGTCGACTTGGATTTCTTTTTCCCTGACCTCAAGGCTACACAGCACTTTGGAAGCCTGGGTATAAACACATGTACCATGGGTTGTTATAAGCACATTAGTCATTTTAAAGGCAAATAGGACAGTTCTTGGGAGCTGTCTACTTGTTTAGCAAGTCATGCACGGTGCATCCATAGGCTAGCAACAGTGTTCCAGGTAGGTGTGTGCAAGACCACCAGCAGGCAGTTCTTCAATTCCCCATCCTGCAGAGGGTAAAGTCTGAATCTTGTAAATGCAGCTCTAGTTTGCTATGTATGTGTAGTTGGGAGAAAAGGGCCTACTTTTATTCATAGAGGCATTTTAGATATCTGCTGTCTTCTGAGAACTTTATAAGGATCCTACCATAAGTTAGAAAACAGGAATCAGTCTTTCTGAGTTTTGTTAATAGGAAATTCATCGCTGTGCTCTTGGTGTCTCAGTGCCATGTATATTCATGTGGTTAGTACATCTTTGATGCTTGGTAATGCTTAGGCTGGGCGCTATTTGAAGAACACATTTCTAATTCTTGATCTTTGTTCCCCACACCTAGAAACCTTTGTGAATTTCAAGGAATCACTTTTTTTCTAGTTTTTTTAAATTTGTTTTTTGTTCTTTTATAATCCCTCAGGCAGGTAGTCACATGACTTCTGGTAGCAGTCAGTGGTTTTAAAAGCAATGGAATTTTTTTAGTTTTGCTGTAATTTTTTTTTATAATTTATTTTGGTATCATTATTCTACAATTACATGTGCAATATTATGGTTATTAAACTACTCCCTTCATCAGGTCCCCCCCACCAACCCCATTACAGTCACTGTCCATCAGCGTAGTGACATGCTATAGAGTCACTACTTGTCCTCTCTGAGTTGTACAGCCCACCCCATGCCCCCCCAACATTACATCTGCTAATCGTAATGCCCCTTTTTCCCTCTTACCCCTCCCTTTCCACCCATCTTCCCCAGTCCCTTTCCCTTTGGTAACAATTAGTCCGTTCTTGGGTTCTGTGAGTCTGCTGCTGTTTTGTTCCTTCAGTTTTATTCTTTGTTCTTATACTCCACATATGAGTGAAATCATTTGATACTTGTCTTCCTCCACCTGGCTTATTTCACTGAGCATAATACCCTCTAGCTCCATCCATGTTGTTGCAAATGGTAGGATTTGTTTTCTTCTTATGGCTGAATAATATTCCATCATGTATATGTACCACCTCTTCTTTATCCATTCATCTACTGATGGACACTTAGGTTGCTTCCATTTCTTGGCTATTGTAAATAGTGCTGCAATAAACATAGGGGTGCATCTGTCTTTTTCAAACTGGGCTGCTGCATTCTTAGGGTAAATTCCTAGGAGTGGAATTCTTGGGTCAAATGGTATTTCTATTTTGAGTTTTTTGAGGAACCTCCATACTGCTTTCCATAATGGTTGAACTAATTTGCATTCCCACCAGCAGTGTAGGAGAGTTCAAAAGCAATGGGTTTTTTAAATTATTTCTTAGAATATGTATAATCTCCACAAGACACAACCCAGAATAACCTGGTAAGTGTTCAATAACTATTTGTCGAGTGAATGAATGTGTTATATTTTAAAATATTTCATTTTGATTCTTTTCTAATATGATAGCACTGCAAATTTTTTACAGTGAGGTGTGATAAAGGGTGCATGCCTACCTGCTGGGGAAATATATATAATTAAAAAAAAATAGACTTGACTTTTTTCTTTTAGAGCAGTTTTAGGTTCAGGGCAACACTGAGCAGAAAGTACAGAGTTCCAGGGTGGCCCCTGTCCTACCTCCACAGCCTCCCTGAATATCAGTGTCCTACACCAGAGTGGTGTACTTGTTAAAACTGATGAACCTATATTGATACCTCATTATCATCTAAAGTCCATAGTTTTCTTTGTGCTCGTTATTGGTGTACATTCTATGATTTTGGACAAACGTGTGACATGTATCTACACTTGTAGCATCATCAGAACAGTTTCACTGCCTTAAAAATCCTCTGTGCCCCACCTAGTCCTCCCTCTCCCCTCTAACCTCTACCACTGGTCTTTGTACCATTTCCATAGTTTGCCTTTCTGGAATGTCATATAGTTGGAATCATACATTATATAGACTTTTCAGACTGGCTGCTTCTTTCACACAGTAATATGCACTTACGGTTCTTCCATGACTTTTCATGGCTTGATAGCTCATTTCTTGTTAGTTCCAAATACTATTCCATAGGCTAGATGTACTCAAGTTTATCCATTCATGTGCTGAAGGACATCTTGCTTTGGTTTCTTCCAAGTTTTGACAGTTACGAATACAGCGGATATAAACTTCCATGTACAGGTTTGTGTGGTGGACATAAGCTTTCATCTCATTTGTGTACCAAAGAGTGAGATTGCTGATTATATGGTATGGGTATGCTTAGTTTTGGAAGAAACTGCCAAACTGTCTTTCAAGGTGGCTGTACTATTTCGCATTTTTATCAGCAGTGAAGGAGAGTTTATGTTCCTCTACATCCTCACCAAAATATGATACATCAATCTTTTGGATGTTGTTGCCATTCTAATAGGCATGTAATGGTATCTAATTTTTGTTTTAATTTGTGGTCCCCTAATGATATTGGCTGTGGAGCGTCTTTCCATATGCTTATCTGCCATCTGTATATGTTTGATGAGCTATCTGCTTCGATGTTTTTCCCATTTTTAGAGCAGGCTGTTCATTTTCTTGTTGTTAAGAGTTCTTTGTATATACTGGGTAACAGACCTTTTATTAGATAGGTCGTTTGCAAATATGGTCTCCTAGTCTGTGGCTTGTCTTCTCAATTCTATTGACATATTTTTATGTGATGAAATTTTCCTGTCTTTTTTTCTTTGGGAAATGAACAGACTTATTTTAATATAAAACTAGATCCTAGAATGAGAAACAATATGTGAAATACATTTGAAGATATGCTTACCTTTGTTTTTAAAAAAAATAAGGGGAATATTAGTTGAATTTAACCAGACTGCAGCTACAGCCTGTGAACTAGCTTGGATGCAGAAACTATAGGAACTTCTTTGTGTTTTCCCTTCCCTGGGTATTGGTGTGGATTGATTGGATTGGTAGTTTAGTAGGTGTTTCTGGTTACCTACTTCCCATACAGCATGTACTCTCTTTCCAGACTTTTTAAAGAGCCGTGTCTATCTCATAGCCTAATTCTGGATTCTTAGGAAAAGGGGTTTCTAGGCTGATGATTGTATGTAGGTGAGAAGAAAGAGAACTCAAGACATGCTGTTGTAGTAAAAAGAAAAAAAAAAAAGAACAAAACAAAACCCTCAAAAACTGCCAGAGAATAAATTTTGGTCTGAATAGACATTTTTAATGTTAAATATAAATTGCTCCTGTATTTGATTGTGCTCCCTGTTGCCTATCCCCTCCCCTAACTTCTTATTTAGTCTCATAATTTCTTTGTAAAAGTCGAATGTTGGTCTTTTTTCATTATTTTTTAATTTCTGTAAGTTCTGGTCCTGTCTTTCCTCCAGGAGTGGCAGAGAAGTAGTTCTTCTGTCAGACTAGGAGAGTCTAGAAGCATTTCCCACCAGGAACACAAATGTGGCTTTGTGCCACCTCTGTTCTTTGCACAGCTGAACTGAGTGTTAAAAGCTTGGAGTGGAGGGAGGACTCACACAGGACTATTTGATGCAAACAAGGGGTGCTGACATTTGGCCAAGGGACACAGGATCCTTTGTTGAGAATGTTCTATCTAACTTTTGAACTAATCACCACATTCCATCATGTCCACCTATTTAGCAGAGTAACTAAGCCTGCTTGGCTCTTAGCTCTGACAGGTTATTGGAGCCAGCTAGAAAGCTAGGCTCTTTCCATGGCTCTGCCTTACCTGATGTGATCTTGGCCAGGTCACTAAATTTCCTGGTATTGTGAGTTCTTCTGTTTGAGACTGAGGAAGAGAAACCCAATTTTATCCATTTCAAGAAATATTTGAGGGCCCATTATGTGGGGAATCACTAAACCAAATAAATCAGTATGTTCCCAACAAGAGCTTATAGTTTGGGAGTGGTTAAGATGGAGAGGGAACAAACAATAAAATATGAGTTATTGTACCTATGATTATATTTTAAAAGCTAATATGAGGCAGAATAAGATAAGGAAAAATACCTAAAAGTGTCATACAAAGTGAAATAATAATAATTTTTTCTGAGCACTTAATAATTTTATGGAGCAGATGATGTTTCCACCATTTTATAGATTAAAAAAACCAAAGCTCAAAGAAGTTGAGCCCCTTGGTTAAGATTAGAGACTGGGTTCACACAGGTGGTCTGGCTCCAGAATCTGAGCTTTTCACCTGTAGGGTGTTGCTTCCCTCCACGAAAAGAGAGGCCGCATCACTGCTGTGTTTTGAGGAACAGCCTGGCAAGAGAAGAAGAACATGGGGTACCTTCTGGGGATGGGAGTTTTTATAGCAACCCTTTTAGGCCAGGGTTAGGGGTCAGAGGTTAGGGAGAGGTAAGGTTGCCTTGGGCCACATCGTTGAGGGCTTGGAGTTTGTGCTTCTGGAGGCTATGGCGGAGTGAATTAGAGGTTGCTGAGCAGAAGAAACAGAGTGGCAACTGTGTTTTAAGATTGATCTAGCAGTGATACGGAGGTGCCTGTAACCGGTGAGACTGTCTACTGCAGTGAAGTGGCAGGAGAGGAGAAAAAGAAAGGATTTGGCAACTGATTTGATTGAGAGGGGTAAGGAGAGGTCAAAGTTGACTCCAGGGTTTTGAGCTTGGTGAGTAAGAACAGAGAGGCATTAACAAATGGGCACTGTCAGGAGTGGATTTATAACAAAGGTGCAGGAAGAGAACTCATGTTTTTCCAAATGTCTAGGGCCAAATGCACTGCAAGTGGAAATAAATCTAGTCTTTACAACAACCTCTCAGAGTATCTTGTTTTTCCTACTGTATGAGGAAACTAAGGCTCAAAGAGGTGGAAAAAAACTGTCCTGGGGGCAAACTGTGTAAGTGGCAGACTTCTATTTGAAACCAGGTGTGTTGATGCTTAAAATGTGCTTTTCCGCGTTTTGGCTGCCTCCTGTCCTGTGTCCCATGTGACCTGCAGATGCTGAGGACTGGATGGGACATAACAACTCCTTGGTTGTAATACATCGTGCATCATTAAAATGTGGGCCTGGAGTGCAGGTCAGGCATGGGGCAAGAGGTTCAAATTTGTGAGGTCTCCCGAGAGGAGGCATTTATCAACTAGGGGAAGGGACAGAGTGCTTGAGGGAAGAGGGAGGAGAAAATTAAAATAGAACTTTGAGGGCTGAACTGTTCTGGGAGTTAACAAGAGGAGACAACTAGGACAGTGAAATACTGAGGATGTTAAGGAAGGAGAGAATTTCCAAGGACAGCATCTCAGTAGGATTTCCACAGCCGTTTATTGAATCCCTATTACAATAAAATGCTAAGTACTTTACAGTGTTGATGGTGAGATCCAAGGAGACGTGACCACTGGAGTTGGAAGGTCGGGAATTATAGCCGATATGGATGCAAGCGTGACTCACTCACTGCTAGCAGTTAATATTTTCTGCTGAGATGGCTCACGTCATCTGGGAAACCCACAGCTCGCTGGGAAGCCGATGTGTGTGAGGGTGGTGGTAGAATTTCTCAGGGCTGCGTGGCACCTATCTTTCCTTTTCCCAATAGCCTGTAAGATTTGTTTGGCCAAAAAATGGCACTGCGGAAGGAAATGTAATATAGTTTGATAATTGGCTTTAGGCATTTAAGAATGATACTGCAGAGGAAAAAGTCTCCCCTTTTAATGAGAGAGTTTCATGGTTGGAACGGAAAAACGTCTTTAAAGATTCTTTTGAAGTGATACAACCAGTGCTAATTCCTCTGGTTGTTGTTTCCTGGCCTTCTTTTCCCCCTAGCTTTCGCTCTTTTTAGTGATAACTTCTCTTTTCATATGCTATGTCAAGGACTTGGAAGTATTCAGTATTTACCATAACACTTCATTCAGTCAGCGCTGATCCAAATGACAGTTTATTTCTAGCCAACAAGACGTCTGTTGAAAAACAGTTGATAACCCGAAACCTGTTACAGAGACACGTCTGATGATCACATGAAGTTAAGGTTGATGGACATTTTGAATGCTTTTTGGAGGAGAAAATAATTAAAATAAAGATAGAAAAAAATTAGGAGGAGTCTGGAAAGAGAACACAAAAAATAGGAAGAAAGAAGGTAACATCAGTGAAATGCCATCAGTAAAGCAGAGGACTGTCCCCCTAAGCGTGACAGAACCTGCTGGGAGCATCTGGTACAGAGGGCATCGAACTTAAAAGGCACCAAGTAACCTGAGGGTGGTCCTGATTCTGCCACCAGCTCACTACCTTTGTGAACTCTAACAAGGCCCTTATCTTCCCTAGTCTTCATTTTCTTTGCTGTAAAATGGGGATCCTTTAAAGAAATTTTCAACAAAAATCCTGAGAGTCTCTCATTATCTGTGGATATCGTCCCTCCAGCAAAATTCAGCTTGTATTTGGCCTTGCCCCTGCCACCCAGCTCGCTTCGCTACCGCCTCCCGCATGGAGAATGCCAAGCTGTTAACGAAGGAGCGGGAAGATGTGGTGGGAAAGGGGGAATCTGAGAAACTGTATTCGCAGTGATGGGTCATGTTGGAGGGGTACGGGTGGTGCACTTCTTTACTTGCTGTTGAATGTGAACTGGTGTTGTATTGCAGAGTTTGGTGTTAACATGCAGGGTGCCCTTCTACCCCTGGGTATTTCCATGTTACTATTTGCAGGCAGGATGACTTTGCTAACCCTTTGAGGATTTGTTAGGAATAAGTTGGTGACTTTGGCCAGGTTTTAGGTTTTTTTCCTTTGAGAAAAGGATTAGCTAACAAAGCATTTTGTGTCCCGGGTAGGTAATGGCTTGATTAATGAGCTTTGGCTCGCTGCCCAAGTAGGCAGCTGATGGGAGCCATAAACCCAGGGTCAAAGTTGGATAAATTAGCTACATCCCAGGGAAGCAGTGTGTTAGAGGCTTGAAGAACAACTTAACTCCCTCTTAGTGCACCTGCCACATGACCTAAGTGGTCAGGAAGTGAAGAACCAATGATGCTGGGAGACCCAAACGGCTGGCGTGAAGCTTTCAGCCAAGTCTCGTAAGCTGTTTGGTTGAGCAGACAGAGGATCGGAGCAAAAGTTGAAATTCCAATGATTTAGGCTCATGTCTGCCCTTAACTGCTGTATTCACAGATAATTCACTTAACCTTTCCAGGTTCCTGCTGCCTGACTCATCTATAAAATCAGGTGCTAGACAAGATCAGCAAACTCCATCAGGGAGGCAGCACTTGCCAGGTCTCTCATTCTGCTTCATTCCCTATTTGAAATTAACTGATATTTTTGTCTATGCTCCTACCCGCCGAAAGATTTCGTGGCATATAGTGGTGAAATTGCTCTTATCCCCAACCCCCAAAACCACTCCGGATGATTTCTAAGGTGCTATGATACGGAATGTATCATGAGTCCTCTGTAGTAGGGTTTATACCAGGGTTTTTGTGCCATGAATCCTTTCAGAGTCCAGGGGAATGGGCCTTCTCATCAGAAAAAAGTTCCTGCAGACACATTCACATAAGGTTTCAGGGAGTTCATGGGCCCTAAAGGCCCTCAGGTTAAGAAACTATGCCCAAGAAAAATAGCATCATTCTGTTTACAAGCTTGTGTAGGAACTGCTGCTTTCTCCAGGAAATGTTAGGAACCAGAGGTACAAGGGGCTTAAGGAATTCAAACAGCCTGAGCCTCATGAATGATTGTGAACTATGGCGCTCAGGCTCTGAATGAGCTCTGGACGCTGTGACCTTCTTGAGACAGATGAAAGCTGTGTCCTGTGACTGGCTGCATCCGCCATTGACTTACCCTGCTCACCCTGCACCCTTGACTAAAATGGAAAATACCTGCAAGCTCTTGATTTCCAACATGAAGTGGGAATATGATGTCTTCTAACTGTTCTCTTTGTGATGTGGCATGAGTGAATCTGGATGGCATCCTTAGAATTGAGGACACTATCTAAATTTAAAAGTTCTCAGTTTGAGCTCATAAGGTAATTGTGTTCCTGCCAAGGTTCATCTCACAGAGATCATATAATAAATCACTATGTATTATCTTCCTTTTCATCTACACACACCCTTACATTTTTCATCCCCTTGAAGGTCATTCTGGGGATGACCGATTATCAGCCTACTTAATCTGTTGGATGCTCACATTATTTCATCAGTTTGGCTTTCCTGGGATGAAGCATTCCCCCAAGGAGCTGTCATGGCCAGGACCCCCAGCCACCTTTATTTCCCGCTGGTCTTGAGTGTGGAGTTGCTGAACTAATAGTGGAAAGAAAGCAATGGCTGTGGTACTATCCTTCTCTCAGTTCTTTGGAAATATAAAATAGATGGTAGTAGAAACAGGTTTCTGATTTTAATTTGCATATAACAGCTGTTAAAAAGAAGAAAATCTCAAAAGCATCAAACTTATGTTTCTTTAGACTCTTTAACCCTAATTCCCAGGGGTTCTTCAATATTAAACATCATGATACTGATGGGCATACTTTGTAAAAACAGGCCAATCCTTTTGTGAAAGTCAGGAACATTTTATTATTGTTTGCTCAGAATTTAAATGAATATAAACAAACTTAAATTTCAGAAAAAAATTTATGTTTTCCACTTTAAAATTTTCTATTAGTAATTGTTCTAGCAGGTGCAAAGTCGATAGAGCAGTATACTAAAACCACACACACCACCACACAACTTTAACAGTGGTCACTATGTGGGCAGTCTTGTTCCATCTGCATCCCTGCCCACTTCCTTCTGTCCTGGAACTCCAGGCATATCATTTAAAATGACCAAATTCCAGACATACCATTTCACCTGTAAATATTTCATTATGTATCTTACACATGTAAGAACTCCCTGTAAATTTGCACAGTATCAACACCTTAAAAAATGAATAGTTCTTTAATATCAAGTATCTAGTAAGCATTCACAATTCTCCATTTGTCTTACAATATGTTTTTCTTGTTTGTTTATTTGAGTTGTAATTCAAATAGGGTGTGTACATAGAGGTTGGCCGTGCATCTCCAGGTTTTTGACTTATCCTTTCCCTCCTTTCTGTTTTGTTCTTGCTGTTGTGATTGTCAAAGGAACTGGATCATGCATCTCTTATAGTTTCCAATGGTCTGGTATTTGCTGATAATGTTATTTTTAAGGAAATAAGAGTAATACCACTATGTAATTTTTTAAAAGGTGCTTTTAAATGTATATGTTTTTCCCTTTATGCTGGAAACAATCCAGGTATGGAGTTTACAGTTTACTCAGGCAGGAAAATGGAAGCATCAGGTGATAACTTTACATTTTCATTCCTGCTTTCTCTTTTTTGGGAGACACCTTGGCAGATAATCTGCCGAGGTGTCACTTACCCAGTGTTGAAATGATCTGGGGTGGAACACGCCAGTCATTCTTCATCAACAATGCCAAACAGTTATTTTGGGCAGAGAATTAGAAGAGCAGTTTTTCCTGTTGAATGTGCAGGGGAAACTGGGGTGACTGAATGTATGCCTCAAAACCTTTCGTCCCAACCTTTCCTCTCTCCCTGTTTGCTGTGATGAACATTCTCTTGAGGATTGTTCATTCAAGAAGTGGAAATATGATCACAGAATTATCTGGGTTGGACGAGGTCACTGGCTCCACCTGGCATCCTTAACACAGGAATCCAGCATTAGCTTTCCCAGAATAAAGCTGTGTGTTACCAAGTCCCGTATCTACATACATGCCCTGTGCATTCTAAGTCAGTTTTCTCTCTTGCCCTTCAGTGAAGTAGATCATCAAATTGCATCTCTTTCTGCTGTCAGGCGGTGGTGGGGGTGGGGGGCGGGTGTGCCTGTACACATTGCTGTGTCTGTGTAGATCTTTAGTCTTAATTTTGATATTTCCCTGCTGTCCTCTACAGAGCATACACCCTAAGACCATATTCAACTATCTGTATATAATAACGGTTTTTACAAAAAATAAGATTTTGGGGGGTAAATTTTAATGTATGAAAGGATTATTATAGAGTATGTTTTTAGCTCCAGTGTGTGTGATGGCTAATTATATGCATCACCTTGGCTAGGCCAGTCTGTACACAATTTGGTCAAACATTACTCTGGGTGTTTCTGTGACAGTTTTTGGATCAGTGAGATCATTAACATTTAAATTGGTGGACTTTAAGTTAAGCAGATTGCCCGCCACAATCAGATGTGGGCCTGAATAGAACAAAAAGACTGATTTCCCCAAGCAAGGAGGAATTCTCCAGCTGATAGCCCACCCTGCAGATTCTGGACTTGTCAGCTTCCATAATCTCGCGAGCCAATTTCTCCCTCTGTTTACACATCCCATTGGTTCTGTTTCTCTGGAGAACTTTGATAGTGGGGGTGGGGGGGAGACAAAAAAGACAAATATTTATCTGGCTGTCTGTTTTTGAAGTGGGGTTTATATTAAAGAGATGGAAAGATCACTGGAAAGGCCGTTAGAAAATTGAGATTCTGACCCAAACTCTTCTAGTCAATGCCTTTTGGTTTTGGACGTGGTGCCTTTCCTTCTCTGAGCCTCTATGTCCTGTCTGTAGGAGGAATTTGAGCTAAGGATTTTCAATTCTATGATTCATGAGATACAAGCACTGAGCATTTGAGTCAGCTGTTGAGGAGGTATCTGAAAATAATTCTTCTGAGGACTGCCCAGGTGCTAGATAAGAAGCTGAGGATGTATTACAGTAGTGCTGGTGGCGTGATGCCATGAACCATGGAGAAAAAATGATGGAGAGAAGGATTCTCTGTGCATTAGGCAGAACATTCCTATCAGATATAAATGTCTGCATGAAAACCTTTAGCTTTTGTGCCTTCTTATCTGAGGGTAGATGGGCTAACTTTGAGGTGCTTAGAGTCTGTCTCTGTATTGCAATAATTCTTATTTGGGGCAGGAGGAGTGGGATGGTGGTGGTGAAGGCTGGGCAGCTGTGACAAGTGGAGACCCTCTGCCCAAGCTGAAGGGTCCCCACCCAACCAACAGTCAGGAAATGCCTGACCCCCAGGACATAGTGATTGGGAAGGAGTCTCACACTGTCCCTGCCCAGCGGGGCTGTAAACTGATTTCTCTGTTGCCTTGGTTTTGAGCCCTTCTCTTTTTTTCAACTTGGCCTTCCCTCTCCAGGTGAAAAAGCAGTAACTACAAGGAGGAAACCATATTATTTTAGCTTCTCCTGTCTGGAGAGTGATCAGTGCTTAGTTACAGAAATCTTTTGGCTTTCTTTGACATTAACATTTGCCTCTCGCAGCAGTCTGCCACTTGGGAGGTTGGCATTTAGGGCTGGACACTCTGGGTGTGTGGCTGGGGAAGTCAGCTGCCCCTTTGGGTGCGGACACGTCGTCCTTGCTGACTGGAGGCACCCCCTGCGGATATGGTGAGGTGGGTTTCTTTGCCCTTTGGGTTCTTTCTGACCACAGGCTCACTGTAAGGAGGCAGGATCCTGACGGCCATACTCCGGGCGGCGAAGCTGTTCACTCAGTTGGTGCTGGAGACTGACCAATGATTAACCCCCTAGAATCCCTAGTTAGACCCCAGTTATGGTCATGAGTCCAGCCTTTTGAACCGTAGACTTAAATAATGTTTCCAGCATTCTCCCCAGCCGGGCGTCCGTGCCTGGACTCTGCTATGGAACCCTCCCTTGGGAGCGAGGCGCGCAGGGGGCGTGGGAAGCGGAGGGAGGAAGCCTCGGACTTGGCCGAGGGAGGACGCGGCCCGCGGGAGCCAGTGGAGGCTGGAAAGGCGCCGCGGCTGGAGGAGGCCGAGTGGGGGCCCTTGCTGGCCCGGCCGCTTCCTGCCCCCGACAGGGCGGCCCTGCCGGCCTGGCCCCCTGCCACCTGGCGGTGGCCTTGGCACATGACCGGCCCGCCCGCGAAGGGGGGGCAGAGGTCCGCGTGTGGCCGCCTCCTCCCCCCGCCCGGCTCCGCAGTCCCGCCTGCCCGCGGGCTGCTAGGGGCGCTTCCTGCCCAGTTGGGGTGCCCTGCCCACATGCCCCTTCCCGAGGAGCCAGCAGGAGCAGAGGGAGCATTGGGAGACGCGACGGCAAGGAGCCGAGAGACTCTGGTTGTGGAGTCCTGACTACCCGGGAGCGACGTCACCGGGAGATCAGCTTGTTGAGCCTCGGTTTTCTTCCCACGGGAGGCAGGGTGGGCGACCCCGCAGGGTGTGTGTGTGCCTCACGGAACTCTTGCCGTCAAGGGAGAGGCGCCTGCGCACGGGCAGCATAAGCTGCCCTGGTAGCTCACCGCGGACGCCTGCCAGCCCGGTCCCGGCCAGAAGGTGGCGTGACAGTGGGGTCGCGCCAAAGGCGCACGCCTAGCAAGACAGCCGGCTGTTTATCCTTTAGGAAGGTGGGGGAGAGAGGCGCTCTGCTGCCCCAGCCTCTTCTCAGGAAGTTAGGCCAGATCCGTAAAGTGGTGGGGCTCTTGCTCGTCAAAAGGGATGGGTTTCGCAGGTAGCCCCAGAGGGGGCATTAGGAGAATGGGCCAATAAACTCTGGTTAAATGCTAATTCTGGCTGTTGCTACTGGCTTCATTTGTCCCTCGCCCACCGCATTCCCTCCTTCCCTCCCCTCTTTCCTTCTGTACTTCATCACGTTTACTTCCACTCTGTAGCATTATTTTCAAAGTGATCTGATTAGTCTTTCAAATGGAGTGTTTTGTCTAGAAGGCACTTGAGCGTTTTCCTACTGACTTTATAAGGTGATAAACATTACTCTTTTTTGAGTTGGGTCGGGGTATGCAGGAGGAGGAAGGGACATGAAAATATTGCAAGTTCTAAAAACTAGGGTTTGAGTGGTCTTGGTGAAGTTGCTGCCACATTCAAGGGCTCTGCATCCAAGAGAGGTTTGTGGTGGTGGTGGGTGTTTCGGGAGATAACAGCTTGCCGTGCTAGTTGAGTAAACAACCTGCCGCTGAAAACGGCTAATGAAACCGACAGTGGCGCCTGCTGGCTTGACCCCCCTGCATGTCATTTGAGCGGCTAGAGGAGGACTCAAGTACCTGTAGACCCAACCTCCACACTGAACAGAGGCCAAGAGGGGGCAAATTCAGTCACGACACAGTGGCTGTGCTGCCTGAGCCCAGCTCTCCCCATTCCTGCTATTTCAGTGATGAGCACTAGATGTAAAGCTAATCTTACCTGTCTGGCTGCTCCCACCATTACCTCTGATTTCCCCCCCTTAAACGTCTATCCGTTCTTGTAGGAGAGCTCCCCTACAAATGATGGAAGTTAGGGTTTGCTGAACCATGAACCTCATTCAGCTTATATTTATACTTTCTCTATACAGGTTGTGTTATCAAAACCTCCAAACCAATATGGAACGAACCGTTTCCCCTCACCCCAGCTACCCTAAGCAGCTAGCACCTCCCTCGTTCTTTTCTCCACATGGTGGCCTATTCGTTAATAGAGCCTTTAGCAGCCAGGCCATGGGAAGCTCTGCTTGTACTAGCCAAAGGGCCATTCTTGGTGAATATAGCTGTGGACCTCAATTTAGGAGGGTGAGTATGCGGTGTGCATGTGTGTGTGTGTGTGTGTGTGTGTGTGTCTGTCTGTCTGTGTAATTTTAAAAATCAAGCTGTTGGCTTAAGTTTCATAGTATTATAACTAGCATTTATTGTGTGTCTACTGTGTGCCCGCTACTTTTACAAACAATCTTCCATGATAGGTGGCAGCATACTTGTTTTTATGGCTGCAGAACCTGAGGTTCAGCAAGGTTAAATAACTTGTACAAAGTAAAGTAGCTGGCAGAGAGTAGAGGATTTGAACCTAGGTCAGTCTAGTCACAAAGCTATCATAATGGCCTTCCACCCATTCATTATCCAGCCTGGCCCTGCCTAAGAAAACATGTTGCTAGTTTTTATTAGAATAAATGGGAAAGGAGTTGGAACAAAATGTACATAGATACCCATTGACTAACACTTCACCGTGTCTAGATGTTCCTAAAAATTGAGATAATCACAGCTCCTGTCCTTGTTTTCCTTTTTGTTGCTTCTAGGATCATCAGAGGTTTTCCTTTAGTGCATTTTACCAGGTTAAATTGGCTTTTTTGATGATAAACATACATCTTTATTGTAGAAAATACAGATGCTCGTCAACAGGAAAAGCTGTCCGAAACAACACACCAGCTTCTGGTTAAGAATGTGGCACTGGAGCTACACAGCAGGGGTTTAAATCTTTGCTTTATGACTTACAATTTGTATGACCTTGAGCTAGTCACAGCTTCTGTGCCTATTTCCTCCTCTCTGAAGTTGAAAATAATACCTGCTTCATTGGGTTGTTCTTAAGATTAAATGATGCAAAACCCTTGAAGTGATCAAGAGATGTTTAATAATCTTCTGGTTTTCTTCTCTGAACCTGTCTGTGTATACATGTGTAAATGTAGATGCTAATATGCATATAACCATAAACGAAATGGTTATTTTTAAACCAGCTAGTTTTCACCTAATAATATATTAAATATTCAAAATAGCCTTCTCTGTTACTTGACAGCTGCCTGGAAACTCATGATGTGATGGTGTGAATAGAAACGAATCCAGTGGGCATGCAGATTTCCAGTTTTGCACAAACACATGCATTTTTAAACAAATCTGATGTTGTGCCACTGATGGTGTCTCTCTAGGTGACAGGAGCTCCGTACTCTTTTCAGTATATATGTAATCCTCCCTGTCCTGGTGTGAATGAGCACCTGGGCGTGCTCTGCTCCTTTCGGGAGCTCAGAACCTCCTTCATTATGAGTGTGGCAGCACTGTGAACTGCCACAGGCCAGCAGGGAACTCAGCCTCTGCCTCTTACTGTACTCTTCCCTCCTAAATCTAGAAAAACCATGTTTGCTTGGTTAGTGTCTCTGGTGTGAATTATTTCTTGGGTCCCAAGAAATCACAAATCAGGAAATCCTCTTGTTCTATTTTTTGCTGTGTCTGAGGTACTAAAAGATGCTCTGTCCTTCTTTAAAGGGCTTAGAGGTGAAAACCTAAGCTTTCTGGCTTCCTAAGGTGGACCCCTAAACTCTGTCCTTCACAGTGGAGAGCTGCAGTCGCTTCTTTACCATTCTGGACACGATACCCTATTCAGTTTTATGAGTTTCTGGTGACACACTTATTTGATTACTTTATTCATGTAAAATTCTTGCTGATCTTAGATTGGCAGAAACCATCAATTAGGTCCCCCTTAAGTTTCCCCCACCCCTCTGCTGCTTTTATCCACTAGCAAACCAATAGGTCACAGGTTTAAAACCCTGCTCTTATTTCTCTACCCTCTATCTCTGGGTGTATTATATATGCAGATCAAAGCATATACTTTGTGTATAGAGTCTGAGCTCCAGAAGGCAAGAGAGTGACAGGTAAAAGTGATTCAGGGTCCACAGTCTCTTGTGGGATAGACCTTAAAAAGTTTATGTCTTTAATAGGATTTTCTTCTACTGCCTAATTGTGTTTGAAATTTGGCATCTTAAACAGTATGCATTTTAAGGAACTCTGGCATTCCAGGACACTCTTGACTGACCAACCTCAGACAGAGCCATTTCCCTTTGACAGTTAAGGAACAGGCTTGATTTTTCACTTTAATCTAGGGAGTTTATCATCATCTCTGGGAAAAGGTATAATATACAATGTAGGGCAATGAGCCTGCCAGGATTATGGTAGTGCCACTATGTCTTTGAGGTGTGCTGGAATGGTATCACGACTTAAAAAGAGGAGTAATGTGTACTCCACATTAAAAAGAGAAATAATATGTCTTCCACATTTGCAAAACTCAAAAGAGTATTGATTCTTCTCCACAGCATTTTCCAAAGTGCTTTTTAAAAATTTTGTTATCATTAATGTATAATTACATGAACAACATTATGGTTACTAGATACCCCCCATTATCAAGTCCCCACCACATACCCCATGACAGTGTAGTAAGATGCTATAGAATCACCACTTGTCTTCTCTGTGTTATACTGCCTTCCCTGTGTCCCCCCCCACCCGACATTATACGTGCTAATAGTAATGCCCCTTTTTCCCCCTTATCCCTCCCTTCCCACCCATCTCCCCAATCCCTTTCCCTTTGGTAGCTGTTAATCCATACTTGGGTTCTGTGAGTCTGCTGCTGTTTTGTTCCTTCAGTTTTTCCTTGGTTCTTATACTCCACAAATGAGTGAAATCATTTGATACTTGTCTTTTTCCACTTGGCTTATTTCACTGAGCATAATACCCTCTAGCTCCATCCATGTTGTTGCAAATGGTAGGATTTGTTTTCTTCCTATGGATGAATAGTATTCCTTTGTGTATAAGTACCACATCTTCTTATCCACTTATCTACTGATGGACACTTAGGTTGTTTCCATTTCTTGGCTATTGTAAATATTACTGTGATAAATATAGGGGTGCATATGTCTTTTTCAAATTGGGCTCCTGCATTCATAGGGTAAATTCCTAGGAGACAAATTCCTGGGTCAAATGGTATTTCTATTTTGAGTTTTTTGAGGAACCTCCATACTGCTTTCCACAATGGTTGTACTAGTTTACATTCCCACCAGCAGTGTAGGAGGGTTCCCCTTTCTCCGCATCCTTGCCAACATTTGTTGTTGTTTGTGTTTTGGATGTTGGCCATCCTCACTGGTGTGAGGTGATATCTCATTGTGGTTTTAATTTGCATTTCTCTGATGATTAGCAATGTGGAGCATCTTTTCATGTGCCTGTTGGCCATCTGAATTTCTTCTTTGGAGAAGTGTCTGTTCTGCTCCTCTGCCCATTTTTTAATTGGATTATTTGCTTTTTGTTTGTTGAAGTGTGTGAGCTCTTTATATAATTTGGATGTCAACCCCTTATCGGATATGTCATTTATGAATATATTCTCCCATACTGTAGGATGTCTTTTTGTTCTACTGATGGTGTCCTTTGTTGTACAGAAGCTTTTTTATTTTGATATAGTCCCACTTGTTCATTTTTGCTTCTGTTTCTCTTGCCTGGGGAGATATGTTCATGAAGAAGTTGCTCATGTTTATGTCCAAGAGATTTTTGCCTATGTTTTTTTCTAAGAGTTTTATGGTTTCATGACTTACACTCAGGTCTTTGATCCATTTTTAGTTTACTTTTGTGTATGGGGTTAGACAGTAATCCAGTTTGATTCTCTTGCATGTAGCTGTCCAGTTTTGCCAACACCACCTGTTGAAGAGGTTTTCATTTCCCCATTGTATATCCATGGCTCCTTTATTGAATATTAACTGACCATATATGCTTGGGTTTATATCTGGGCTCTGTAGTCTGTTCCATTGGTCTATGGGTCTGTTCTTGTGCCAGTACCAAATTGTCTTGATTACTGTGGCTTTGTAGTAGAGCTTGAAGTCAGGGAGCGTAATTGCCCCCACTTTATTCTTCCTTCTCAGGATTTCTTTGGCTATTTGTGGTCTTTTGTGGCTCTATATGAATTTTGGAACTATTTGCTCTAGTTCATTGAAGAATGCTGTTGGTATTTTGATAGGGATTGCATTGAATCTGTAGATTGCTTTAGGCAGGATGGCCATTTTGACAGTATTAATTCTCCCTATCCATGAGTATGGGATGTGTTTCCATTTATTGGTATCTTCTTTAATTTCTCTCATGAGTGTCTTGTAGTTTTCAGAGTATAGGTCGTTCACTTCATTCATTAGGTTTATTACTAGGTATTTTATTCTTTTTGATGCAATTGTGAATGGAATTGTTTTCCTGATTTCTCTTTCTGTTAGTTCATCATTAGTGTATAGGAATGCCACAGATTTCTGTGCATTAATTTATATCCTGCAACTTTGCTGAATTGAGATCTTAGATCTAGTAGTTTTGAAGTGGATTCTTTAGGATTTTTTATGTACTATATCATGTCATCTGCAAACAGGGACCCTTTGACTTCTTCTTTACCAATCTGCATGCTTTTATTTCTTTGTGTTGTCTGATTGCCATGGCTAGGACCTCCAGAACTATGTTGAATAAATGTGGAGAGAGTGGGCATCCTTGTCTTGTTCCTTATCTTAAAGGAAAAGCCTTCAGCTTCTCGCTGTTAAGTATAATGTTGGCTGTGGGTTTGTCATATATGGCCTTTATTATGTTGAGGTACTTGCCCTCTGTACCCATTTTGTTGGGCGTTTTTATCATGAATGGATGTTCAATTTTGTCAAATGCTTTTTCTGCATCTATGGAGATAATCATGTGGTTTTTGTTCTTTTTGTTGATGTGGTGGATGATGTTGATGGATTTTGGAATGTTGTACCATCCTTGCATCCCTGGGATGAATCCCACTTGATCATGATGGGTGATCTTTTTCATGTATTTTTGAATTTGGTTTGCTAATATTTTGTTGAGTATTTTTGCATCTATGTTCATCAGGGATAGTGGTAATTTTTTTTGTGTGCTGTCCTTGCCTGGTTTTGGTATTAGTGTGATGTTGGCTTCATAGAATGAGTTTGGGAGTATTCCCTCCTCTTCTATGTTTTGGAAAACTTTAAGGAGGATGGGTATTAGGTCTTCACTAAATGTTTGATAAAATTCAGCAGTGAAACCATCTAGCCAGGAGTTTTTTTCTTAGGCAGTTTTTTGATTACCAATTTAATTTCCTTGCTGGTAATTGGCCTAATCAGATTTTCTGTTTCTTCTTGGGTCAGCCTTGGAAGGTTGTATTTTTCTAGAAAGTTGTCCATTTCTTCTAGGTTATCCAGTTTTAGGGATATAATTTTTCATAGTATTCTCTAATAATTCTTTGTATTTCTGTGGTGTCCATAGTGATTTTTCCTTTCTCTTTTCTGATTCTGTTTATGTGTGTAGACTCTCTTTTTTTCTTGACAAGTCTGGCTAGGGGTTTGTTTATTTTCTCAAAGAACCAGCTCCTGCTTTCATTGATTATTTCTATTGTTTTATTCTTCTCGTTTTTACTTATTTCTGCTCTAATCTTTATTATGTCCCTCCTTCTACTGACTTTGGGCCTCATTTGTTCTTCCTTTTCTAGTTTTGTTAATTGTGAGTTTAGACTGTTCATATGGGATTGTTCTTCTTTCCTGAGATAGGCCTGTATTGCAATATACTTCCCTCTTAGCACAGCCTTCACTGCATCCCACAGATTTTGTGGTGTTGAATTATTGTTGTCATTTGTCGCCATATATTGCTTGATCTCTGTTTTTATTTGGTCATTGATCCTTGATTATTTAGGAGCATGTTATTAAGCCTCCATGTGTTTGTGGGCTTTTTCATTTTCTTTGTGTAATTTATTTCTAGTTTCATACCCTTGTGATCTGAGAAGCTGGTTGGTACAGTTTCAATCTTTTTGAATTTACTGAGGCTTTTTGTGGCCTAGTGTATGGTCTATTCTTGAAAATGTTCTATGTGACTTGAGAAGAATGTGTATGCTGTTGCTTTTGGATGCAGTGTTCTGTAAATGTCCGTTAGATCCATTTGTTCTAATACATTGTTGAGTGCCTCTGTCTCTTATTTTCTGTCTGGTTGATTTGTCGTTTGGAGTGAGTGGTGTGTTGAAGTCTCCTAAAGTGAATGCATTGCATTCTATTTCCCCCTTTAATTCTGTTAGTATTTGTTTCACATATGTAGGTGATTCTGTGTTGGGTGCATAGATATTTACAATAGTTATATCCTCTTGTTGGACTGACCCCTTTATCATTATGTAATGTCCTTCTTTGTCTCTTGTTACTTTCTTTGTTTTGAAGTCTAATTTGTCTGATACAAGTACTGCAACTCCTGCTTTTTTCTCCCTATTAATTGCATGAACTATCTTTTCTATCCCTTTACTTTCTATGTATGTCTTTGTGTTTGAAGTGAGTCTCTTGTAGGGAGCATATAGATGGGTCTTGTTTTTTTATCCATTCAGTGACTCTATGTCTTTTGATTGGTGCATTCAGACCATGTTTTACATTTAGGGTAATTATCGATAGGATGTACTTATTGCCATTGCAGGCTTTAGATTCATGGTTACCAGAGGTTCAAGGGTAATTCCCTTACTATCTAACAGGCTAATTTAACTCCCTTAATATGCTATTACAAACACAACCTGAAGGTTCTTTTTTTCCTCCTTTTTCTTTCTCCTCCATTCTTTATATGTTAGGTATCATATTCTGTACTCTTTGTCTATCCCTTGATTGACTTTGGGGGTAGTTGTTTTGATTATCCATCTGTTTAGTAATTAATTGTTCTTCTTTGCTGTAGTTTTATTTTCCCTGGTGACATCTATTTAGCCTTAGGAATACTTCCATCTATAGCAGTCTCTCCAAAATGCACTGTGGAGGTGGTTTGTGGGAGGTAAATTCTCTCAGCTTTTGCTTATCTGAAAATTGTTTAATCCCTCCTTCAAATTTAAATGATAACCTTGCTAGATAGAGTATTCTTGGTTTGAGGCCCTTCTGCTTCATTGGGTTGAATATATCATGCCACTCCCTTCTGGCCTGTAAGGTTTCTGTTGAGAAATCTGATGATAGCCTGATGGGTTTTCCTTTGTATGTGATCTTTTTTCTCTCTCTAGCTGCTTTGAAAAGTCTTTCTTTATCCTTGGTCTTTGCCATTTTAATTATTAATATGTCTTGATGTTGTCCTCCTTGGTAACCTTGTGTTGGGAGATCTGTGCACCTCCATGGCTTGAAAGACTATCTCTTTCCCCGCACTGGGGAAGCTTTGAGCAATTACCTCCTCAGTAACACTTTCTATCCCTTTTTCTCTCTCTTCTTCTTCTGGTACCCCTATAATGTGGATATTGTTCCGTTTGGATTGGTCACATATTTCTCTCCATATTCTTTCATTCTTAGATATCCTTTTTTCTCTCTGTGCCTCAGCTTCTTTGTATTCTTCTTCTCTACTTTCTATTCCATTTACCGTCTCTTCTACTACATCTAATCTGCTTTTAAATCCCTCCATTGTATGTTTCATTTCAGACATGAAATTTCTTAATGATTGAATCTCCATCTTAAATTCATCCCTGAGTTCTTGAATATTTTACTGTACCTCCATAAGCATGTTTATGATTTTTATTTTAAACTCTCTTTCAGGAAGATTGGTGAGTTCAGTTTCATTTGGCCCTTTTTCTTGGGTTTGTGAGATTTTGGTCTGAACCAGGTTCCTTGGATGTTTCATACTTCTATGTGGTGCCCTCTAGTGCCTAGTAGCTCTAGTCTGTGGAGCTGCTCAGCCCCTAGAGTGAGGTTTTGGGTCGTAGGGGAGCAGTGCTGGTGCCTGGGGGAGGAAAGAGCTGTTTCCTGATTCCAGGCTGCAGTGCCTGTCTCCAGTATCACAGCCAGTGGGCGAAGCTCACAGGTGTAATCCTCTGTGCTTGGTGTCTCTAGCTGTTGTAGGCAGGGCCTCCCTCTGGCTGCCCTGACACCAGCGTGGTGACTTCCGGTTTATGAGCTGGTGCCAGCAGGCCATGAGTAAGGTGCAGCAGGCTGTGTGAACAGTGGGGGGTCTCAGAGCTGAGTAGGCAGCCAGGGGGATGGGGCACCTGAAGCTCCTCAAAGTTCGCAACTTGCTGGGCAGAGTGCACCCAGACAACCTTGTCCACCTATCCCTTCTTCCCCATAGCAAGCTCCGTGCAAACCCTGCCCCTTCAGCAGCCCTCCCGCTGCTAAGCAGCCTCTCACACTGCCTGCCTTTCCTTTGTCCCAGAGCGGCCAGATGTGGATCCCCATCCTCCACAAATGGCCAGAATCTCAGTCTCTCAAGCACTCTGCCTGTCCCAGCTCTCCAACCCCACCAACCTCCAGAGCACCACACAATGTAGGTTTGTGCTCCAAAGCAGACCTCCAGGGCTGGGTGTTCAGCAGTTCTAGAATTCCACCCCCTCCCCGCTCTGTTTCTCTTCCTCCCGCCAGTGAGCTTGGGGTGGGGGAAGGGCTTGGGTCCCACTGGATCAAGGCTTTAGTACGTTACCCTGTTTCATTAGGTCTGCTCTGTTCGTGAGGTCTGTATGCAGTCTGGTGCAGCCTCCTTTCCTGTTGCTGTTTTAGGGCTAGTTGTATTAACTATATTTTCACACTATATGTGGTTCTGGGAGGAATTCTCTGTCTCATCTCTCACGCCGCCATCTTGAATCTCCCTCCCAAAGTGCTTTTTAATGTTTCTTTCTGTGCAAAGGTTAAGTAGCATTGTCTTCCTTGCATTGATGAGGAAAGTGGAATGAGGAAAGGTTAACTGACTTGCCCTGGGCTCCGCAACAAGGCTGGCTCAGTGGGAATGGCTGCTGCATGTAACTCCTGCTTTTCACTGTAGAGCCTGCAGACCCAGGACTGCCTCGGGGAGTCCCCTTAAACAGGCGAGAAAAGCTCCCAGCCAAGGAAGGAGCATTCTTGCAAGTCCTGTTTGGGGGGCTGCTAAGGCAGAGAGCTGGACCCTCCCAAGTCTTAGTCCAAGTTCCTTGACCTATAAAATGCATTGCTGCCTTGAGCTATGCTGTAGGAGTGATGGATTGCAAAAGGGAATTATTTTTGGCTCAACTGCACAATCTTGACAGAGGGCCTTAAAATGTAAGCCTTACATCTACAAAAGTTTTTGAAATCTGATGTAATTTTCTCCCCACAATTCCCATGTTGGCCTGTTTGGTAGAGGGGTTACCAGACAGGCCAGGGGCATGTTTCTATTAAGGGTTCTGTACAATTAAAGTGTATAAGGCAAACTATAGTGTAATAAGGCTACAGAGATGGCTTCTAATGTAGAGGGTTCCTGCATCACTTACACTGCCAACAGACCTACTAAAGCTTGAGTATCTTTGGCTCACTGCTCACAGAAAGCAGCATATCTCACCACAAAGCCAGGCTGGTGCTGCTGTTGGTGACGTGGTCTTAGATGAGAAGTTTGTATACTCATGCTTGTTATTCTTGTGTCTTGAACATATTTTCCCTCTGGCTCCTTAGATGCCCACCCATGGTTAGCAGAAATCCTCAGAAGATTACTGTAGGCTTGAAGAGGGCAAGTTCTCCCACCCCAGCTTTATTTAGGTAGAACTGACAAATAAAAATTACATTTATTTAGAGGAGGGCAAGCTTTAATTAAGAATAAGGGATGCATGGAACTTTGAGGCAGCACATGTGTATATATATGCTAATATGCATATACTAACAAATAAATTAATTACAAGCCTAGCAGGGTTTTCTTTCTGAGCTTCAGGTGTTCTCAGCTGTAAAATCAGAATACCACGTTACCCCCCGGTTAAAGCTATAAAGCCATGTTGGCAGAATAATCCACTTCATAGAGAAGAGCAAATTGTAGTCCAGAAAGAGTTGGCATGTGGCCTCAAACCGAGTTGCCACACTGCCATCCAGAGCAGCTTCTTTTGCACTTTGGTTCTATTTATCTTAAAATGTGGGGTAGAGCAGAGATTTGCCAGCTGGGGCTTGGAACTCTATACATTCTATGGACTGTGCCACTGATTTTCAGGGAAATCAAAGCCAGACATAGTGGGGGGATGAGACCAGACTGACATGACCTTTATCTATGTTTTGACTGGAGCAAGTAACCCTGCACCTCCCTTGTCCTGTTCTTTCAGATGGAACAAGAAGATACAGAGGGTGTATGTGAGGCCCAGGACTCAGAAGACAAAGGGACGGGCTCCAACTTTGAGAATTCTGAAGACAGGGAAGGGAACCTGGAAGAAAGAGGAATGGGCTCTAATCCACAGGACACAGACAAAAGAGGTCGGCCGGAGCAGGAGATGGGCCCCAACACACAGGATGAAGCTCTAAGAGGGGACTCAGAGGAGAGGGAACTGGTGTCTGACATCTGTGCAGGTGAGAAGCAAGCTGGAATTTCCATGGCAGTTGCCCCACTCACATTTATTTTTAGCTCCTTTATAACTGTAACCAGGGGCAGCCTTCTTTGCAAAGGAGCTCTCTAGGGGAGACCATTAAGCAGATTCTGTACCATCTGAAGCCTGAGGAGCATTCTTTTCTTCAGTCCAGTCTGAGGTGGGAAACATGGGTGAAGCAGAGCACTTTACAGGACACAGAATACTGCTGTAAATGAACACTTGTAACAACACAAGAGGGAACACAGGTAATGTCAGAACCTACCTCACTGGGTGTTGGGAGACTTAGATAAGTTGCCACATATAAAAGACTTAGCACAGTGCCGAGCAAACAAAGGATCAAAATGTTTAGTTACACCCATCATTTCACTTTGCAGATAAGTAATGTGGTGGTAAGTGATCTGTCCAGATTCATGTGCCTAACACTCAAAGTAGGTCTCTGCTAACTCCCTTGCTATTCTTGACCTGGAAAGAGTAAATGCTGGACCTTCATCTACCCCTTGTCTCCACCTTTGGGCATTCATTGCTTCATCCTGCCCTATGTGTGCCTTGGAGACAGAAATGATCTGAAATACTTCATGGCCAAGACTGTGAGACACCTTCCAGACTCCCTGCTGCCCTCCCCCGAAGTACACACCTACACACAGTCTTTCATATTTCAGTAACTTTCTGGAGTGCCCTCCCTCTTTGGGGATAAGTGGCCAGAGACAGATAGTTGTGCATAGTGGATCACGCTCTACCCTGGGCATACCAGCTCTGGGCCCTGGGCTCACTTCTCCTTTATCCCCCGTGCCCCCACCCCCTCCCTCCCCTTACTTTGAAAAGCCCTTTGTGTTTGGTTTGTTGTTTTATTTGAGCTGTTGCAGACTGACCAAATTTTTAAACTCAGTCTATATCCTGGTTAAGCTAGGTGGTTTTTCTTGTAGTTGACTGGAATGCTCTTGTGTTTTGAGGCCAGGGCCTTGAAGGGCATTGGTAGCTCTTAGAGTAAGCGAATCTCTCCTGAATTCCGGAGCCCCATCTGGTCCAGGCATGACCATCTCAAAGGCTGTCAGACCTTTAGATGGCTCTGCTGAGCCATCGGGTACAGTGGTTGGGACCTGGGCCAGAGATAGTTGCCTGAGGGCCTGGCAAGCCAGGTGAGTTCTCCGCAGATTTGGAACACTCTGGCCTTTAGGCCTTCCCCGGGGAGCACCAGGTGGGAAGGAGGCTGGAATCCCGGGGACCTTGGAGAGCAAAGTTTGGCCTGGGGGGGGTGTGTGGGTGGGTGCTCACTCTGAGGCCCACTCTTACTGAGACGGGCTTCCTCTGGGTTTACCTTCTAAGCGCCACGTACAGACCCCCACTGCCACCTTTTCTGTTGCAGAGGGGCTGCTGAGTGAGGAAGAAGGGGCTGCTCTCCGTGAGGAAGAGGATTACCAATCAGGCGTCGCTGAGATGGCGATGTTCCCAGGACTGTCTGAATCCGACAGCATTTCCCGGAGTCCCCGCGAAGAAGAGGAGAAGGGGAGCGCCGGGGAGAACCGGCTGGAGGAGGAAGAGGAGCAGCGCCCCCCTCCCGCGCTTCCCTGGCGGAGACACCTCTCCCTGGGGAGTCGGCACAGGGCAGACCAGCCCGCGCACCGCCGCTTCCGCCGGCTCCACCACCCCATGGCCGTGGACCTCGGGGAGTTTGACAGCCTGATGGCCAGCATCATGGACGCCCCCACCATCTGCCCCGACTGCGGGGAGAGCTTCAGCCCGGACGCCGCCTTCCTGCAGCACCAGCGCATGCACCGCCTGGCGGAGGCGGCCGCGGCGGCCGGCCTGGAGCCCTTCGGCCTGGCGGGCGAGTGCGGCGCGGTGGTGGGGCTGATGGGTGTGGGCGGGGCGGGGGGCTTTGGGGCGGCGCCCGCGCTGACCCGGCCCCCGCGCGAGAAGCCGTTCCGCTGCGGGGAGTGCGGCAAGGGCTTCAGTCGCAACACCTACCTGACCAACCACCTGCGCCTGCACACAGGCGAGCGGCCCAACCTGTGCGCCGACTGCGGCAAGAGCTTCAGCTGGCGCGCCGACCTGCTCAAGCACCGGCGCCTGCACACCGGGGAGAAGCCCTACCCGTGCCCGGAGTGCGGCGAGGCCTTCAGCCTCAGCTCGCACCTGCTGAGCCACCGGCGCGCTCACGCGGCGGCCAGCGGTGCGGAGGCGGCGGCGCTGCGGCCCTTCGCCTGTGGGGAGTGCGGCAAGGGCTTCGTGCGCCGCTCGCACCTCGCCAACCACCAGCGCATCCACACGGGCGAGAAGCCTCACGGCTGCGGCGAGTGCGGCAAGCGCTTCAGCTGGCGCTCGGATTTGGTGAAGCACCAGCGCGTGCACACGGGCGAGAAGCCCTACATGTGCTCCGAGTGCGGCGAGACCTTCAGCGTCAGCTCGCACCTCTTCACGCACAAGCGCACGCACTCGGGCGAGCGGCCCTACGTGTGCCGCGAGTGCGGCAAGGGCTTCGGGCGCAACTCGCACCTGGTGAACCACCTGCGCGTGCACACGGGCGAGAAGCCCTTCCGCTGCGGCCAGTGCGAGAAGCGCTTCAGCGACTTCTCCACCCTCACGCAGCACCAGCGCACGCACACGGGCGAGAAGCCCTACACGTGCATCGAGTGCGGCAAGAGCTTCATCCAGAGCTCGCACTTGATCCGCCACCGCCGCATCCACACCGGCAACAAGCCGCACAAGTGCGCGGGCTGTGGCAAGGGTTTCCGCTACAAGACGCACCTCGCGCAGCATCAGAAGCTGCACCTGTGCTAGGGGTAGGGCCGCAGGAGGCCTTGCGGGAAATAGACGTCCTGGGGACAGCCCCTATAGCAAGCAAGTAGTGGGAAGGGGCGGGAGGGACAGTCTGACGGTGACTGGGGAGCCTTGTGGTGGCGGGGGTCCTGAAGGGGAGAGTTGAGTCAGGGTTGTTCTGTCGGGATACTGTATTTTTACCTGGCTCCTCTCCACGAAGAGATGTTTGGGAAGTGTGCTTGGGCATGATGACTTCAAGTACATGTTGTAGGGAGGAGAAGAGCACAGAGGAGCCGGGACTTTGAGGACCTTGAGAAAGGGGCTTTCAGGGGTGGGGGAGGGGACGTGAAGGCAGGCCACTGGGTTGGGCTGCGATGGCCTGTGCAATCAGCGGGAAGAGGGTATGGCTGGAGAGAGTGTAATGGGATGAAATAACAGGCAGGCGGGTATGAATGATTCTATCCTGCCCCCTCTTCCCGGCTGGGCTGTTAAGCCGCTGTTTGTCCTGTCCCCGACATCAGCTGTAGTCCCACGCAGAGGGGACCCTTATCAGTCCTGTGAGCGGGAATGTTTTCTATTCCCTTCCTTTCTCTGAGCCACAGTCAGCTGCTATTTGGAGGCATCCAGGGGAGACTGGGCCGAAAAGCTACAAACTCTTGCTTCAAGGGCACAACTTCGAAGGTTTAGAAATTCGTAACTCTTTTTCAGATTTGGGAAATCCTGTTCCTGGTTCTTTGCTTCTTCCTTTAAACTTCTCTAGCTTTTATGCTGGGTCAAGGTGGTCTGTGTGGAAGACCAGACTCTTTTCTGGTTTTAGGAGTGTGCCAGGCCTACTCTTTCTCTCAGGTCTCACTTGTGATCTTCTGTGTGCAGGGAAGTGGAACAGTCCCAGTTATGTCTGACTTTCTCTTACCCAGGCCAGCTTGAAGCTTGTTTTAAGAGAACCACAGACCGTCAACAGTTGGCCCAGTGACCTGCTTCAAAAGTTAATTAGCTCAGAGTTTTGCTGGCCTTATAGGAGAAATCCAGGAAAGCAAATGTTCACATGTTGAGGTGCAAGGCTCCTCTGTCTCATCTGCCCTCGCTTTGTATCTCTGTATCTGTCCCCCTCTGTAGTAATGGGTGAGATAAATTCAGCCCCCACGTCCATCCATATTGCTAGGGGCTCAAGTCTGAGTAGACATTTCTTTTTCCTACCTAGGGAGGTACTAGAAAGCTCAAGGCTTTACAGAAGGAGGACATCAGCAGGGAGAAGTGTAAATTCAAAATTGCCAAATAGCACAAGCATTGAATGTTTTCTGGTGGTGACATAAATGCCCAAAGAGCACTTATATATTTGTAAAGTGCTTTATGGTTTTTAATGATTGTTAGTTGTTTCTCACATCTTTGTGAGGTAGATCAGTATTATGACCCCTATTTTAGGAAGGCCTGGGATGGACGTGCAGCAGGCTATTCTGAAGAGCGGCTGATGACAGTGCGGACAGGTGTAGTTCGACCTTTTGTGCTCTCCCTCCCAGCTGCTAGGAAGACTTACCTGTTTTGATTTATATAATCAGATAAAGACACTGAAAATTCTTATGCTTGATGGAAAACTTAAGGCTAGTCTAGAAGGGCCAAAGATGTCCTTGTTGACAAAGCTGGTCTTTGTCACATAATTAGGGTGTCCTAGGTATGTTCCATTTCTTGTAGGAGGTTCTGGTTAGATGACTTGTATAGATTTCAGTTACCTATGCTGAAAAATCCCTCCCCTATGTTAGCCTTTAGAAGTTAGAGTTGTGGAAAACAATATTGTTTTCTTCACTAGGGATTGTTACCCTGTATTTTATCATGGAAGCATCTTCACAAACTGTTGGACACACACACTTGAAGGGAAAAAAACAAACAAACTCTAAGACTGCTTTAGCAAACTTTCCATGGATGCTGGTAATTTATACTTGATCAGTTGTATTCTAACAAAGAACCTCTTTGGGGGACTGTAGGAAAGCATGTTTTTGTTGTTTTAAAAACTCTTAAAATAATCCTGAGGATTTTGGACTTGTATAATGCCTGAAAATATGGTTTTGGAAGATACTAATTCATTTATTTTCTTTTAGTCAAGGTAATGTGAGCAAAGCAAGTGTCTAATATTTATTCTGACTCTTGTAGTCTGAATTCAAAGTGTAAGACTCACTTGAAAATAATACACCCAATTTATAGGTAATTTTATTTCTTTGTGTTTTCTTATGCACATCTACCTCTTCTAGCTGTTTTAAGTTCTGTCAAGTCTGTGCCTATGAAATCTCATCCAACTTTTGATTATTCATGGGTTGATTATCCACTTTATGGGCTATTTGACCTTTTCTGCCACTGTTACACTATTACACAGCCTTATCTACATCAAGTATGTAACATACTAGGAGCTTTAATGGGGAGAGGAGATTGAAGCTAAGGTAAAATAACTTAGTGGCAGTGGAGGTCTTTGGACTTCATTGACCTCTCTTGTTCTTTTTATTACCATGGATAAGGAGCCAGCTACTGCCTTGGTATCCCCTTCTATGGACAAGTCCCTTAGTAGAAGAAAACAGTCCAAACACCAACACCCTACTTTCATGTGCATTTAAAATGTGATTCCATTTTTCTTAAAATTCTTCAGGGAACATAGCTTCACTAAGTGAGTCTAAATGCATTCAGGAGGTTGTTTCTTGTATCTAATTTTAGAATAATAGAATTTCTTAAGCAGACTCTGTTAACTGTGGTTCACCCTTCAAAGTGTTAATCTGAAGACTCCTTCCACCAACTAATTAATGATGGTGGAGGCAAGTGTATCATCTGTTTTTTGGGGAGGCTGGTCAAGTGCAGGCTGTCTTTTACTGAGCAAAACCTGGAGCAGTTTCGATGGTGAAATGGCTTAATTAAATCTGAGTTGGAAGACGATGAGACGTTAACCCCTTGAGCCATATGGTCTCTGCAAGATCAAGAGGCCGTAAATATGTGAAAAAGTACAAATTAAGAACCTGTGTTTAAAGACAATCTGAATGGTGTTTTTGTGCGCACAGTTTGTGCAGAAGCTTGTGCACATTTTCCTTCACTGTAATGTTATTTTACAGCTGTTTGTTAAAATAGTGAATAATTTAATGATCCTAAAAGTAACAGGTTTTGTGTGAGTGTGTGCTTGTATATGTGAGATTTGCCTTTTATTTAATGATGGTTGCTTGGACAACATTCTGGTGTTCAGCAACCAATATGGAATATTTGTCATTAAATCCATCAGTCTTTTACCATCTCATTCTTTCTTATTTGTCACCCATTAAATGTCACTCAGTCCAATCTATGGAAGCTATGTTCTAGTAGACCAGGAGTCAGCAAATTGCCAAATCCAGCCTGCCTCTTCTTGTAAATAAAATTTGCTTGGGAGACAGTCACACCCATCCAGCCCATGATCCTAAGATATTTACGCTGTGCATCTTTACAGGAAAGGTTTGCTGACTCCTGTGTTAGAATGTTCAGGTGGGTCCTAGATTATCCTGGAACTGGCTGATGTCTAAATAGTGCCCATTCTTACCAATAATTCACTGCAGTACTTCTGCACTAATGTGGCTTTGGGGTGTTGGGAATGTATTGATCTTATACCATTGGTATCTCTTTCAAAGAGCCGCGTCTTCATTCCTTGTAAGAACCAATCTGTGGAGAATTTTGGCAGTGGGCAGGAGGGAGGTAGTTATGCAGAAGGGAGGCAGTCTTAGGGTCTCATTTCTAATGTATTCCTGAACCACATAATAGTATTTTCTTTCCCCAGCTCTCTGAAGTGTAACTTAACAGCTACTGATAATACTGAATGGAATTTATCAGCTGGACTGGACTTTTGTTTAAGATGTATTTTAGCTAGTCTCTCTGCCTAACCTCATGGAAACAAAGAGCATTCTGTAAGGAAGGGAATCACAAGAAATAGAAAAATGGAAGCATGAATGCGCCTTACTTTCTTTTAATGATCATAGCTACTACCTCTTTGAATTTCCACAAGTCCTTACCCTGCCTAGCAGAACCAGTAAATGCTAGGTCCTGGTCCTGGAAGGAGGCAGGCAGCTTTGTTATTGCAACATTCCTCCCCAAGCCTGACCATTCTGGCCTGAAGCGACCACCAGTCTAGCCTCTTGTCCTTGGGAAAACTATATTAAACCAGGTATTTGAAGTACTGTTCAGTTCTCTGTGGGGACACAGCACAGACCTGGTCTTCTGGTCTTCACGCCATGAAAGGATGGTCAGCTTGAACTTGCTGTTCAGAGCGGGCCTCTGTCCATGTTCCAGTTAGAAAAAAAGCACCTGGAAAACTTGGAATTCTCCAGGCTTGAGTAGTTTAAGATGTTCTTAATTTAACCTTAACTGCACAGTAGAATTGCCTGGAGAGCTTTAGAAACAAACACAAATAAAAACCTGTTCCGGAGATTAAATAATCGGTCTGGGGGGAAAGCCAAATACCTGGGACTTTTTACAAAGTCTTCCCAGGCAATTTTAATGGTCAACCAGAGTTGAGAAGCCTGTAGGACCACGTCATCGGGAACCTTCCTTCTTTCTTGGGGATCATGGTAAGTAAAACTCATAAGCCTCCAATCCTCCCCTCTGCAAAGGGGGCGGAGGGCATCTGTAGGTGCCGCGGGCAGTGTCCGATGCGGCAGGCTTAGCTGCCTGTCCACTCTCGGTAGGGCCACCTTCCATACGCACCATCCCCGTCTGCTATCTCACTTAAGCTCGTAAGTAGGGACCAGGAAAAGTGTCTGTCTTGGCTCCTCAGACAATGCCAGCTGGGCGTCACAGGCTGCCGCTGGCCCTTCTCGATCGACCCATCACGGACTGCCGTGCTTCCCTTCTTTCTGATGTCCATTCTCTGTGTCAGCTCACTTAATACCACAGAACTCATACTTCTTCTCCCAGCTGCCCTTAGCAATGGAATTGTCTCCCACCATTTGCCCCTGGAAGGAAAGGGAAGGAGCATGCTCATGAGATCTCCCACGTAGACAGGCTGGTGTGGGGCTCCTCTCTTCCCCCGACAGAGCCCCAAGTGTCTGCAGGTTGCAGTCCCCTGCTGCCTGCCTGGGTGTTCAAGGTCACCTCTGCTAACCCAAAGCACATTCCAATGGGTTTCTATTTTTAACTGCTCCAGTGGGAGCCAGGCCACTGTTCACAGACCACTCTGCATCCATCTGGTGACCTGCCTCATCACTGCTGCTGGGATACTCAGCTTTGAAAACCAAAGAGATGGGTGGCATGTACTAAGCTGCCCTGTGCTTAAGAAGGTTGGAAAAAAGCGTCTGCATATGTGCAGTGCTCAAGGTAGCATTCCCATGAACGTATTTGGAGGGGTTTCCTCCAAAGTGAAAGGTTCCACTTTAGATTGACAGGTTCCAGACCTCCTCAGTTGCTGGAGACCAGGGATTCATCAGAAGCAACTTGATGCAGTCATTTATATACAGGAGATACTCCCCTGAGATGCCTTCCCAGACCCAGGAGGGCTGGCTGGTTTTGCAGAGATTTTCCCAAAATATCCTGTACACATTTGCTGTGTATGGGCACTCCCCACCTCCGAGCACCAAGGCTATGGCTCAGTAATAGCAGAGACCCTGAGAAGCTTACTCCATAAGCACCCTGCGTGCCAATGAGCTAGGTTGGTGCTTGATGCCAGGGGTATGGGCATAAGGGAGATGAAGAAGCTCACAGGTTCTAACACTCCAGAAGGATGAAGGGGAAGGCTGATTTGTTGCCTGCCTGACATCAAACCCAGCTTCCTGGTGGTGCATTATTTTGTAAATTGTAAGAATGAGTTTTGGGATTTGGCTTTCAGTTGGGGAGGTGGGGGTGAGGAAGAATTTTCTACCAAGGCTTCAAGGGTTATGTCTGAGTAAGATGGTACCTCCAGCAAAGGCTCAGGGTGAGGCAGATGCTCTGCTGAGATCTTGAAAACTTGTGTGACCATAAATCAGGGTCACCATCACTGAAAATAAAGCAGTATCCTCATTTTCTGGCTTTGGTGGTGTGGGGGCAAGGGGCAGTGTGTGACCTTGGAGAGGCTAATTAAACAAGGGGCTGCTAAGGAATCTGGTTAGACATTTCTACTGTTAGGGAGTATCTGAGTAAAGTCAGAACTTTGGTAGAAAAGGACCAACTTGAGGCTTCAGCTGAAGTAGCTCTACTGCCCTCTGGGTTGACATTAATGGACACAGGGTTATGGACAAGACTTCACGTCCAGGCCACTGGACAGATGGAGCCACTGTCTAACATTGTGGCAGCCTAGGCTGGGTACTGCAGGTGGACTTGATCTTGGCCTTGTGTAAAGTTGGTCAAGTGGAAAGATGTAGGTGTGAGGTGTTGGAGAAGATCAAGCAAAATAACAAACGTGAAGGTTCTTGGAAGTGGTGGTGCAAAGGCTGGGAAACCAAGTGGTCGCAGGATGGTTGTCTTATGTTAGAGCTCCTGGGGGCCTGGAAGGAGGAGAGAGGCAGTTGCTTGCATGTGCACTGTGTTCTCTTGGAATTCCAGCTTCTGAGGCAGGCAGTGAGGGAATGGGAGGCCATAGGGACAGCGGAAGAAAGAACAGGTCCTCCATGGGACTTCAGAGGACAGAGGGAACTGATACCTGGTGGGCTCCTGCTTGGTCCCCTGTGTTGATCCTCCATGACTAGGTGGGGTGGCATGCCCTTTACCAATAAGGAACCAGATGCCTGTACAGCTGGGGCAGGAGTAGGAAAATACCCAAGAGCAGGGCTGTGGGATGGTGAAGGTTTGCTGCAGAAGCACGAAGGTGCCAGAGGATATCCAGTGGCCAGTGTCACCGGCACAAACTGTAGAAATGGGTCACAAATTTTATTTTGCAGGGAAGGAAATAGATCCAAAGAAATAAAGGGATTTGCCTACCTTTCAGGGCAAAACTGAAAGAGAACCCAGAGTTTTCACTCTCACTGGCAGCAATGGTCTGCTTCCAAAATAAGAGAGTACTCTGCGTTTTTGCCCTCCTCTTCCTGCTTCCCCAGCCCCGTGGTCCCTTACCTGAGATCCTGTATGGATGAAGGGCCCACCTGTGTGTGTTCACGCAGGACCCACATTCCACAAGCTGAGTGGGAGGGCAGGGGCTGAGCGTTCTCCACCGGGGGCTCAGGCTGTTGGTGTACGGATAAGCCTTCCTCTGCCCTCTTTCCAAATGTTCTCTCTTATCTCTACCTTCATTTTTCCTTAACAAGTATGCTGGTACGACAGCCTCCTGGCTCTGTGCCTTCTTGCATCCTGGGGGCCTGTGCCTCCCCCTACCTGCTTCTCAGCACCACAAGGTCAGGCCAAACTCAGGGCAGTGTATATTAGGTCACCATTAATAACTGGCTGGAGTCCAACTTTGTTTTATTTAGGGAACACTCATACTTAAAATCACATTTATTCTCCAGTGTCTCTTTCTTCCAGAACATTGTCTTCCTTTCTCCCTCCCTTCTTCCTGCCTCCCTCCTACCCTTCACCCTCCCTTCCTCTTCCCTCCCTCCCTCCCTACTTCCTTCCTCCCTCCCTCCCTCCCCCACCCCTCTGTCCCTCTGTCCCTCCCTCCTTCCTTCCTTCCTTTCATAGTATCAGTTGTTCCCTCCAGGCCAGATGTGGAGATACAACTGTGCCTACGTTGTCAGTACAGGGTCCCCGTGGTGCCTTCCCAGAGTCCACAGTCTCCTTGGGGAGACAGACAAGTTAATAAGGAACCGTCCTGGACTCTGACAGGTGCCTGGTGAGGGCTACTTCCCCACTCCCTGGAAGGCTGGAGCCTGAGTGCTTGGCAGAGGGAAGGGTGCCAAGGGAGCTAACGTGATGCAGGCAGGGGCGGCCGTGCTGGAGGCTTGTCGCGGCTAGAATGCGGCCAGGTGATGGTCAGAGCTGCAGCAGAAGCAGCCATGCCTTTCCCTGCCCTGGATGCGCTGGGCTTCTCTGCAGACTCTGGGTCCCTCCTGGCCCCAGCGGCCCTGCTAGAAACTTTCCACTTTTCTTTACCACAGGGATTCCAGTGTGTCTTGAGCAGCAGAGTGGAGAGCTCTGGGTTCTAGCCCTGCTCGGCTTCTGATTGGTGAGTGACCTTGGGGACGTCAGTCCACTTTGTTGGCCTCCATCATCTCATTGGTGGAATGAGGGAAGGGAAGGAGCCCGCAGGTAAAAACTGAAGTGTGTAGGGCCTCTGATAGTTCTAAAATTTGAACTCCACAAATACTCTGATTTTTCCAAGAGGCGACAGGGAGCCTCCCTTGCTTATAGTGATTAAGGGAGAGTGGTTTTGCCTACTGCTGAAAGAAGTTCTCATCATCAGGCCTGGCTGCATAATTTGCAAGGCTTAGTCCAAAATCAAACACGGGGCCCCACGGCAGAGCAGTAAGTGAAGCACGGGCCCCCCCCCCATGACTGCACAGGTTACACACCTGGGATTTCATAGACTACAGCGGTGCACGGAGGAATTTAGACTCAGGCTCACTGGAAAGACACTCCTACATTCACGGCCAGGACTCATGCTACGGTGATGACAGGGCCAGCATCCCACGTCATGCCTGCCCCTGATTCAGCGCCTGTTTTCGGGGAATGGCTGTTTCTGGAGGAAAGGTTGCACTCCTGATCAGGGGGGAGCTTCAGCTTTCTAGGACAGACTGCCGACTCTTCCAGAGTTTGCAGCGGACTCCAGGGCCCCCTGTCCTCGGGGACGGCCAGTCCACTTTCTGTGAGTCCTCCCTTCCTCTCCACAGGAGCCCCTTTCATGCCTCAAACCAGTGGCTCCATTCCCCATTCATCACCTTGTGTGGGATCATGGGCCGCGACAAAGGAAGGACTCCCCTTGCACAGTCCCTTGGTGCTTGAAGAAGCACTTTTTGCAACCCGAGGGACTCACTGTCCTCACCTTAGGTCACTTACAGGAGTGGGAGATTTTCTTTTGACTTCAGTTTTTTAAATAGACCATCCTCTTTTTTGTAGTATAAAAATTCTCTGGGCATTGCATGGTTTCAGGTTTTATATATAATTTCCAGTCTCCTTTAAATCTTAGCAGTTACGTTCTGCCCTCACAAAAATGTTTTCCTTCTATTCCTTTTACTCACTCACGTACAGTTCACATAGTGCAAAGGAATTCATTTTTCTACCCCAGACCCAGTGCGGCCTCCCCTCTTTTTCCTGAGTCTTATAATCATGATCCAGCTTCTTCAGGTTCATTGATACCTTGACGTTCCCCTTGAATTCTTTCTTGCTTTGTCATTCCTTCTGCCTCCCTGACTTTCTTCCCTCTGCATCTCAGCAATTCAGTTCAGTCTTTTGTGTTTTGTCTCTCTGTCTATCCATCCATCCATTCATCCATCCATCTATCCACCCATCCATCCACCCATTCATCTGTCAGTCCATCTATCCATCTGTGTGTCCACTCTGTGTCAGGCACAAGACCAGTCACTAGGGACACAAAGATGAAATGGTGAGTTTCTGCCCTCAAGGACATGAGAGTGTAGTGAGGGCAGTGGAATATATAAATAATTACTGTTCAATAGATATGCACAAGGTGTAGAGGTGGTAAAATGGGAAGATTTGGATGGTGCCTAAGGAGCTGAGAAGGATGTGCTGGCAGGAGAGGCGGGTGAGAGCTAAACAGAAGCAACACTGCTCACTGGCATGGGAGATGGGAAAGCATGATGTATGCAGGAAGCTCCAAGTCTAACCTTATTCTTGGAGCACGAAGTTGGAGAATCTGCAGGTAGGGCAGGGATTGGTGAGAAGGTAGTCTGCAGAGGTAGGCAGGGGCTAGATCTTAAGAGGCATTATATGTCGTCCTAAGATACTCAGTGTTGTCGTAAGAGTCCTGGGGCTCCCCTGACTGGCTTTAAGGAAGGGAGTGACATGGTCGGATATTTGTGGGTTGGACAACTTTGACAACTCTGCTGAGAATGGATTTCATGGGCGACTCTCTTAGGCAGGAAGGCAAAGCAAGAGATGCTGAGGGCCTGACCCAGGCTGTGCTGCCTGTAGGGACAGGATACATTCAGGAGGCATTCTGGGTGTGAAATTGGTAGGGCCGAATGATGGGCTACCGGGGGAGTGAGGGGGACATCCACGTGTCTGGCTTGATACAGTATGTGCGTGGGGGTGCTGTGACCCCAGTCAGGCACTTCCTGAGTGGTGTTCATTTTGCCCTAGGCCGGCCTCAGCGGCCCCTGCATCCCATTTGGTTAATGCTACAGAAATACGGCCTTTATTTCTTGCTTAGAGTCTTGAAGTGTCTTCTTAATCTCTTCTAATCCATCCTACACACTGCTGCCAAAGTAATATTCCAGGGACAGCTGAACAGAATCTTCAACAGTTTCCCATTGTGTGTTGAATAATCTCCAAGTTCTTTATCCTATCAATATTTTTGCTAGGGGGCAACATGGAGACATACTCACTGCCCTTAAAGTGTCTAGTTTTCCAGAGAAGGCATATTACATGTGAAGTAATTAAATGTCAAATAGTCTTTAGAAGGGGAACAGAATTCCTGCTCTGAAGAGAAAGAAAGAAGGAGGCAGAATATCTTCTAGAGGTGATCCAGCATGACCCTGGTCTCTCCCATCATGTCTTCCCAGGTGTGTCTTCCATTCTTCCCTGCACTTGTGCTATCTGGTCTGTCCGCACTGGCCTCACAGTTGCCTGAAAATGACTCCCTTTTGCCACCTCAACGTGTCTTTGAAGACTCCATTGCCTCCGCCTTGAATACATTCCCCCACATTTCTGCCTGTTGAAATCCTACTCATCTTCCAGTATCCAGCCCACATGCAAGGGTTCTACTGACTCCCCTACCCTGACGGGCTCTTTCAAAACACTTTATCTTTCTAATGGCACTTTGCACATTTACTGTGGATAGTAGCTACCAGGCCTCATGTTTTATCACCCCCAACAGAAACTGGGAGCAGAGATGGATAACTAAAAGCCTTAGGGGTGGGTCCAACCTGCAGATGTGTTTGTTTGCACTCTTTTTGAAAAATCAAAATTAACTTATTAAAAAAGTTATAGCCTATATCAAAACTTACAGAAAAGTACAGAATATGATATATATATTTGGGACCTATCACCAAGAATGCACAGCTTGCCTCCAACACCTCACTACCCACTTTTTAAGAAATAAAATAACTCACATACAATTTGAGCACAAGCCCACATGTCCAGAAGCTGGTCTTCACATTTTTTAAAATTTAAAATTAGCTGCCAATATTTAGAAATGGAGAGGTCTCACATAACATTGGGAAGTTTTTGCTTTCCTTGAAGAGTCAGATCTGGTATACTTGATATGCGTTCCAACATGAATCATCGGGGGCTTCACTGTTGCTGCCTCCCTGAGGCAGAGCATGTACTCTGTAGCACACCACACTCCCCACCTCTCCCCGAGGCCTCTTAGCTCCAGCCTGCTTCATTTACTTATGGGTGTCTGGCTCCTGCAGGCATGTGAGTTTGCCATCTTCATGTAAACTCATTGAAGTCAAAAGCCTCTTTATTACTGGAACCAAACCACTAAGTAGGTGGATGGCCTTGGGCAAGTTATTTTTCTCTCTGGGCCTCCATTTCCTCATATGTCAAATTCAGATAATAGGAGGACCAACTCTGGTTTTTGAGGATTATGATATAAAGTGTTGAGAGCAATACCTGGTGTGTAATTCTGCTGCTAGAGGTCCATGATCTTTTATCCAAAACCCTGGGGCTAGACGTGCTTTGGAATTCAGATATCTTTTGTATTTTAATGAGTTAATAAGTGTATATATCATATATTACATAATACCCCCAGTGGATTCTGGCTGGCACATCTTAATGGAACACACTGAAATTTCTGCAGAAAAAAGCATGTCCCTCATTCCAGATTTTGGCTCTTAGATATTTGGGCTTAGTTATGAGAGGAGAAATTGTGAGGTCAGTTTTTGTTATTTTCTTGGTCTGTTACTAAGTAATTGAGAATTTCTAAGCTGTGGGGAAAGAGGATCTTTGGCTTCTACAACAGCCGGTCTTCCTGTCCATCTCACCCCTCCCACTCCTTCAGGCCCCCTGCCACTTTCTGCCTGTTCTTCATCAGGCCACTCACCCACCTGCCGGCTCCGCCCCAGCCCTCTGAGACCTGCCTCATAAAGTCCGTGGCCCAGTCTGGCACCCTGTTACCTAGTCTTCCCTGGGTAAATCCTTCTCTCCTGTCAGTCTAGCCTCGTCCCTCCGCTTCTCCCAGCTGCCACATTTCGCCCTCTCCTCCGTACCACTGCTCCACGCCCCGCCTGGACCACTTCACTCCCCTATCCGCGCACCACCCGTCCTTCAGGGACTCGCTGACATCCCTGCTCCATGAGGCTTTTCCCAGTAACTTCAGCTCCGCCCCATTCTTTGGACTCCTACGTACATAGCACTTAGGTCGGTGGGTGAGCACTTCGCTGCACTTTCATTCACGCGTCCTCTGTGCTGTCACCCAGGTGGGGAAAGGAAGGAAAGGGAAGGCAAAGAAAAGAAAGGGGAGGGACTGTCTGTTCTGCGGTGCCTCCTCCCTCCCTCCGAGCCTCTGCTGCCCCCGTGCGGTCCTTTCCGTGCGCTGCACCCGGGGCTAAGTGTGCGGGCGCGGCGAACGCCCGAGCGTCCGTGCAGCGCCCAGTGTGTGAACGGCCGCCTTCGTTGACCAGAACATTCTGATGCCTTTATGCTTACTTAGTTGAGTATTTAGTTGAGACTGCCAGCTGGTCAGATAACCTTTCCTCTTTCTCTGCTCCGTGGAACAACCCCCCTTGCTCTTCGGGGCACTGTTACGCTTTCCCTTCCCTTTGAGGATTGTCCGGATGGGTTTATAGATGTATGGGGCTGAGGGGTCCTTGTCCCAGACTCCACCACTCTCCTTTCCTTCCTGTGCTGCTGGCACGAACACACAAAGGCGTGCATGCCTGCAAGAGCTGGACGGGCTCTGGCTCTTGTGTTTTGTGTAGGGAAAGAGGCAGGAAGGGGTGTTTCATTTCTCATCTTAAATGCACCGCCTGGGGCCATTCCACCCGGAGGCTCCGGTGCTGATATTCTGTCCCTGGGGTTTTGAAGGTGATGGAAATCTGTTCGTCTAGGGCAATGTATCTTTCCCTTTTTCCTTAAGGGTGAATTCTTAAACTATCCTTTGTGGCCATCAAATTCGACTGAATTCATAATGTGTCAATTCCTTGGGGAGGGAAGAGGCTTTCTTGATGTTGGCTGTGCCCCTTGCTGTGGCTGTGGTTCCTGCAGACAGCCCCACACCGGCCCAGAGGGAGGCAGCCCGTACCTCCCCACACGCCAACCCCCCCCACAGCCACCTCCTCCCCTGCTTCAGGTCACACAGGCCTTGTTGGCCCCGACAATGTTTTTTTTTTTGACTGTCCGTCCTCCATTTAGTTAATGACTGTGTGGTCATTTAAGTCTCCAAAGATGTCTTGACTGGCGTCCCCTCCTTAGGGGAATTGAGAAGGTTGAGTGATTAGAGGCAAGATAGAAAGGAAAGGGACGAGGAGGCAGAGCATGCAGTGTCAGGAGAGGTGGGAGAGGGAGGAAAGGCAGGGAGCTGGAGGTCAGTCTGGAGGGGGCGGTGGTAGATCTCTTCCTTTTGGGCTGAGTCGGGGGTACATTTTCAGGGAAATTCATACCTCTTCCCTTTACTTTCCCAGGAACCCATGGTGTGGCTTCATTGTATAATTTGAATGGTTGGAATATGGGTTTACGAATTGCTGGAGTGGCCAACACACATACCCAGGTGCGTCCTAGAGAACTTGGAGGAAACTGGTGTTGGCGGTGGAAGCTGGCTGCATCTCTGCTTCTCCCTCTCCTGCCCAGGCCATCTAGCAAGGGCATGCAGACCCTCCCAGAAGCCCCTCTGGGATTCCCTGGGTTCTAGGGAGTCTCCTGCATAGGACCAGGCAAGAAGTAGGGGACCCAAAGGAGCTGGGCTCTCTCGAGGATCAGCCCATCATGCTCCCGTGCTCTGCTGACAAACCCATCTACCTGCTTCCCATTTAGCTGAAAATTTTAGACAGTGCAGGCTGTGTGATCCAGTGTAAAGGTAAGGGCTTTCAAGTCAGTTTGCCTGGGTTAAATAGCCTAGTCACTTAACGGTTACCATGACTTTGATCAAGTTCCTTATCAATAAAAGGGAATCCTAATTCCTACTTCAGAGGTGTCTGGTGATCTAGCACATGTGTGAAACGTAGTAGGTGCTTAGCTATCTTACTTTCCCCCTTCTGGACCCTTCTGCCTGCCCCAGTTCCATGCTGCTTTTCTATACAGGAGGTAGCATTCCCTGGAAGTGGAAGGGAAAGGGGGAGGGTATATATTCACATAAATCACAACTTTCTCCAGACTAGGCATTCAAGCATTTATTATTCTTTTCATTAAGCTGTAGGAAGAAGGTGGGATTTTTAAAAGACGAAAAATGCTTTTGTATTTAGCAAAGGAAATGGAAACTAACAGGCAAAGCTGTAAGTTAAAAGAGGCCCGCTAGCTCGGAAGCAGCAACTGAGACTTGGGGTCCAGCAGCCACAGCAAGTCCCCTCGTCTGACCTCTGGGAGGTGCGCAGGGTGCAGAGCTGATTGATGGTGATGGGGAAAGTTTTTGGTGGCAGGAAGAAAACAGTAAGATGTCATCTTGTGGAAGGGAGGCTGAAGGGCTTGAGCTCAGGGCTGTGTTACTTTCTGTATGAAGCCAGAAGGGTAGAGCTTGACGGGAATCCCTGAAGGTCACACACAGCCACATCCTTGTCACCCCAGATCAGTGAGGCTTTTCTTTCAGGGTCTTCTTGTGCTGTTTCACCAGGAAGCCAATCCACTCCATGGTTTTCTTCTTGGCTTCCTCCCAACTGAAGAGTGGCTTATACCCCAGATCTCTCTGGGCTTTCTTATAGGAGAAGGAATACACACTATTTGACAGTGTCACTGAATGGCGGTTGAAGGAGGGGTTATATCTGTAAATTGGACTGAGCAGAAAGCTCACCATTTCCAGCAGGAAGGCAAGCCAGTACTTCAGACATATGGGAAGGCTCATTCTGGAATCAAGGGAGAAGCCCCATTCTTGGCACAAAGTGTAATTGAGGTCATCATAACTTTGATGAGGTGTGTCATCTGAGATATAGTAGAACTGTCCTCCAATGCTGGGCGCCTTCTTGGGGTCCTGCAGGGTCCTCAGGGCCAGGATGTGGGCCCAGGCTACATTGCCAACATAGACTGGGTTGACTATGGAGAACTTGTTATCGTGTGACAGGATGCCATTGTTCTTCAGGGCCTGGATCACAAAGTGATAAAGGAACTGGCTTCCTTCCCCAAATATATACATAGGCCTTAAGGCACAAGTGTGCAGGGTGCCCCCATTTTGAAGAGCCCACCCATTAGCAGCTAGCACAGCCTTCTCAGCAAGCTTTTTGCTGTATGGGTATGGAGTGCACCATGTTGTCTCGAGATCCTGTCCTTCATGGCCATTCTGGATGACCTCCTTGTAGGAGTTAGGCCCCGCCACCTCTATGGTGCTGGTGTAGATGAAGATCGGCACACTCGCCTGGGTACAGGCCTCCAGTAGGAGCTGGGTACCTGCCCGTGGGGAGCACACCATCAGTGTCAAGAAATAACCCAAGGGCCAGTGCTGGCCCCACAGACCATGTCCACCCCCCACTCCCAAGTGACGTGGTCATGGCAGATCAGGACTGCCTTCCTCTGTGTTTCTGGCTGGGATCTGACCATGCTACAGCCACTGGAAAAAGGCAGAAATGGAAAGAAAGCAACATTTGTTCTAGAGAGCAAGAATTTCTAGGCCTTGGAATTTCATGGACCTATGTGTGTACTTCTAAGTTTGGAAAAGGACATAGTGTTGCCACTTTATATTTTGCCAAGTAAGGACATTAAGAAATTACCATTTATCATCCCTACTACCTCATTGAAGACAATTCTAAGTAAAAAAAAAAAAAGTAGGAGGCCATAATCTCAGAATATGGAGAGTCCTAATCCTTAGATAAAAGAGGTCAGTTGAAGATCTCACATCATGGGCTCGTACACACACCCACACGGATTTGTATACAGGTAATATACACTCTTACATATACACTGAATTACTTCTATTTTTCTCTTTTTTTGAAAACCAATAAAAACTTTGTCACAGTTCTTTGAGGGTCACTGAGCAAATGACTAGTGGGTTCTAGGGAGCAGCTGGAGATGCAGACTCTGTTCCTGGTCGTCTGTTCCCTACAGTGGCTACTCCTAATTCTGGCTGTGGATCTGTTTACCCAGGTATGAAAAGTGGGGGTGATAAACCTTCCCTTTATTTAGCATTCGGGAGCCCTGCCCTGGCCATTATGTTGAGGCTGATGAAGACCTGGAAAGAGAAGTGCACCCTCTGGTGGTCAGACCTGCAATGGAAGGATCTTGTAAAACCCCTTTAGCTGGGTACAACCTTAGCTTAAGGAGGTAATGCAGAGCACCTTCTCTACAAGAAGGAAGGAATTTCCTGGGCTAAGCAGCATGTCTAATTTTGGTATTTTATATGCCTTTTAAACTTTTGTGCAATTTGATTTTCTGGAGAGACAGCCTCATTTTTTATTTAAATTAAATTTCGAGGCTGAGAAAATTTGGGCTAAATTACCGGCAGAGGGGGAAATGACCATCACCGTGAAGTAGTTTCTAAACCTGGGAGAGATATTGGTTCTATCAGTTGATGTCTCTATGAGCTCCTCAGGGATTTCAAATTCCCTGTTGGCGGGAGCTGTGGAGAGTAGGAATTTTGAGAGAGGGACTAAACACCAAAATCTGGTTAATCTGGGCATCCTCCTTGTAGCATGGGGGTGGCTAGAGGCATGGCTAAGTAGAAACTGGAAGGGGTCTTTTTTGAAATTGTGCTATTTTAGGCTGGAGACTCAAAAGCAGTGGTTGCTTTAGAAGCGGAGTCTCTGACTAGTTTCGCTTTGCAGAGCAGGGCGTGCGAGACAGATGGGCTTGGGGGTCGGGGTGCTGTTGGCCTAGAGAATCTGGACTCCAGGGATCCAAGGAAGGACATTACGTGACAAGCTAATAGGGATTTAAGCGAATCCCTTAAGTAAATGTGACTACTTTTAAAGTAGATTGGAAAGCCATGAGTCAGAAAGAGCCACCAAGCATTTAAAGGCTGAGAGTCAGGAAGAGTAGACCCCGGGCACCTGGCTAGGAACTCCTCTTTAATTGTGGGCACAGTGGTGAGCGGCAGAGATGGTATTATGGATAATGGGACACTATTACTGTTAAGAAATTTCGTCAGGAAGCAAGTGCTGGATAATTCGGTCCTGTCTGACCACTGCGAACGGCTTTCCTAGTTCTCTTGAGAAGAATCCTTCTTGGAGGTGAGCAAGAGGGTGCTAGATGTTCTCATTACCCTTGGGGATCCTGTTCAGTAGTCCTGCCTGAGAAACTGGCCCAGAGCTGTGGCCCGTCACTTGGAACTACCTCGGGGGCACTTCATGTCAGAGCTCTTAATTCTTGGCTTTGCTTGACCACCACTTTAGAGGCACACGAAGGGCTGAAATGATGACTAAAGACACACCTGTTAGGTCCGGCTCCAGCCCAGGGGAGGCAGGATGTGGCTGGATAGCAAGAATTCGAAGTTGGAGTTTAGTCAGCACTTGGCTGGAGCAGCAGTAGAAAGAGCTTTCATGGCCTTTGGAGTCCTACAGGTGTCGGTTTAAATTCTAGTTCTCCCCTCCTCTCCTTGGGGACTTGGACAAGTTCCTTAGCCTTTCCCAGTCAGTAGTGATAACCAAAAGCATTTGGCTCGGGCTTGGCAGGTCTTCCACTCTCCTCCCTTTCTGCTCCTAACCTTGTGGGATAGCCTCATTTGCCAATCTCACTGCATCTCTCCCCCGGGACACTATACCTTTCAGATTGACGTTCATTATAGTCTCTCGGTGAGTGGCACTTGTGACGTTAATGATAGAGGCGGAGTGAATGACAGCCGAGATGCCCTGGCAGGCTTTCTTCAGGCACTGCTCATCCAGAATGTCTCCTTGCAGCAGGGTTAGCTTGATCTTGCTCTGCAGTTCTGTGTGAACACAAGTCAGGCCGTTGGAAGGCTTTCTGGACTCTGAAGTTTCCTGATCAAACTGGCATTTTTAAACAAGGTGACTTTTAATCAAACAAGGTGACATTTTACCCATATTGATAAGGATCACATTCAGTGGAAGAAATAAATAAACAAAAGCACCGATATGAAATGTGTGGCAGTTATTGGGAAAGAGCAAACATCTGTTTCTATCCTGTCTCATGCAAACAAAAAGAATTTGAGCAGTGAGGAGACAAGTAGGCCTGGAACACAGAATCATTAAAGAGATTCATGGGGAGTTCATAAAAGTCATTAAGGAGAGAAGGTGATTGTGAGGCGTGGATACAAGAGGGAAGAATTTGCATTCAATCCTGCAGGGAATGAGGAATCATGTATGGATTTGGAAAAAGAGGAGAAACATAAATAGAGTTATGGTGTAAGAGGCTAACCTGGCCACAGTGTATAAAATGGATTGGGGTGGGGCATACAAGGGAAAGCAAGATGTCCACAGCAAACTTCAGACAAGGAGGACCTCACCTTCACAGGCCCTGGTTCTTACTGGCTGAGAGAGAGAGGAAGCGTCAAGGCAGCTCGAGTAGTTCCTACTTAGGTGACCGGGAGGATAGTGGAGCCACTAACAGGGATTTTAGAATGGGTCCAAATGATGGATTTAGCTGAAAGGCTCTTTTTAGATGTTGATGAAACAGGTATCAGTACTAGAAGTGCGTCAGCCACCAAGGGACTGACATTCTGGCCATTTAGCCAAGGGCAGCAGATACTGCATCGGGACCTTCGGCTCCTCTGTGGTCTTTACTGGCATAGCCAGTACCATCATCGCCTCAGATCTGCTGCTGCACTCCATAGTTGGGGTAAATACCCTACACTTCTATTGTGCTTTCTGCTTTGCACACACCTTTTACAGTTTTCTGCATTCCTTTTGCAGCTATCTCATGAGATAGGTATTCTGATTTCCACTTTACAGGTGAGGAAACCGAGGTTCATAGAGGTGAAGGGGCAATTCTCAGCCCCTGTAAAATTCAGGGCAGGATTTCCTTCCTGGGTTCCAACTTGGAAGAACCATCTGCTCTCTTAAACCTCTGCCAAGTTTGCTCTGCGCCCAACCCCTTCCCATGTCAGTCAACTCCAAGAAGGCCCCATAGAGGGAGAAATGCAGAGAAGAAGCCGTGGGAATCAGTCCAGGAGTAGAATTTTCTCTGATCGTGTCTCTCTCTTTGCCTTCCCTTCTCTCCCTTCCTTCCTCCGCCCCTCCTTTCCCACTGACTTCAGCTGACTGGCTTGAAGGAATTTAAGGAATTGGTTCATGAAGTGGGGAGAAGTCCAAAGGCAAGAGAGGACAGAACTCTTACTCCAATGGCCTGCAGGCATGCGGAGAGACCAGCAGAGGGCACTGTGGGTGCCTGGGTAGCTCCCTCTCTCCAAGCCTCTGTTAACTTGGGAAGTTTTATTTGCAGACTCAATACACAGTGGCTTGCGTGGTGTTAACTAGGTTTGAGGGAGGCCCAGAAGGAAGCTACTAGACAAATTAGTGGGTAAGAGCACAGTCGCTGCCACTCTGCTGCCTGCGTTCAAATCCAGCTTTGCCATTTTCCATTCGTGGGACCTTGAACAAGTAAGTTAATCTCTGCTATGGTTTAAACATCTGTGTCCCCCAAAGTTTCTGTTTTAAATCGTGACCCTCAATGTGATGGTGAAGGAGGTGGGGCCTTTTGGAGATGATTAGGTCTCGAGGGCTAACCCTTATGAATCGGATTTGTGTCCTTTTAAAAGAGACCCCAGGGAGATCCCTTGGCCCTTCTACCATGTGAAGGCACAGTGAGAAGGTGCAGGCTATGGACCAGGAAGAGCTCTCCCCAGAATGTGACCCTGCCTTGATCTTGGATTCCAGCCTCCAGATCATGAAATACATTTCTGGTATGCTTAAGCTACCCAGACTGGTATTTTGTTACAGCAACCTTGAAGGACTGAACCTCTCAGCCTGCACTCTTGTCTTTAAAAAAGGACAACAGGACCTATCTCATGGGATCATTATGAGAAGCAAATGAGTTGACACATGTAACACACCCAGCACAGTGTATGGCACAGAAAGAATGCAAGGGTTCTCTGGTACTGTCTCCGTAGAGGCCCCTGCCCGTTCATGCCACCACCTGGCTTGTCACACTGGAAATGGCTCTTTTAGGGTGAGCATTCCTATTTCTGGGAATCAGCTGCCAGTCTGCAAATATTAGTGTGAAGATTACAACCAGTCAATCATTTATGAGTTTATCAGACATAGTATCGAAACAGGGTAGAACAAATAGGTCCTTTGAGGAGAACATAGAAGAAATAAAAAGCAGAGTGATAGGCATAGTACAGGAGAGCAGGTAGGGGGACTCTGTGGAGTCAGGTGGGGTCTTCTGGGCAGCCAGGGCCTGTGGGTAGATACCCAGTCTGCTGGGACTGGGGAGGGGTGCAGGGAAATGGTTTGGGAATGCACGGGGGAGAATTGGGAGACTGAAGCCTCACTTTGCCAAGACTCAGCCCGAGGGTCATGTGCCTGGGACCTGAGCTAGGGGCTTAGCCTGAACCTGCTACTTATTAACCAGAGGCTCCTGGCAAATAGCTCTACCTTTGTGAACCTTGATTTTCTCATTGCCATGATGGGTGAGACCCCTTTCTTATCTTCCTTTCAGGACTATTTTGAGGATCTGGGGGTGAAACAGTTTGGGAAATACACTATAAATCCAGCTGAACACCAGCATAAGGGGCAGCACACTGGAAAGAGAGCAATGAGCTGCTCCAGCAAATCCTGCAGTCATTTTCCTGTGGCCATGAGGCATGAAGACATGGTAAAGGAGCATACGGGGACCCCAGAAGAGGGGTGTCCATGCTCATGATGCCTCTCACCCTGCCTCTGGCTTTTGCACTGTATGTTGTATGTCCTCTCCATCCCCATTCTCGTAATCTCTCTCACACACACATACACACTCAGCTTCGGTTTCACTACCTTTTATTTCACCATCACTGGAAATGCTAAGCAAAGCCACAAAACGACAAGGACCATCAAAAGGGACAGGCACCCATTAGTAGGGTCTTGGGGTTAATGGCACTTGCTTGCCCTTTGCAGATGTTGCAAAGCAATTGCCAAGTCAAAAATCTTCACAACATTAGGGTTGTTACCAGGGGAAAGAGCTGACATGTGGTTTTCTAGATGAGAAGGAAAGTGACCTAGTGTCCAAAGATCTGTTATTCTAAAACAGCTGTGATTTTCTTTCTAATGACTTTGGACAGGGGATCAGCCACTATTTGGCTACAATTTTCCTTAATTTGCTAGATAAGAACTTCCTCCCTACAACTGCACAGGGTTTAAGGTGGAGCTACATACCTATAGCTTGAATTCACTTACTAGAAAATTCCTCCTGCAATTCCAGACTGAAGACTTTGTCTAGGGCGCGGATTTCTTGCAGCTCCTTCTCCTCCAGCAACAAGCGGACGATCCTCTGGCCCAAAAATCCTCCTGCTCCTGTTACAAGGCAGCTGAACCCAGCCATGACTGAACCTGAATACCAAGAAACACTTCCCAGGAACCAGAAAACACTGGGGAGCAGTATGGATCAGAGGGGGGCCCTGGAAAGGGTCAAAAGAAGAGCTCAAGGGGTTATAGGCTCACAAAAAAAAAACATTTTGTTGCCTCCATTCATTTTTGCAAAAATCCCACACACCTCATCAACCCTTCGCCTCCCCCTGCACCAGGAGTAGTTGAAAGAAAATGAAAAGGCTCTAACCTGTTAGATTGTTAAAGGCCAAGTAAAAGAGCCTGCCTTCTGGTTTCCTTATCTTCCTATCTTCCCAAAGTAGGACTTGGTGTGCTTTTGCCTCTGGCTCAGCCTTTTTACCTTCAAACTCTTACAACGTGCTTGGCGCTCCTCCTCTTCCACCGTCCGTCCTCCACAGAGCGGCCTTTAACAGAGCTCATTCCTTCTAGGCGCAGGAAGAGAAAGCAAGCTTCAAGGCCACAGCATGATAAAGATGGCTTTGCCTTCAACAGGACACCCAACCGTCAGTGCCAGCTGTCTGGGAGCCCCAGTCTGGGAACTTACACTACATTAGGAGAAATCTCTCAGTGATTTTTCTGTGTGCCCTGTGGCGTTTTGCCTGGATTTTTGCAGTGATTACCCTGGAGGGAAATCCACTTTAGCCCATCATCTCCTCTCTTAGACTGTCTTTTGAAGTGTTGCCAATCCAGCAAAATTTAGAAATTTGCAATAGTGGCAGCTCCAGTTACATTAACTTCGTTCCCACCCAGTGTATCCAGAGCCTTGATTTTTATTTCCCTCTGGAGAATTCTGTAGGAAGAGCACCAGGGAAGGGGAGCTGTCTAATGGCAGCTCCCTAGTTCTATGGCCTGCACAATGAGAGTAGGGTAGTTGTGTGTCACGGTAGATCCTATTAAGGACATTTGCACTTACCCCCAGTTCAGGTGGCTGAACTGAAGACGTCTGTTCATTCTTCTGAAGCCTGTACACCAGAGGTGCCCAAATACCACCACCATAAGCTCAAGACACTGTCTTTCCTCCCCTTAAAAAAATTGTAATTTACATGCTTCAAAATGTCCAGTTCAATTATCCTTGACAATTATGAACATCCATGTAACCACGGCCCAAAACCAGATGTAGAACATTTCCTTCAACTCAGAAAGTTCTTTCTTGCCCTTTTCCAGTCAATTCCCACTCCCACCCTGAATCTACCCTCACAACAACTACTTTCTGATTTTTAGTTCCATAGATACTCTCCTACTTTTTTTTCTTCTGAAGGCTTTATGATTCTGGGTATATATATATATATATATATATATTAAACTTCCTACTAATCCATTTATTGAATTAAACTTTCTGCCTAAAGTTGTTCTATTTTTTTAAATAACTTTTTATTGGAATATAGCTTATATACAATATTATATTGCTTGCAGGTAAACAACATAGGAATTCATCAACTCTACACATTGCTAGTGCAGTTGCCATTTATCATCATACGAGAAGATACCACATTATGAACTGTATTCCCTACGCTGTAGCTCCATCCCTGTGACTAAACTATTTTATAATTTGAAGTTTGCACCTCTTTATCCCCCTCACCCATTTTACCCTTCCCCTCTGCCTTCCCTGGCAAGCAACTGTCCATTCTCTGTGTTTATGAGTGTATTTCTGTATTTTTTGTTTTGTTTTCCAGGTTCCACATACAAGTGAAACCATATGGTATTCCTCTTTCTCTGACTGACTTACTGCACTTAGCATAATGCCCTCTAGTCCATCCAAGTTGTTGCAAATGGCAAGATTTCTCTCTTTTTTATGGCTGAGTAATATTCCTACCAATAGTGTAGGAGGGTTCTCTAAATCTTCTCCAACACTTGTTAATGTCTTGTCTTGTTGATACTAGCCATTCTGACTCGTGTGAGGTGATATATATCTCATTGTAGTTTTTATTTGCAAATGATGATTAGTGACATTGAGGATCTTTTTCATGTGTCTGTTGGCCATCTGCATGTCTTCTTTGGAAAAATGCTTATTCATGTCTGTTGCCCATATTTTTAATTGGATTATTTGTTATTTTGGTGTTGAGTTGTATGAATTCTTCACATATTTTGGATATTAGCCCCCTTATCAAATATAGCAAATATATTCTTCCACACAGGAGGTTGCCTTTTCATTTTGTTGATGGCTTCCTTTATTGTGCAGAAGATTTTTAGTTTGATGTAGTCCCACTCATTTATTTTTGCTTTTGTTTCTTTTGCCTGGGGAGACATGCCCAGAAAAACATTGCTCATACTAATGTTTAGAATTTTATTGCCTGTGTTTTCCTCTACTTTTACGGTTTCAGGTCTTATATTTGGGTCTTTATAATCTATTTTGAGTTTATTTTCATGTACTGTGTAAGACAGTGGTCCTGTTTCATTCTTTTGCACATAGCTGTCCAGTTTTCCCAATACCATTTATTGAAGAGACTTTCTTTCCCCCATTGTTTATTTTTGCCTGCTTTGTCATGTATTAGTTGACCATGTAGATGTGGTTTTATTTCTGTCTGTATTCTGTTCTATTGCTCTATGTATCTGTTCTTGTGCTAATACCATATCATACTGTTTTGTAGTATAGCATGATAGCTCCAGTTTTATTCTTCTTTCTCAAGGTTGCTTGGCATTAGGGTTTTTTTTTTGTGGTTCCATGCAAATTTGGGGATTATTTGTTCTAGTTTAGTGAGAAATGCCCTTGGTATTTTGATAGGAATAGCATTGAATCGGTAACTTGCTCTAGGCAGGATGGCCATTTTAACAATATCAATTCTTCCTAACCATGAACATGGAATAGCTTTCCATTTATTTGTGTTTTCTTCCAGCTCTTTTATCAATGCCTTATAATTTTCAGAATGCAGGTCTTTCACCTCTTTGCTTAAATTTCTTCCTAGCTATTTTATGCTTTTTGGTGCAATTGTAAATGAGATTGTTTTCTTAATTTATTTTTCTGCTAGTTCATTATTTACATGTAGAAATGCAACAGATTTCTGTAAATTGATTTTGGATCCTGTGACTTTACTGAATTCATTTATTAATTCTAATAGTTTTTTGGTGGAGTCTTTTAGGATCTTCCATATATAATATCATGTTATCTGCAAATAGTGACAATTTTACTTCTTCCTTACCAGTTTGCATACCCTCTCTTTCTTTTTCTAATCTGTCTGCTGCAGCCAGGACTTCTAGGACTATGTTGAATAAAAGTGGTGAGAGTGGGCATCCTTGTCTTGTTTCTGATCTTAGAGGAAAAACTTTCAGCTTTGCACCTTGAGTATGATGTTGGCTTTGGGCTTATCATATATGGTCTTTATTATGTTGAGATTGTGCCCTCTATACACACTTTGTTGAGTGTTTTTATCATGAATCAATGTTGAATTTTGTCAAATGCTTTGTCGGTATCTATTGAGATGATCATGTTGGTTTTGTTGATGTGGTATATCACATTGTTTGATTTGTGGGCCCATCCTTGCATCCCTGGGGTAAATCCTACCTTATTATGGTGAATGGCCTTTTTAATGTGCTTTTGAATTTGGTTGGCTAATATTTTGTTGAGGGTTTTTACATCTATATTCATCAGAGATATTGGTTTGTAATTTCTTTTTTTGTAGTCTCCTTGTCTGGTTTTGGAACATAGGGTGATGCTGGCCTCATAGGATGAATCTGGAAGTTTTCCTTTATCTTCAGTTTTTTGGAATAGTTTGAGTAGGAGAGGTATCAACTCTGAATATTTTGTAGAATTTACCTGAGCAGCTGTCTGGTTCTGATATTTTGTTTGTTGGGAGTTTTTTGATTATTGACTCAATTTCATCACTAGTAATTGGTCTGTTCAAATTTTTATTTCCTTCTGGTTAATTCTTGGAAGGTCATATGTTTTTAGGAATTTATCCATTATTTTCTATGTTGTCAAATTTGTTGGCATATAATTTTTCATAATATTCTCTTATAATCATATTTCTGTGGTGTCAGTTGTAACTTTTCTTTCATTTCTGATTTTATTTAAGAACTTTCTCTTTTTTCTTATGAGTCTAGCTAAAGGTTTATCAAATTTGTTTATCTTTTCAAAGAACCAGCTCTTAGTTTCATTGATCTTTTGTGTTGTTTGTTAGTCTCTATTTCATTTATTTCTGCTCTGATCTTTGTTAGCTCCTTTGTTCTACTAACTTTGGGCTTTGTTTATTCTTCTTTTTCTAGTTCCTTTAGGTATCAGGTTTTGTTTATTTGAGATGTATCTTGCTTCTTGAATTAGGACTGTATTGCTGTAAACTTCCCTCTTAGGACTGCTTTTCCTGCAGCCTAAAGATTTTGAACTATTGTATTTTTATTTTCATTATTCTCTAAGTATTTTTGACTTGTTGAATTTATTTGACGACCCATTGGTTGTTTAGTAGCATGCTGTTTAGCCTCCATGTGTTTGTGCATTTTACTTTTTTCCCCCTTATAATTGATTTCCAGTTTCATACTGTTGTGGTCAGAAAAGATGCTTGATATCATTTTAGTGTTCTTAAATTTATTAAGACTTGCTTTGTGACCTAACATCTGATCTATCCTGGAGAATGTTCCATGTGTGCTCATAAAGAATATGTATTTTGCTGTTTTGGGATGTAGTGTTCTGTATATATCTATTAATTCCATTGGCCTAATACATCATTCAAATCCACTGTTTTCATATTGATTTTCTGTCTGGATGATCTATCCATTGATGCAAGTGCAGTGTTAAATTCCCCTACTATTGTTGTATTACTGTCAGTCTCTCCCTTTAACTCTGTTAATATTTGCTTCATATATTTGCATGCTCCTTTGTTGGGTGCATAGATATTTACAAGTGTTATATCTTCTTGCAGTTGTGCCCTTAATCATTATATAATATCCTTCTTTGTCTCTTGTTACAGTCTTTGTTTTAAAGACTATTATGTCTGATATAAGTATTGCTACTACAGCTTTTTGTAAAATTTCTATTTACCTGGGATGTCTTTTTGCATCCCTTTCATTTCAGTCTATGTGTGTCTTTAGTTCTAAAATGAGTCTCTTGTAGGCAGCAAATAGATGGGTCTTTTTAAAAATCTATACAGTCACTCTATGCCTTTTGATCAGATTACTTGGTCCATTTGTATGTAAAGTAATTATTGATAGGTATGTAGTTGTTGCCATTTTTGTTAAATGTTTCCTGGTTGTGTTTGTTGTTCTTCTCTGATCCTTTTTTCCTCTTTGTTCTTTCCTTGGGCATTATGATAAGGAAAAATTAAGCAATGTCTTAAATTAAGTGACATAAGGAACAGAGAATGAAGGAGAGACAAGGAAGGTAACCAATAGTCACATGTTGTTGCTGTCTAGAAACTCCACATGCCTGGATGAAGTCATTTCTGCAATCATCTAGAAGGATGCAAATGATTCATCTACTACATCTGGTATATGTTTGCTTTTACCAGTGAAATTTTCACTTTCACATTTTTCTCATTTCTAGTTAGGGTCTTTTCCTCTTGAAAAAGACCCTTCAACATTTCTTGTAAGGCTGGTTTAGTGGTGGTGAAATCTTTTAACTTCTGTTTATCTGTGAAGCTCTTTATCTCACTTTCTCTCACCTTTCATCCTGAATGACAACCTTGCTGGGTAGAGTATTCTGGTTCGGAGGTTTTTCTCTTTGAGTATAACATGCAACTCCCTTCTGGCCTATAGAGTTTCTGCTGAAAAATCAGTTAATAGCATTATGGGATTTCCCTTGTAGATAGCTTATTGCTTTTCTCTTGCTACTTTTAGAGATTCTTTATCTTTGATTTTTGACATTTTAATTATGATGTATTTTGGTGTGGACCTCCTTGGGCTTATCTTGTTTGGGGCTTTCTCTGCTTCCTAGGTCTGGATGTCTCTTTCCTTCCCTAAGTTAGGGAAGTTTTCAGCTATTATTTCTTCAAATAAGTTTTCTACTCCTCTTTCTGGGATTCCTATTATGTGATTGTTTGGATATTTGATAGTGTCCTAGAGCTCCCTTAATCTATCCTTATTTCTTTTTATTATTTTTTCTTTTTGCTGTTCAGCTTGAGTGCCTTCCATTACTATCTTCCAGATTGCTGATCTGTTCTTCTACATCCTCTAATCTGCTGTTGATTCCTTCTGGTATAGTTTTTAATTTCATTTAATGTATTTTTCATCTCTGATTGGTTATGCCTTATATTTTCTATCTCTTCGTAGAGGTTCTCACTGAGTTCCTCCACTTTTCTCTCAAGCCTAGTGATCATCTTTATAATCACTAATTTGAACTCTTTATCTGGCAGATCTGTTTCATTTAGTTCTTTTTCTGAAGTTTGGTCATGTTCCTTTGTTTCAAGTATATTCCTCTGTCTCCTCATTTTGTTGATTTTCTGTGCTTGACTCTGAATTAGTAGAAAGGGCTATCTCTCTGTCTTTAAAGATTGGCCTTGTGTAGGCAAGACCCTCTGGGTAGACTGCACATGCCTGGTCATTTTGGTTGGCTGGCTGGGGGCCTGCTGTGCGTGATCTGGGGGTTTCTTGGTGTCAGGGCTCTCAGGATGTGGACTGAGGGGGGCACAGTCAGAGGGTCCCAACTGGAGGGGTCCCTGATGGGTTCCACACTGGCAGGGAGGGCAAAGGCCCAGGCACGTTCTCCAAAGGTGGGCAGCAACTGACTCTGTACATGTGGTGCAGCCCCAGGCCCACGCACAGCCTCCAGAAAATCCCCTCCTCTGCACTAATAGCTCTGTGCCCATGGTGCAGTGGTGGCCCAGGCATGCTCTCCAGGAATGAACGGCAACTGGATTTGCTCCCTTAGTGCCATCCCAGTATGAGGAATGGCCTCCCTAAAAGCCCTACCTCCATGGCTACTAGCTCTATGTCTGAGTCCCTGGTGGGGAGTGGCTTTGTGGTCCCAGGGAAGCCATGGCCTGAATGTACTCTCTGGATGAGCATCTGGGTGTGGGCTAGGGCTGGGAAACCACCTGGGCCAAATCTGAAATTGGTGTATGCACTACAACCCTATTTCCCACATCACTCTCAATGTGGGAAAGATGCCAGACCTCCAATGCAGACAGTTCCAGCTGTTCCCTGACAGATGGTGGGTGCTTTAGTTCCACAAAATGTTTTTTTTCACTTTTAGTCTAGATTCACTTTAAAGTGTGCCTTTTTTTTCTATCCCCCAGGTAGGGAATACGTGTCCAGGTCCCTCTGCAATATCTTTCCCATCTGTGGGTCACTGACCTGCGGGTGGAGTTCCCTCCATTACCATGTTTCCGTCTCTCCTGCCATTTTTTCTGTGACCTTTCTATCCCTCATTGTGTAGAAGGTGCTCACGCAGTCCTCAGTTCTTCCTCAAGATGAACTGCTCTGTGTGTAGGTGTAGATTCAGTGTGAAGGTGAGTGTAGGTGGGTTCAAGCCCTCTCTATGCTGTCATCTTCCCAGAAGTCTCCTGGACGTGTATTTAAATATAGAATCCATCTGAAATTTTTGTGCATGGGGTACAGAAATATTTTTGTTATATTCCTCTATTGTTTGTCCATTTTCTATTTCATAAGTTTCTTTTAATTATTTGCTTCCTTTAACTTACTTTGGGTTTAATTTACTCTTCTTTGTCGAGGTTCATGTGGTTAAAGTGTAGATAATTGATTTTATCTCTTTCCTCTTTTTTATTAAAAACATTTAAGGCTATAAATGTCTCTTTAAGCACGGTGTTAGCTGCATCCAACAATTTTGATACATTGGGCTTTTATCGTCATTCAGGCAAAAATATTTTCTAATGTATCTGATTTTTTTTTTGCATTCAATTCTTTTTTGGGGATATAATTAACATTTAAAAAAATACATCCACCTTAAGTATATTGTTCGAGTCTCTACAAATGTATACACTTGCATAACCATATTCCCAATGTGATTTCTTCTTTAATACAGGAGGTATTTAGAAGTATGTTGCTTAATTTCAAAAATAGGTGGCTTTCTAGGTATCTTATTGTGACTGATTTCTAATTTAATACTGTTGTGGTCAGAGCATATGCTTTGTATGATTTTCATTCTTAGGTATTTATTGAGACTTGCTTTATGGTCCAGCATATCGTCTGTCTTGGCGAAGATGCCACATGCACTTGAAAGGAATGTTTTCTTCAGTTGTTGGAAGTGATGATCTGCAAAGATTGAGTAGGAAACTTAAAGCTTTCTCATTAATACCAGGAAAAAAGCAAGGATGTCTCTCTTCTCACCATCCCTTTTCAGCATCATACTGGAAGTCCTAACTAATGCAAACAGATAAGAAAAAGAAATAAAAAGCATATAGATCAGGAAGGAATAAATAAAACTGCCTTTGTTCTCCGGTGACCTGATTCTCCAGGCATAAAGTCTAAAAGAATACAAATACGTAAAAACCCTCCTAAAACGAATAAGCAGTTACAACAGAGTTGCTAGGTACAAGGATAATATACAAGAAGTCAGTCACCTTCTTGCATACCAGTAACAAGCAAGTGGAATTTGGAACTAAAAACACAATTTCATTTACATTAGCACCCAAGAAAAGGAAGCACCATAAAGTATGATAGCTGTAGGTTTTTTGTAGATGTTCTTTATCAGGGTGAGGGAGTTTCCCCTCTATTTCTAGTTTGCTGAGACTTATTATCATGAATGGTGTTAGACTTTGTCAAATGCCTTTTCTGTATCAATACGATCATGTGATTTTTCTTTAGCCTATTGATTTAATGGATTATATTAACTGATTTTCAAATATTGAGCCAGCCTTGCATACCTGAGATAAATTCTGCTTGGTTATGGTGTATAATTCTTTTTATACATTGTTGGATTTGATATACTAATATATTGAGGATTTTTGCATCTATGCCAATGAGACATATTGGTCTGCAGTTTCCTTTTCTCATACTGTTTCTGTCTAGTTTTGGTATTGGGGTAATACTGGCCTCAGAATATATTAGGATGTATTCCCTTTGCTTCTATCTTCTGGAAGAAATTGTAGAAAATTGGTGTAATTCATTCCTTAAATGTCTAGTAGACTTCACCAGTGAACCCACCCAGGCCTGGTGCTTTCTATTTTGAAAGGTTATTAATTTTTGATTCAATTTATTTAATGGATATATGCTTATTCATATTGTCTGTTTCTCCTTGTATGAGTTTTTACAAGTTGTGTCTTTCAAGGAATTGGTCTGTTTCATCTAGGTGATCAAATTATGGACATGGAGATGTTCATAGTATTCTTTTGTTATTTTAATATCCATGATGTTACTTCTTTCATTTCCAATATTAGTAATTTGTGTCTACATTTTTTTTCTTAGTCTGGCTAAAGGCTTGTCAATTGTATTGCTCTTTTCAAAGAATCAGCATACACTATCTTGACAGAAAGCCATGATAATGATTTGGCTTTTTCCTAAGAGCAGTGTGAAGCCAAAAAAGGAATTTATTCAGTGGCATGATAAGAAGTGAAATTTTAAAGGTCACTCTTGCTGATGTAAAGAGAACAGATTAGTGCAGTAAGAAGAATCAGAGAAACCTACCAGGAAAGGAATTTGGAAGTCTAAGAGAAAGGATAGTAACTCATACTAAAGTAATGTTATTGGTATGGACAAAAGATAATGGGCTTATGAGAAATAAAAGGGAACATTGTCCTCTTTCCAGACCACACCCCAGGCACACACATCATGGTTCATCTGGGTATAGCCACTAGCTAGTGTATGATACCCCTGAAAGTCCATGATTATTAGCTGTAAGTAGAACTTGCTGGTTCAGTTTCACACTCCATGTTCCATGCCATGCTCGGCTGGTTTCTTAAGAGGCAGAGAAGAACAACTTGTGATATGTCAAATGTGTGCTTTCCCTCCTGGAGCTGGCACGTGGTAGGTAGTAGGAGAAATATTCACTGCCAGCAAGCCACAGTTTCAAGGGCAAAGGCTCACCCATTCCCTGTGGGCTCTTGGCTTAAAAGCTTAAACACCTGCCAAACCTGTAGCTTAAATAGCCTAGCTGAGCTGCCCTTTCTCATACCTGAAAGAAGGATTGTTCAGTCAATAAAGAGACCCAATAAGATTTTTGCCTATGTTTTCTTCTAAGAGTTTTATAGTTTCATGACTTACCTTCAGGTCTTTGATCCATTTTGAGTTTACTTTTGTGTATGGAGTTAAACAGTAATCCAGTTTCATTCCCCTTAAGGTAGCTGTCCAGTTTTGCCAACACCAGCTGTTGAAGAGGCTGTCATTTCCCCGTTGTATATCCATGGCTCATTTATTGTATATTAATTGACTCTGAGCTCTCTATTCTGTTCCATTGATCTATGGGTCTGTTCTTGTGCCAGTACCAAATTGTCTTGACCACTGTGGCTTTGTAGTAGAGCTTGACGTTAGGGAGAATAATCTCCCCAACTTTATTCTTCCTTCTGAGGATTGCTTTGGATATTTGGGGTCTTTTGTGGTTTAATATGAATTTTAGAACTATTTGTTCTAGTTTGATGAAGAATGCGTTGGTATTTTGGTAGGGATTGCTTTGAATCTGTAGATTACTTTAGGCAGGATTGTTGTCTTGACAATATTAATTCTTCCTGTCCATGAGCATGGGATGTATTTCCATTTATTGGTGTCTTTTTAAATTTCTCTCATGAGTGTCTTTCAGTTTTCAGGGTATAGGTCTTTCACCTCCTTCGTTAGGTTTATTCCTAGGTATTTTATTCTTTTTGATGCAATTGTGAATGGAATTGTTTTCCTGATTACTCTTTCTGCTAGTTCATCATTCATATATAGGAATGTAACAGATTTCTGTGTATTAATTTTTTATCCTGCAACTTTGCTGAATTCAGTTATTAGTTCTAGTAGTTTTGGGGTGGATTCTTTAGGGTTTTTTATGTACAATATCATGTCATCTGCAAATAGTGACAATTTAATTTCTTCCTTACCAATCTGTAAGCCTTTTTTTTCTTTGTGTTGTCTGATTGCCGTGGCTAGGACCTCCAGTACTATGTTGAATAAAAGTGGGGAGAGTGGGCATCCTTGTCTTGCTTCCAATCATAAAGGAAAAGCTTTCAGCTTTTCACTGTTAAGTATGATGTTGGCTGTGGGTTTGTCATATATGGCCTTTATTATGTTGAGGTACTTGCTCTCTATACCCATTTTGTTGAGAGTTTTTATCATGAATGGATGTTGAATTTTGTTGAATGCTTTTTCAGTATCTATGGTGATGATCATGTGATTTTTGTCCTTTTTGTTGATGTGGTGTATGATGTTGATAGGTTTTCTAATATTGTACCATACGTGAATAAATCCTACTTGATCATGATGGATGATCTTTTTGATATATTTTTGAATTTGGTGTGCTAATATTTTGTTGAGGATTTTTGCATCTATTTTCATCGGGGATATTGGTCTGTAATTTTCTTTTTTGTTGTGTCTTTGCCTAGTTTTGGTATTAGAGTGATGCTGGCTTCATAAAATGAGTCTGAAAATATTCACTCCTCTTCTACTTTTTGGAAAACTTTAAGGAGGATGGATGGGTATTAGGTCTTCACTAAATATTTGATAAAATTCAGTGGTGAAACCATCTGGTCCAGGAGTTTTGTTCTTAGGTAGTTTTTTGATTACCAGTTCAATTTTGTTGCTTGTAATTGGTCTGTCCAGATTTTCTGTTTCTTCTTGGGTCAGTCTTGGAAGGTTGTATTTTTCTAGAAAGTTGTCCATTTCTTCTGGGTTATCCAATTTGTTAGCATGTAATTTTTCATAGTATTCTCTAATAATTCTTTGTATTTCTGTGGTGTCCATACTAACTTTTCCTTTCTCATTTCTGAATCTGTTTATGAGTGCAGACTCTCTTTTTTTCTTAATAAGTCTAGCCAGGGGTTTATCTATTTTGTTTATTTTTTGGAAGAACCAGCTCCTGGCTTCATTGATTCTTTCTATTGTCTTATTCTTCTCAATATTACTTATTTCTGCTCTGATTTTTATTATGTTCCTCCTTCTAGTGACTTTGGGCCTCATTTGCTCTTCTTTTTCTAGTTTCATTAATTGTGAGTTTAGACTGTTCATTTGGGTTTGTTCTTCTTTCTTGAGATAGGCCTGTATTGCAATATACTTCTCTCATAGTACGGCCTTCACTGCATCCCACAGATTTTGCAGTGTTGAATTATTGTGTTCATTTGTCTCCCTATATTGCTTGATCTCTGTTATTATTTGGTCATTGATATATTGATTATTTAGGAGCATATTGTTAAGCCTCCTTGTGTTTGTGGGCCTTTTTGTTTTCTTTGCATAATTCATAATTTATTTCTAGTTTCATACCCTTGCAGTCTGAGAAGCTGGTTGGCATAATTTCAATCCTTCTGAATTTACTGAAGCTGTTTTTGTGTGTTCCAGGTGCACTTGAGAAGAATGTGTATCCTGGTGCTTTTGGGTGGACTGTTGTATAGGTTTCTGTTAGATCCATCTGTTTTAATGTGTTGTTCAGTGCCTCTGTCTCCTTATTTTCTGTCTAGTTTATCTGTCCTTTGGAGTGAGTGCTGTGTTGAAGTCTCCTAAAATGAATGCATTGCATTCTGTTTCCCCCTTTAATTCTGTTAGCATTTATTTCATATATGTAGGTACTCCTATGTTGGGTGCATAGATATTTATAATGGTTATATCCTCTTGTTGGACTGACCCCTTTATCATTACATAATGCCCTTCTCTGCCTATTGTTACTTTCTTTGTTTTGAAGTCTATTTTGTCTGATAGAAATACTTCAACTTCTGCTTTTTTCTCCCTACTATTTTCATGAAATATCTTTTTCCATCCCTTCACTTTTAGTCTGTGTATGTCTTTGGGTTTGAAGTGAGTCTCTTGTAGGCAGCATATAGATGGGTCTTGTTTTTTTATCCATTCTGTAACTTTATGTCTTTGATTGGTGTATTTAGTCCATTTACATTTAGGGTGATTATCGATAGATTTGTACTTATTGTTGTTGCAGGCTTTAGATTTGTGGTTACCAAAGGTTCAAGAGTATCTTCTTTACTTTCTAATAGTTTAACTTAACTCATTTAGTACGCTATTTCAAACACAATCTAAAGGTTTTTTTCCCTCTGTTCTTTTTCTTCCTTCTCCACTCTTTATATTTTAGATGTCATATTCTGTACTCTTTGTGTATCTCTTGACTGACTTTGTGGGTAGTTGATTTAATTTTGCATTTAGTTAGTAATTAATTGGTCTACTTCCTTTACTATGGTTTTATTTTCTCTGGTGACAGCTATTTAGCCTCAAAAGTGCTTCCATCTAGAGCAGTCCTCCCCAAATACACAGTAGAGATGGTTTGTAGGAGGTAGATTCCCTCCACTTTTGCTTATCTGGAAATTGTTTAATCCCTCCCCAGAATTTAAATGATAATCTTGCCGGGTACAGTATTCTTGATTCGATCGCTTTCTGTTTCATTACATTAAATATATCATGCCACCCCTTCTGGCCTGTAAAGTTTCTGCCGAGAAGTCTGGTGATAGCCTGATGGTTTTTCCTTTGTATGTGATCTTTTTTCTCTCTCTGGGTACTTTTAACACTCTGTTCTTGTCCTTGATCTTTGCCATTTTAATTATTATATGTCTTGGTGTTGTCTTCCTTGGGTCCCTTGTGTTGGGAGATCTGTGCACCTCCATGGCCTGAGAGACTATTTCGTTCCCAGACTGGGAAAGTTTTAAGCAATTATTTCCTCAAAGACACTTTCTATTCCTTTTTTTCTCTCTTCTTCTGGTACCCCTATAATGCGAATATTGTTCCATTTGGATTGGTCACAGTTCTCTTAATACTCTTTCATTCCTAGAGACCCATTTTTCTCTCTGTGCCTCAGCTTCTTTGTATTCCTGTTCTCTAATTTCTATTTTATTTATCATCTCCTCTACCTCATCTAATCTGCTTTTAAATCCCTTCATTGTATGTTTCATTTTGGATACTGTATTTTTCAAAGGTTCTCTTTCTTGAAGTCCTCCCTGACGTCTTGAATATTATTTTGTAGCTCCGTGAGCATGTTTATGAATTTTATTTTGAAATCTTTATCAGGAAGATTGGTAATTTCAGTTTCACTTGGCCCTCTTTCTGGTGTTTGTGGGATTTTTTGGTTGGTACCAGGTTTTCTTGCCATTTCATATTTGTATTGATTACTCTGGAATAATAACTTTGTGTAGGTGGCGCCCTCTAGTTCCCAGAACCTCTCCTCTCTGGAGCTTCCCAGCACCTGGAGTGATGGCGGGGTTTGCAGGTGAGCAGCGCAGGTGTCTGTCAGGAGGAAAGAGCTCTTTTCTGCTTCCCGGCTGCAATGCCTGTCTCCACTGTCAGGGCCAGTGGGCCAAGCATGCAGGGAGGAGCCTCTTCATTATACCCCTGTAGCTGCTGTCAGTGGAGCTGCCTTCTGGCTGGCCTGGTACAATGGCAGTGGCATCAGGTTTGTGAACAGATGTTGGCCAGGCGGAAGGAGCGGCAGGCTGTGCATCGTGGTGGGGAACTTTGGCACACATCTCCAGCCAAGGGGATGGAGAGTCTGAAGCTCCTGAAAGTTCCTAACCTGCTGGGTTGAGTGTGCCAGGATGATTTTTTTCACCTGTCCTTTCTCCTAAACTGCAAGCTCTGTGTAATCCTTGCCCCTTTAGCAGTCCTCTTACTGTTGGGAAGTCTTTCAAAGTGCTCACCTTTCTTCTGTCCTGGAGTGGCTGGTCGTGGGTACCTGTTCTCCACAAGTGGCTAGAATCTGTCTTCCACCTGTCTTTGCTTTCCAACTCCACTAATCTCCAGAGCACCATGTAATATGGGTTTGTGCTCCTGGAGAAGATCTCCAGGGCTGGGTGTTCAGCAGTCCTAGGCTTCTACCCCCTCCCTGATCCATTTCTCTTCCTCTCGCTGGTGAGCTGGGGAGTGGGGAGGGCTTGGGTCCCACTGGATCATGGCTTTGCTACTTTACCCTTTTCTGTTAGGTCTTCTGTTTTCCCCAGATATAGGCAGTCTGTCGCAGTCTTCTTTCCAGTTGCTCTTTTAGGATTCATTGTATTTGCTGTATTTTCATATTATATGTGGTTTTGGGAGGACGTTTCTGTCTCACTTCTCATGCCACCATCTTTAAGCCTCCTGTTCTATTATTATTTTGATTACTTCTCTCTGGTAGATAAATTAAGAGTAAGAAAAATAAGTTTTTATTTTACCTTCACTTATTCCTTCTCTAATGCTCTTTCTTTCTTTGTGTAGATCTGAGTTGCTGACCATTATAAATTTTTCATCTCTCTGAAGACTTTCCTTTAACATTTCTTGTAGAGTAGGATTATTGGTAACAATTCTTTCCATTTTTATTTGTCTGAGAAAGTCTTTATTTCTCCTTCCCATTTAAAAGATAATTTCACAGAATGTTCCTAGTTTTTTTTTCTCTCAACACTTTAAACATTTCATTACACTTTCTTCTTGCCTGCATGGGTTCTGAGAAGTTGAATTTAATGTTCATCTTTGCTCCTCTAAAGGTAATGTTTTTTTTTCATCTCTCTGGGTTCTTTCAAAATTTCTTTTTTTAATCTTTGATTTTTTGAAATTTGAAGGTAGTATGCCTGCTTGATGATCTCTGAGCCTCCTGGATCTATGGTTTGGTGTCCGACATTAACTTGGAGGAAATTAGTAGTCATTATTTTTTCAAATATTCCCTCTTTTCCTTTCTCTGTTTCTGGTATTCCCATTACTCATATAATATACACCTTTTATATTTATCCCACAGTTTTTGCATATTCTGGGTTTTTTCAGTGTTTTTTCTCTTTATTTTTTCAGTTTTGGAAGTTACTATTGACATATCTTCAAGCTCAGAGATTCTTTCCTTAGCCAATTCCAATTTACTAATGAGCTCAGCAAAGGCATTCTTTATTTCTGTTGCAGTGTTTTAGATCTCTGGCATTTCTTTTTTATTTTTAGAATTTCCTTCTCTCTGCTTACATAACCCAGCTGTTCTTGCATGTTGTCTACTTTTTCCATTAGAGCCCTTAATGTATCATAGTTGTTTAAAATTCCTGGTCTGATAATTCCAGCATCCCTGCCATAGCTGAGTCTGGTTCAGATACTCATTCTGTCTTTTCAAACTGTATTTTTTGCTTTTCATGTATGTCTTGTAGCTTTTTGTTTAAAGACAGAAATGATGTACTGGGTAAAAGGAACACTGGTCAATAAGCCTGTAGTGATGTGGTGGTGAGGTGTGGGGGCAGGAGTGAAGTGTTCTATGGCCCTAGGATTAGTGCTTAGTCATTTGGAGGCCTGTGCCCCTGGACTGTGAACCTCTTACTTGTGCTTCTCAGTCCCCCATAACCCACTTAGGTGGGACAGGATGGCTAGAAGGGAGTGAAGTTTGATATTTCCCATCTCTGAAGTTAAACTCTGATAAAACCCTACTAGGTCAGGGTCTTGTAAAATGGTTTGTCTTGAGGGCAGGACTCTTAAGAACAGAATGCGCTGATGTATTTCGAAATGGTTATTTATCTCCCTGCTGGAAGGTCTAGGGAATTTTTCTCTGATAGTCACTGTGATAACATGGTAGAGTTCCTGGAGGTAAAACAGAAGCATGAGAGACCTGCTATACCTGGGCCCTCCTGGAGTTTGTAACTCTCAGACTTGCCCACACTGATGCTGGAGCATTTCATTCATTACCGTTCAGGTCGTCCTATCTTGGTACTGGTTTCTGGGGAGGTTTCTGCTCAGATAAGTTGCAACCCAGGGGTGGTGTTTTGCCCTGTGACCTTATTTTTTTTAAGGGATCTAGTGGAGTTGTTGATTTTTCACTTTGTTCAGCTTTTAACTTGTTAGGATGGAGTGGTGACTTCTAAGCTCCTTACATTCTGGATTGGAATTCCAAAGTCCCCCATATTATTTAATTTTCACATGAGAATCCAAGAAGATTGGTGGTATTATTTAGTAGAAAAAGGCAGAATCTAAGAGAGGAGACAGAATCTGAGCCCAGATCTGACTTTGAGGTGACTCCAAAGCTGATCCTCTTTATTGGAACACAACACTTAACTTTTAGGTACTTGGTATTCTGTTTAATTGTTGAAAACTTTCCAGGGGACAAGATCTCTTTGCCATCTTTACCCATGCATTCTAAGGTAGGGCATTTTTAGGGTCTAACAGGTCCCTTTTGACTTTCAATATGCTTCTCTTCAGGTGACTGTGGACATTGCTTTGAGGCAATGAGAACAACCTTTTGGCACTATCTTAATACTATCCTTGCTCATTTCCTTCGGTATCTTGGATCTAGCCCTCTTAGTCCATAAAGGAAAACAACTTAAAAAATAACATACAGCCGACCCTTGGTCCCTACACAGCTAAGCTTCACTTGCATTTAAAAAAAAAAAAAGAAAAGAAAAAAAGAAAAAAATAACATACATATGTGTCCAGGACCAAAAAAAGAGTACAGTTACCACCAAGATAGATGTATACAGGGAGAACTTACAGTAGATTCTCTTGTAAACTCCATTATCTGCATCCCAAATTGCCTTAATGCCATCTGCTACTGTGATTGGTTCCACTCTTATCCCAAACCAATCTGGAATGACTCAACCAAGCCCCTAGCTGGTGATTTCAGGACTAAAGAGATGATCTGACCATCACACCTACTTTCTTAGATAGCCCTATATTAAGTACAGTGATTATAGATAAATGAGGGGAATTTTATAGCATGTTCTCCAGCCAGCAAGATAATCAAGGCATGAAAACAATCTGATTTATGAGACAGTGGGGGTGGTTCGAGTGGCAGATGTTATCAATGATTTCTCTAGTTTCTAACTTTATTTTCAAGGCTGCTTATTTATTCTTTCATACTACCAAGGACAATTTGGTACTGATATAATCTCATCTTATTTCTGATGGAGGAGATTAAGAGATTAATGGGACCAAAGTTTTGACTAACTGCAAATTAAAGGAGGCTTCAACAAGTGGTGTGTGAGACAATAGTTCTGTGATCTAGAAGTGAAATTCCAGGGAGTGAAGTTCTAGCAAGTGCACCAAGCTCTGTTGTCTGTGATGCTGAGTCACAGGAGCATGAAGTCTGGGGAACAGACCAGAAAAGAACAAAATCTGTCTAGAAGAGCAAAACCTTAAAATCTATCAAAAGATGACTAGATTCAAGATTCCAAGGGAAATGAGCAAGGATAATGCAACCATAGATATAAAGATTTATTTAGGACATTGATTTCCATTCCGAATTTTCCTGACCTCTTCAAGTGTCAGATCTTATTCCGTGAGGTGCCTCTGCTCTAGAAGTCTGTTTTTACTCTGATAGGGCATCTATTAATTTTTCCACTTCTATTTTCATCCATCTGTCTTTGATCCATCCATCCATCCAACAAATGTTTATTGAGATGCTGCTATATACCAAGCCCAGTACCAAGTATTCAGTTTTTTTTTTTGCCTGGAGCCATGTACAATCTATTTGTAGAGAGAGACATGTAAATAAGTAAAAAATGTAACCTGTTATAGTAAGGGTTGCAATAGTAGAATATGCAAAGTACAATATGAAGCACCTGACAAGTAGCCAAGGTAAGAATAGGTGACATTTGAACAAGGTCTTGAAAGATGAATATGAATTTGCCAAACAACAATAATAAAAACAGTAATGCTTCTTAAACTTGCACTAGGTGCTAAGAATTATGCTCTGAACTTTACATACATTATCTCACTTGGTCTTTCTCTCAATCTTTTGGCTACATAGTATAACCCCCATTTTACAGAAGCACAAAGAGATTGAAAAACTTTCACAATTCTCACAGCTTGTCAGTAGCAGTCCTGATTGTTAAAGCCATGTCTGTATGGCTCCAAAGCCTATATTTTCAACTATATTATTTCTTTATTATCTACAGGCAATTTTTGTTGGGGAATATTTTATACATAGGCTCTTCTGTCCAGAGTGCAAATTTCTATCATTCTATGGTGATATATAGGAATGGAAAAAATTTAATCCACTAGCTATTTCAATCATTATCGATCTGCTCTTTGAAGATCTTTTTTTCTCAGAGGAGGATTTCAGGCAAGAGAACAGCATATAAAAGGCGGTGAGGCAAAAAAGAGCATGGCACATTTGAGGAAGATGAAGATTTTAGGAGACCTGAAGCACAAGGATTGGTGTGGTTGATAGGCTGCTGGAAAGGATGGGGCCAAGGCAGGAGGGCATGCATGCACTGTGCTGTGAGCTTATCTTCCTTCTGTGGGCACGCTCAGCAGTCTGGTACTAGCAGTCTTTCCTTACAACCTGGGGAACTGGATCAGGTCCCGACTGATCTCGGCAACAGACCGGCAGCCTAGAAGAATAATGCAGCTAGAAAGCCCATTTCTCTAAAACACCAGGGACCCACCCCATCATGGGTATGGGACGACCCAATGGGAACAAGCCTGACTTGCTTTGTGCTCACTCTGGTAAAATGTTATGTATACAGGATGAGAATGTAATTGCATTGGGAATTCCTTTGTAAGCCTGTGCCTTTGTCCTCTTTTATCACAGCCACATCAAAGTGACATGGTAAAATGTAGAAACACTATTAGTAATTTTTTAAAATTAATTCGTGTGTGTAATAGATACATGACCTTTAGCTCAGTCCTGATAAGGCTTCGGAATATCGGAAGTATCTGTCAGGGGGGGATATGACTCAGGAATAGCATAAGAGATGGGGTATTTCATACAGCAACTGCCTCCTAAGGGAAAAAAGTTCTGTAAAATGAAATACACTTCTTTAGTGGAGGATCTTAGGTAAAAGGCAAAGTTAGGACTGTAGGTGAGATTAGACACTGGGATTGATGAGAGTAACTCCAGATAAGAAGTAAGAAGAGAAGGGAAAAAGAGGAGCTAGCATGATGGACTAGAGACCTGTGGGTTCAAGTGGCCAGTGAAAACCCCTGGTGATGAGAAGGCTGAAAGAATTTAATGTAGCCTGTGAGCTGTTTAACTTGGAGTTCTTCTCAGATGGGTAATGTATGCACCTTCACCTCTGTATTACTCACAAAAATACAAGTAATGAGAGGGTCGTTTCTTAAAAATGGAGCAGAGGAAAAAGTTGAATTTCATGTCTGAGTTGATTGTAGTGTACAGAAACAGCAGGCATGGGAAATAATCTGTAAATGGAACTAATTCTGTAAAAGCAGGAAATCGGAGCCCGAGTGGCTCTCCTCAGAACTGACGGAGATCTTGAGAGCTCTGGGACTCGCAGGGCAGAGAACAGTGGGGCTCCAAGACAGGCAGACCTACTCAAGGAGCACAGGATGCTGAAATAAAATCTTTGGTTATACACTGTAGTAAAAATAATATCTAAACTATGTAAAAATGTCCCAGTAGTCGCATCAAAACATTATGATTCCATTTTGAGACAGTTTGAAGCATCCATTCACGTATAAATAAGCCCCAGTGATATTTGTGTACCTATCCTACATGTCAGTGAAAGCTCCCATCTGATTGGTTTCTGGGTCCCACATAGGAATAAGGACACACTACCTTGCACTTGAGAGAGGTTCAGTAAAAGTTTGAGAGAGAATACAAATAATACTCTATTCTTGCTTTTTCATTAGGAAGAGATATAAACTAAAATGTTTTGGCTAGTTTAAAGTGAAATGGGTAATTCCAAACAAAGCTCAAGAAGAGTCATGGGGGAGGAATCAGGACAGGTGGGTGAAGTAGGGGAAGGGGATAAAGATGCATAAAATCTCAACCATAATTAAATCAGTAGGAATGAAAGTACAGCATAGAGAATATAGTCAGTAGTTCTGTAACATCTTTCTGTGTTGGCTGATAGTAACTACCCTGGTTGGGTGAGGATTTAATAATGTAGATAACTGTTGAGTCATTATGTTGTATATTTGAAACCAATATAATACTGTGTATCAACTATACTTCAATAAAAAATATATTTAAAAAATTCACATGGTTTTCTAATTCAGCCTTCTCCCTTTATGAGGGATGAGACCTCAGTGAGGTCTGTGCACCCTTCTGTTGATATGATTTAGATGTGGACATTTTTGTTTTTCAAACCTTCCTATAATTTCAGCAATTGAACTCATGGTTAGCAAAACATCACTTGTAAAATTATTTTGTCCTCTGCAAGAGTGCAAAAAGGGTTCTCCTCCCAGGGCTGTGATGTCATCAGGTCATAAGGAAAAAAAAAATCACGCATTTCCAGGGGAATTAGGAGAGAGAAGTCATGCTGACCCGTCCCTGCTGGGTGCCAATTCTGTGTAAGGTGTGGGGACAGGCCGAGGGGTGACAGGATCTCTAGGGTTTCACACTATGATTTTATATTTATAGTGAGTTCCACCCAAAGCACAGACCCCCACGTAAGGCCCCCTCCCCAGGGACGAGGCTGGGGGATCGTCTCTTACACAGAGGATGCCAAGGAAACCTAGGTTTCCTACTATTTCTCTTCCTCCCAGAATGCTCTTCTCTGTCCCAAGTTTGGTGGTGACTACTAATTTTTCACTATGTTTAAAACAATACATTTCACTATAGAACAATTACAAGGAAAGGAGTATGAAAAATCAGGCATGAAGCGTTCATAATCCTGTGTTTTCTTTTTTTCTCCCCTGTTCCTTTTTTAAAAGGGTACTCTACACTTTCTATTTCAGAAAAGGGTTTCTCAGCCACCATTTACACGCCAGTGGTTGCAGTGTTGTTAAGTATAAATTTTTGGTGGGACAAAAAAGCTTGGTTATTGTGAATTGCCCCAACAGGCGTCTGTTAAAGGAAGTTTGGAAATTATTTCACAAGGATGGGAGAAAATACTTGGGGGATCAGGAGAAGTCATCTTAACCTCCTGGCATTTGCAGAAGCTCCTAGGTTTCCCTGTCCTCTTCCCCCTCCCTCGTGGGTAAAAGACCCCAATGTGATGTCAGTTCACACTTGTACCCTCAGTGACATCGGGTCATTTATTGACTTATCTTCACACGCTTTGAACAGCATGGCTCTGGTCCAAAGCTAATGGAGCTGGTTCTCAATATGGTAACCTTTGGCCCTTTTTTCTCGTTTAATCTGCTCAGTGGAAAGGAGGCTGGCTGGTGCCAATGCTGATCCAAGGTTTCTAGCTCATACTACTCAAGCCCAAAAATTTGAGTTGATGGCCCCAGTGGTCACTGAGTACAAGATACTTGTCTAAATACCAGAATAAACCCAGATCTGAGAAGACTTGGGTGTCTTGCGTGATGTCTAGCACAGGACAAATGCTTGGTAACATCTATGGAAATAAGTTAATGGCATGAAAATGTCTTGATTTCCCTTCAGGCCTCTTGATTCATTATTTCCTTAATTCTCAAGAAGTTCTCTGTTATTACCAAATTTTAGAATTGAGGAGAGAGTGAGGTCTTTATCTTGTCTGTCCTTGAAAATTGCAATCAGTAACCACCTACGGCCAACACAGACAGTCAAAGACAGAGCCATCAGCCCGTCTACTTGGGTAAGATAATTCTCTGTGAGAAAGCATTTTAGGGCATTGAGTATCCCTGGACCCTGAGCATTAAGTATATGCAGTACCCACCCTGCAGTCATGGTGCCAAGTAGAAAAAACAAAAGCTAAAAACCCAAGGAGCCATCTCCCCAGCTCCACCATGCTTCCCCTTTGACATAATTTCTCAACTTTTCACAGTCCATGAATACTACTTAAAAGATAGCACCAAGAACCACATCTAACAAGCCTGATATGATCCGAACAGGCCCGAGTAAAACTGGACCTTCCTTCCCATGATTTGAAACTGCACTTGCTTTTGTAGCAAATGTACCATATTTGGAGTTTGTGCTTAATCTCTGTCTGGGGTATTGCTCTCTCTTCTGGGCAGCCACTAGACTGGGGAGAGGTGAGCTAGAAGGAGGGGTCACCCCCCCTGTTCTTTAGAACTCCTGCCTTTAGCCCCAAATCAAGAAAACAGTTTTAAAAACTTACCTGTAAGGGTCATGGAAGTATGGAACTCATTTTTTAAAATGTTCAAAACTTGCTCAGCACCATGTTCACCCTGCTCCCAAGGCAGAGAGAGATGGAGACAAAATGAGGCGTGAAGGAACATTCTGACCTTGTGCTGAGTATAAAATCTTAAGTGTGCTCGGAGCTGTGCTGGGGAGGACGGGGGATATCTGTGAAATCAGAACCACATTGAAAATAAAGGAAAGCAAAGAGGAAAAGATGGGGGAGAGAGTTCTTGAAAAGTTGCAGTATGTTGCAGGGGAAGCAGGCATGTTCAAGCGAATGTTAACAGTCCTTCAGGAATTTGCAGCACCTCAAAAACCAGCTAAGCTTGGGCATTAATGCACAGAAAAGCGTGGAATCTAGATAAGGGTGGTATCTTTTTCTGGTTGGCTTCACTTTGCCACACTTACCTTGCAGGCAAGACCCCATAGGATTGGTCTTCCCAGAAAAATGCACTGAGCCCCGAGGGCCAGGGCCTTTAGCACGTCATTGCCGGTACGGATGCCACCATCTAGGTACACTTCCATTTTTCCTCTCACAGCTGCGACTACTTCTGTCAAGGCATCAATCTGAAAAGGAGAGGGGCATAGCTCAAGAGATTTCCATTTTGACCCTCAGGGCGTCCTGGGACAGTGGTGTCCCCTCAGTGTGACCTAGGGACCAAGAAGTCTAAGCCAGGTGATGTCTAATAGTTGCTTCCCTGACCCGCGCTGAGTCTGCTGGCACCTGTCAAGGCAGGGCAGTTATGTTCCAAGGCCCAGGGGCTTTCTGTAGGCTCGGCCCCACTGCCTTCGTCTGCCATGACAGGGTGTGGCTTCCCTCGGACTCGCTTGTTTGGATGGCTGCGGCTTGGAAGAAACTCTCAGTTACTCTTCATGTCCTCAAGGGACCATTTCCCATGTAGAGTGTTCATTTTAATGTTCTTTTTAAAGAACTTTTGACTTTCGATTTTCTTCCACCTTTTCTCTTTCTAGGGCGGCGCAGCTAGAAATGCTATCTGTTGCTCTGAGTCTTTTTGGCAAAACAAGCGTGACCGGCGGCGGCCCAGGGGTCTGGACTGCAGCCTCTCTTTGTCACTGGGCTGCACGTCGTTCCCTGCACGTCACATTGAAGGCAACTGCTCTTGACTGTCTTCTGGGTTATCTGAGGTGTGGGATAGGAATGAAGCCACAACCCTGTAAAAGTAGAGCTGAAGCTTTTGAAAGGCAAAACAAAAGCAGCTTATCGCTTCCTGTTTTCCCTTGGTCTCAGGAGGAAACACAAGTAGTGTTAGATATGGAACCTTCTAAAGATGGGAACTTCACTCAAAGACTCATACCCCTTCCCTGGGGGCATGTTGGGTGGGAAGAAAGAGGCACTGACGCAAACACAAAATCTACTGCGTGCCAAAACTCTTGGCAAAATAATATCTGAATACGATATTAACCTTGACCTGTGAGCTGGGGGCTTGTTTTCACGAATAAAATGTTATTGGATCCAGGGCCAGAATTAGGATGAGATAAACGAGGCAGGGTTATTCAAGTGAGGGTACAAATCCTGCCCTTACTTAAAGTGTTGGTATTTTGTTCACCATGGATCTTTTTTTTTTGGCATTAATTTTCAGTTTTTAGAGACTTTAATGCACTCTGCTTTATCTTACTAAGCTTTTCTGGCACCTGTAAAATTTTTCCATCAGAGGTGGGTACCTTTCAGCCTCCCCTGATCTTGGCACTGTCCCGGGTGGCCTTGGGTTTGCTGTCGAGTCAGATGGCTTGGGAGAAGAACAGGTCGATGAGCAAGACAGGGCAGAGGAATTCTCACCCTGGCTCCTGCCTTTATCAACACTTACTCTGATGAGAACATGCTGCGGGAGAATTAGCTGGCCTCTTTCTCCACTTTCTCAGTCCTCCCCAACAGGGCAAGACCTAGCTAAGCCGACTCGTGAGACAGAGCCTGCTGTATTAGAGTTATATCAAGAGTCGATATTCTACCCCCTTTGGGGGCTATTCTTTGCTTTCTGCTCCTACATAGTAAGCACAGCGGGACCCCCCCCCCCCACCCCGAGCCTGCTACTGCTCTTTTGTTCTCTCTCTTCTGCCCGTTCCTGGGTACGTGAGAGGGGGCCTTGTGGGCATCCTTGCAGGAGCTGTTGAGAGTCTTGTGTGTTCTGCAGACCTACTTTCTCCTGGGGTCACAGGTCGAGATTTGGGATGGCTCGTTATGCCGTGCCCGTCCTCTGTCAGCTAGCGCTTGGTGGGAAGGAGGAACGTGACGGGCACCTTAAATCGCCAAGCTTCACAAGCCTTGGAATGTACCAACTGGGTGACGTAGCTTTTCTATTTTCTGGAATTTGAAGGAAGTAATTGAGAATGTGCTCAAGATTTAAGGATGGTTGCTGATGCATTGTTTAAAATAGTGAAAGCTTGCAAACAATCCAGATGTTCAACAATAGAAAGTTGGTTATATGAATTGTCCATTCATACCACACACAGTCAATATATTGATTAGTGAAGAGAAGAAAATTACAAAATATTACATACAGTTTCCTAAACCTAAAATGTTGTATCTGCATTAAGAAGTTGATATAAACAATTACCAAAATATTGTCAGCTAAGTATAAAGATGAAATTAGGGGTGATTTTTGTCTTTTTCTTTTGGTCTATGTATATTTTATAATTGATCTGCAGTGAACATCTTTTACTTATATAACAAAAAGTCCAGAAAAATTTAGGAGGAAGAAAAACCTCAGTTTCCTCTCTTAAAATGAGTCAAGCAGCAATAGAAGAACCTCCTGAGAAATACAAGCTATATATCTCCATGCAAATAAATCAACAATTGATTCTTTCCCTACCTCCCTCTCTTCATTTTTTCCCCCTAACTCCATCTATAATGGACATAAATTCATAAATTAGGAGAAAATTACAGACAGTCTCAGATTTTTAGCAAAGGATTTATAGGGCATTTTGAAGTCTTATTGTGAAAGACGGTTATTTATTAGTTTAAGTGAAGCAGAGTCCCTTCCTGGGATGTGTCATGTGAGAAAATGTGATATTACAGTCCATGCAGACAGGCAAGCCTCAAGCTGAATGCTTCTTCCGGAAGGCAGACTTAGTGCCTTTAGAACATCTTTCCTTGCAAATTCCAGCTTAATTACTTATTAACTGTGCCAATGTGGGCAAGTTACTTAACATCTCTAAATGCCAGCATCTTCATCTGTAAAATAGGGACAATAATTCTCCTCTTGCAGGACTGTCATGAGACTTAGGGAGTGATATCAGGAAAGTCTGTAAAAGTAGCCTGTACATATTATGCTATTATTAATAATTAAAAGTCCTTAAAATTCCCAGGTATGTAGCAACATCTGTAAGGAGAGGGGACTCTGCATCAGAGCGCACAGGGCACCTTGCTGTGGACACACATACACATACACAGCACCCACAAATGCTCCCCCCTGAGGTCAACCCACTCACAGAAGCAGGGACCTCATCAAGCTGCCTCCCGCCGTGGTTGGAAACAATGATGCCTTGGACGTTGTGCTTCACAGCGGACTCTGCATCCTCTTTTGTCAAGATCCCTTTAAGGATGATGGGCAATCGAGTTATACTCTGAAACCAGGAGAGATCATTCCAGCAGATGGATGGGTCGATGGGGGACATCTGGAAATAAGGCACCGTATTTTCCTGTGGGGAATAGAAGAGCACTTTAGTCCTGAACTCCTTCAACACTGCTGGATCCAACCCAAAGCCGAAGCGTGTTCGGAGAGCCACCTTTTATAAGTTTGAAAAAAGAGCCACGAAATCCGACAATACTTCCAGTTCCTTTTCCTAACAGAAATGTATGTAAAAGAATTTCTACTTCAATTGCTTATTCATTAACCATGAATTGTGTCCCTCCTCAATAAATATGCCAAGATTAGGGGATACAAAGACAAATTAAGACAGTCTCTACTTTAAAAGAACTCAGCGTTTAATAAGTGAGATGGTCAAGCACGAGCAGTTATAGGCTAATAATAGGCCTCTAATGTGACGTGTTACAGCTGAGATGTACACAGAGTAGTAAGACTTTGATAATCCTATATCGGATATTATCCTATATGGACCCTTGGCTCACTATGTGAATCATATATCCATATATCCCAGTGTGTCTCTGGAATCTGAACACTTCAGGGACAATCTGTGATCGAGGAGAACTGGTGAGCCGCCGGACTGGGTATCCCAGCTGCCTATTGGCTGAAAGGGCTGGCGTCATTATCTCTAGCGTGACCAAAGGATCCCCCTGTTTACCATGACTTTCACTTGGGGGGCAGTCCATGTCATCTGCCTGGAGGGTGTTAATGGGGAAGTGTCCTTTCAGTCATTTAGTTCAGAGATTCCAAACAAGGGTGCTGAAGCACCCCGATGCTTGAGGGATGAGGTCTAGATTTGCAGAGAGATTGACCCCCGGTTCCCAGGGCAGCAGGGTGGGACCTGGGCTGTCTACATGCCATGGGCCAGTCACCTTGGCTGTGAGCGTCCTCTTCAGAAAGTCAGTTCATCTAAATGTGCCGTCCAAAATCATCACTTTTTAAGGGTTCCATAAGGTAGAAAATGGTAGAGGAACTTGTTTAATTTATTCTCCTATTCCAGACCTGCTTTTTGAACTGTGGCATGCTCAGTGTGTAGCACCGAGCAGGCACTCAATGAAGTCTTGTGGAGAGAAAGAAGAGAGGCAAGAGGGAAGGAAATTTGACTCCTGTAATGCCTGCCCATTGGATCTGGTATCTTTCCTACCTCCTTAGGTGATCTATGATCTTTTAGCAGCAGGTTCATCTTTAAGTCCAGTTGGTTTCGAATGTCATGTCGTCTGTTGCCAATTTTGGGAGTATCCACAGTGATTACCAGAGCTTTGAAACCCAGGGATTCTACCCTCTGAATCAGTTGTTTGTTCAGCTGCCGGTCTCGCTGCACATAGAGTTGGAACCACCGGAGGCCCCTGGGAGCAGTAGCCACGATGTCTTCAAGGGCACAGCTGGCGTACGTGCTGGTGATGTAGCAGACACTTGCTGCCTGGGCCGCTGCAAAGCAAACGAAGCAAGCCGGTTTGCCCTGTGAGTGAGGATAAAGCTTGACTTCATTCTGCTTTCTTATAGGGCAGGGACAGGAGGTGTTTGATCAAACTGGGAAGCTGAAAGCTGTCTGGGTCTCCCTCTGTATAATCTGTCTTACCGGCCCTGTACTTCATATTAAAAATTTTCCAGCTAGAGATGTCATTTTGTCCCCAGAGCCATTTTGGACATGTTGCAGTGTTTAGACAGGAAAGTGAGCTTCCCATAAACTCAATGAAACAGAAGGGAATTAAAGGGGCAAAGGATAAGGAAATGTAATTCTAATGGGGGAGGATTTTTGCAGTGGAAATGTAATTCTAATGGGGGAGGCTTTTTGCAGTGGAAAAAGCACAATATTGGAAGTTAGAAGAATGCTAGTTTTACCACTTTTAGCTGTGTGGCCTCGAGTCTCATTTTCTTTATCTGTAAAACAGGGCAAGTAATAATGCCTCTCTTACAGAGTTGCTGGGAGATTAAATAAGATACTAGATATGGAAGCATTTTTTTTAGATATGGAAGCATTTTTAAAAGTTACTACTGAAGGTGTGCAAGTGCTATTGATGGTGAGGTGGATGCCGACAGTGGTGCCGACGTCGGCACTGTCTCTGCGTTGTATGTTTCACATTTCCCACTTTAATCGTTTCCAGTGGGATTCTCCAACAGGCTGTCGTCACTGCCATTCTACAACCAATGGTCAGAAAATCTGGCCTAATCAAGAACTAATATTTTCAATTCCTAATGTCAACAGGAGTTACCTTCTTTTGCCCCACCCTGAAAACAACACAGCACATTCAAGCATGAAGATTTAGTAAAACAGCCATATTGATATAGGATAATCATATTTCAACCTAGCCAGACTTGGTTCCTAACCAGATAGATGTCACCTTCAGCTCCAGAATCCTTGGATTCATTGCTTCCTTTATCATGGAGTCAAAGGAAAAGGCCCCAGGGAAGCCCTGGGCAACTTGTAAAAATAAATAAATAAGTAGATAGATAGGTAGATAAATAAACGAACTAGATTTGGCCTAGAGTACAGATCACAAGGGAGTCCCAAGGGTTTTTCAGCCTTGCCCCTTTCCCCCTCCTCTCCTTTCCCTGCCCCTTTGCTCTTTTCCTTTCTTCTCTTTTCCTCATTTATTTTTGATTTGGGGGGTGAGGGAATGAGGGAAGAGAATGAGGGGCTACTAAGAAGGAGACATAACCCAATAAAGAACTTTTTGTCACCTAAGACGAAGTCGATCCATGAGAAGGGAAGCGGGACCTTTGGGCACAAACACCTGCCAGGGCCTTGGGTTAGGCCCCAATGTCATGACTCTCACCTCATCCTAAACTCAGAGACTCAACATTCAGCCCCAGCCCTGGCCCCGGAGGGGTCAAAGAGAGCCTCGTTCTTGGGACCACACTGAGCTGCCCTTTCCCCACAGAGAGGGTGAGTCAAAGGGGTCTGCATCTTCCTCTGTGGGGTGGCGTGGTGGGATTTGCTCATCTATCCTCACTAGACCTTCTCCCACTCTAACCATTCTTTACTAGGGAAATGGATGTTCTCTCAAACTTAGGTGAGGTGTTATGCAAACACAGCTTTTAGCATCCCTTTCCTCATCTTCCTTAATTCCTACCTGACTGTTGTTCCTAAGCCCCTTCTATGGAGAAACCCTGATGCCACGAGGGACACCTGCACCCTTCAGCGCTCCTGGGAAGGGAGTCTCTAGGTGACGCTGATTCATACCTCTGGCTGTGCTCATTTCTCCATCAGGCCAAACGAGGCAGTGGAAACCTGTGGGTGAGATGCCAATGGGGGCGCTGATCTCCTCTCCTAGAATTGTGGTCCGGGTGTCCACCTCTGACACATCTTTCAGGTACCGGGGACGGAGGCGGTATCTGTGCTAGGCAACAAAGAGCTTATGTGTTGACGGGCTTACTCTCCAGGTGGCAGGGCTGCATGATGCTGAGGTCTCCAGGTCCCAGTGCAGGCCTAGACCAGATCAGGGCCCGCAATCCCGCTGGCGGGGTCTGACTGACTAGCTGGTAGCCAGTCAGGCAGCATGGACCAGCTGGAGGCTTGTGTCCTCCAGGAAGCCTCTACCAACACCCTGTTTCACATTAACGCCGCCTTTTCTGAACTCCCAGTGCCCGCACGTGCCACACCACTCCCTGCCTCTCTCCTGCTGAGGTCTGTGTCTTTGAGCAGTGCCTTTCTGATCAGACTCTTAGCACTTGAATGCTTTGATTGAAATTCATTTTAATAAGGACTAGGAAGGAAGAGAAAAAGCAGGAAGGAATTCCAGACTCTTCCATATCAGGTTAGAAACAAGTCTCTATAAAGTAAGAAAAGGCCACTGAAAGAGGACATAATAGCGTGATCATGGCTATTATTATTATTTTTGGCTACAGGCCAATTCACTTGAAGATCCAACTTAAATACTGCTAATAAATTTGAAAAGCAAATTTTAAGTCCAACAGCTACTTAGCCTCATGGCTGTGAAGTATTGTGTGTCACAAAATATTATTCCTGTACACAAGCTTAGAAAGATTTTGTTGGAAATACTGATTGTGCAAACTTGGGTAAGACAGTCTCAGTTATTTTATCTGCTGAAATGTGAATAATCATCCAAATTTCCTAATAGTCTCATAAAGAGCAAATGAGATAAGCAAGTAAAGTGCCTTTAGTTTCCTCCCCGGCCTCTCTATTGTAGGAGTCAGCAAACTTTTTCTGTAAAGGCCAGATAGTAAATAATTTAAATTGTGGACTATAACGTCTTTGTCACAATTACTTAGCTCTGCTGTTGTAATGCAAAAGCATCCATAGACAATATGTACATGCCGGAGCATGGCTGTGTTCTATTGAGTAAATTTGCTTTTTCGGAACAGTGAAATTTAAGTTTCATATAATTTTTACATGTTACAAATTATTATTCTTCTTTTGATTTTTTTTCCACCCTTTTAAAATGAAAAAAATGAAAGATCTTTCGTTTGTGGACCATCCAAAAACCAGCAGTTGGGTCCAGCTTGGCCTGGGGGCTGTGGCTTGGGGCCCCACATTCTCGCTGACTCATCTCCCTTGAATCAGTCTCTTAGCCCTAAGACTCCTTAGGCCTTCAAATTTCTTGAGTTCTCTGTCCCGTCGTACATTCTCTCCTCCAAGACAGAAGTTTAGGAACTCAAGAGATCTAGGCCTGCCCAGCTGGCTGGCTTCTCCTCCCTGCCCTGGTGACTGGGGACCCTGGACTCTTGTCATCTTGTTAGGTGGCAGGGTTGCTGGGATGCACAGGGAGGATGACTCACTAGTGATAATTCTGCAGAGGCACTAAGCTAAATTCTCTCTTCATTCATCCTCTCCCCAGTCATCTGCTCACCCTCAAAAAAACGCCAAATCCCCAAACAACAACAGAAACCATTATTGTATTGTGAGCGCTCTGTGTTCTTTGGAGGCAGAAACCAGGACCGCTACCTTCTAAAGACCTCAACCAGTGCACCTTAGCTTAACAACAGAAAGGATACAGAAGACCAGACTTTTTAAATGCTGCGATGTTGTCATCCCGTGTGAAGCTGTCATCAGCTCCTCCTTCAATGAAATCCCAGGTTGACTTAGACAGATGCTCTTGTGCACGGGCCTGAAAGTCTGTCAAGCATGCAAGTGGCATCTCTGGACCTTCAAAGGAAAAACCAAAACTAGACAGACAAAACCCAGTGAGAATACCGCAGGCATGGAGGAGAAGGTGAAGGGGGTGGGGCTGCAGCATGAAGTTGTTTGGACTCAACGTTACCCACCTCCCCACCATATTCTTCATCTCGATGGAGGTACTTCCTGCCAAAGATGGTGATCCCCCAGCCAGAAGTGGGGAGTCATGCGGTGCTCCTCTATTTTATACCCCCGTCCTCAACTCTTGATTATTTTGTCTTCTAAATATCCTTCATGTCTGCACCACTGCCTGCCTCAGATCTAGTTGAGATCCCACCACCTTTCATAAAATTACAATTTCTTATCTTTGTCTCTTAAACTTCAGATTCACTATCCATCTCGTGTCCTTCCAGCTGCCCAAGGGCTTTTGAAAATGCAAGTCTGATCATGGCCCTCACAGCTTTCCAGGACCTGGCTCCCAACTGTCTCACCGGCTTCATTTCTCGATGGCTTTTTCTTGTCATTTGATTCACTATGAGCATTTCCTGAACATGCTGGAAGGCTATCTCATACCTTTGTGCCTTTTTGGGAGGAGATCCATCAGGGTGGGAAAACTGGGGCTGAGCTGATACGAATATCTGAGAGTTGTGAGGCATCTCTGGGCATCTGGATTGCTTTGGGCTTAGCTGATATTAAGGAAGGGGCTGACTTTTTTGGATTCCTTGGCTGGGTCATTGAATATGTTGCAAATTTAGAGACCAATAAGACAACATATGTTACCTCCACACGTCCCCATCCCCAGTCTGAACCCTGTAAACTTGTGAAAAAATCAGCTCTGAAAAGGAAAGAGGTCAGGGTTTGGGGGGCAGGTGCTCCACTTGGGGCAAGAGCAGAGCTAGCAGAGACGCTGAAGGCACTGGGTGTAGTTGGTCACAGCACGCAGACGCCCTCATGAGAGGATTCCAGTTGGAAAGGCAGAGAAATCTGTCGTTCGTAGCTTTGGGTATCTTCCCAGTGGTTGGCAAGAGGGTAAAACTTAGCCAAAGGCTGTGGGGAGAAACTGAATGACTTTTACGTCCTTGACTGAGTGGTGGGGAAAAGCCCAGGAACTGGGACTTCAGACATGAGTGGGGCAGCTCCCCTAATGGACGAGGGGGCCGAGGAGGCCAGATGAAATGCAGGGTGCTGGGAATGTTGGTGGGGGTATGGATGGGGCAGACCTGGCCTGAAAGCATCTGGGGCCATGCCGGCATCTAGTCAAGTCAACCAGAGAAGTATCCCCACACCTACCTAAGGGGCTAAGCAGAAAGAAGTTATATGACAGAGAAAACAGAACCCCTGGGGTGTGCAGGGGGGTCTGGATGGAGGCTGGGAGGAGGGATTTGGAGCACAGCCACAGCGCACCTTGTCAGTGGGTGGGCAGGGAGTTACTGAAGTGCTGAGTTGAGTCAGACGAAGTACAGCAACCCTGTAACTTTAGTCAAATGAATTAATCTTTGTATTTATCCAACTGTGTTGCAATCACTTATTGAAAACTCTGTGTGCACAAAAGAGTTAACATAGTGGGCCTGAGAATGCTGTGAGAATTCACAGTAAGAATCTTGAAAGCCCTGCTTGGGAGTGTGGACCTTGGCTGGAGTGTGGGAACTTTGATTTCAGGAGGGTTCTCACCATTCCCTGATAAGAATGGCTCACTTTGTCTAAACTGTTTGTACAAACAATGTGGTTTTTGCTGAACATCTGCTTTCCCTCTGAGAGTCTCGAATTTTGGTACAGGTTTGGCAGAGAGGGTCTCAGGCTCCAACCAAAACCCTTGGACACTGTGTCTCTGAAATGAGCTTCCCTGGTAGACATTTCACAATTGTTGTCGCAAGTCATGGCTGCAAAAATTAAATGCATGCTGTGTAATTCCACTGGGAGAGGGCTCTTGGAAGTGTACACCTGGTTTCCTCTAGATTTTGTCCTGTGAGTCTTTTCCTTTCGATTATTTTTGCCAATAAATATTAGCCTCAACTATATGCTGTGTCCTAGGAGTTTTCCTGGGACCCCCCAGCACACTTAGTAACCCCAGGCATTAGGATAGTATGTGACCCTGAGCTGCTGTTTGTAAGTGTTCATTCCTCGAGTTTAACTTCGCCCTGTCATCTCTTTGCCTTGTTGGAAGAGAATTCTCTACCAGGTTTCAACTCCTGATGTCCCAACAAATCCCTATACTGTATATACTGTACATCCACAGAAATGCTCTTCTGCAGATTTCTAGCATAGAAACTCAACAGTGCTTGTGAGTAATCCCAGGAAAAGGTTTAGACTCCCTCAGAATTACTTGCCTGGAATAGTGTGAATTATGTCATCTGAAAGTTGCTCAGAAATAAGAAATAAGAAATAACCCAGTGCTTTTATAGATACCAAACACTATTTTATTGCATTTCTATCTACTATTTCCTGGCTAGTTCCCTGTGAAGTAGCCAAAGAACATGTGAGTGTCTTTATCTTACATATGAAGGTAATGAGGCCTAGAATGAAAAACCTTGTGAAAGATCCAAGTAAATTATGACAGGGAAGTCTCAAAGTCATGTCTTATGGTAGCCCTAGTAGATAGACTTTCTCTATTTTCAATTTCATGGTGAAGAGGAAAATAGTTGGTTCGTGTCAATTCCTTGTTATATTGAATTTAAAAGACTTTTGTAAGGTGAAAATGAAACCTTGACGCACCTTTTCCCTTTATAGCATATGTAAAGCTTAGTAAAGTAATGAGCTCATGATTTTTATTAGAGGCCCAATGTAAATAAGGCTTATAGTTGAAGAGAAGACCATTCTGCTGTCCAAAGCTTTCTCTAAGTTTGGGAGGGAGACTTAGCATTAAACATTTTTATGTATTTCAGTTTTATCCATACAAGATGTAGAGCCACCAGAAATCACAGGAGGCACCCAGTTATCTAATGCTTTTCTTGTATTCCCATGTTATTTGCTCTCCATTTCGGTTTTTTTTTCTTCTTTTTGCCTCTACCCCACCTGTCCAAGAAGAAGAGAAAGGAGAGAAGAGGGTAAAGTTTTCCAGCTCACTGACTAAGAACTTTAGCCCATTTTAGCTCATTTAGTCTGTATAGACTTCCTGGCTTGTGTTACAAAATGGTGAGGTAGAATTAGTGTAGGAGTGATAAGGGACCTAAGACCTAAGAGCAAGGACATTTAGTGGTGCTGGTTGCTAAAGATCTGAAGTTCAGATAGTTTTCCCTGACTGAGGTAAGTGGGAAGGACACAGAATGGGGCTGATAGCATTTCAATGCAGACTGTGTTTTCTTCAGTATTGCCATTTGATCTTACACAAGCTAGATAACAATCTTCCTTTGAAGATCTCATATAACTCATATGTTTCATGTTGATTTTACTTCAGTAATTCTGGGACAGGAGAGCTTCTATCTATGTGAAAGGCCCCAGGCATGCTATAAGACATCTCCGGGTAGGCATCCCAGGGCAGATTGTCAGATGCAAGGCGGGGGAGCAAAGGCTGCCTCTGGTCACCCACCTCCAAGGGCTCATGCTTGGTGCTGAAGGATGGTGTCCTTCAAGACCCTCTGACCTAGTCTCTGGGAACTTATGCCAAGTTTCCTAGTAGAATGCCAGAGATAATATCAAGGCTGCACTTTGGGGGCCTTGTTTGAGAGAATACACTCTTCAAGGTTGGCTGAAAGCGCTTTAATCACTGTATGTGGGGTGATGGCCTCAAGGAGGGAGACCGCAAAGCCTACAGCCATTCCCACAGCAAGGGCAGCACTGGCAGAGGAGAAACTCCCTCAGAAGGAGGGCCTGGTAGTGGAGTGTGGTGTGGTGGAGGGGGAAGGGGCCCCACGGCTCCCGGGGCCACCGTCCGCGTCAGGACCAGAGAAGACATGGTCAACAACACTTGTAACAGGGGCAGATGAATTCCCCAGGAGCTCCCAAACTGGGAAGGAATGATCAGGGAAAGGGGCTTGCATCTCCAGGAGCATTAGGCAAGATATCAGAGTAAAAGTGAGACCAGAATGTCCCTAACATTGGAGTAGCCTGAAGAACCAAGGCTCACATTTGTGGGGCAGTGAGGGAAGCAAGGAGCCCGGTGGGTATGACAAGCACAGTCTGGTCAAATGTTGCAAGATTGACCTGTGTTCCTATAACCCAGGGTCCGTTCTGGCCTTTCCCCTGAACCCTCACACAATGATTCATACTGTGTAAATTGAGGGTTCAGGAACCCTCGCATATCAAGACAGTCATTTTTTTAATTTTGTTTTATTCTGTTTTGTGTAATAATAATCTCTCCTCTTTGGCCCACTACCTGTCAAACACTCTCATTAGCTGGTTTTCCTTCCCAATAATTCAACTTCTCTTGCCCAGTAGGTATGTTCTCTTATGAGGAGGAGGATGTCTGACTTCTTCAGACAGACTCGTGTCCAGGAGCTTGTTTATCATGGGTTGAAGGAGTTTTTGAGATTCTAAGGAGGGAGGCACAGTGACCTTATCAGGTTATTAGCCACCCTGTCCCACCTCCCCAAGCCACCATGACCCCAGATCCTGCCTGGTGAGGACTAGAAGACAGAATGGTCGAGCTTCATGCAGCTGTGAGTGCTTTAGAAAGAAGGGGAAATGTGCCCAAGTTTATACTGTGGCCGAATTTAGAAATGAACCTAGGTCTCCAGGCTGCACGTTCAGTGTTCTTTCGGACACAGTACGTGACTCTGCTGTTTCCTCTGGATAGTCTGGCACTGTTATCAGGAATTCTCTTCTCTTTATTTGAGAATTTGCTTCTCAGCATAGACTTAATATTTCTAGAGACTTAATTTGTCTATGCTGGATATCATCATTCCAGCTCCTTCTTACACCTCTGACCGTGCTCGGCAAGCCAGTGTCATCAAAAGGGGCTGAGGTTGGAGGTGGAGAATCACCTCGTGCTTATCTTGTCAGTGGTTTAGTGTTTGTGGCCCACTGAGAGGCCACCTGTGTCAGGGGCTTTACTGACACTTACTAGTCGTATGGGCATAGGCAACTCACCTCCTCTCTCTGGGCCTCAGTTCCTTATTTGAAAAACTATAGGTTTTTACACATTTCAGCTTAATATCCATCAGATCTGAAACTACCAGAAATTAAAGGTTGGGCTGAGACCCTTCACATCTTCACATTCTGTGCTTCCCTTGCCGGTAAATGCAAAGACCTCTGTTCAGATGAGGTCATGTTAACATTCTCCTTCAGCACTTACTTCGAGGCAATAAAGTGCAGAATGGGATCCAGCACAGCACATTATTGGGGCTTAGTTCCTAACACAGAATAACTGGGTGCTCGCAGCCTTTGTTGCCTCTTCCTCACCAACCTTACGGCTTCTTTGTATAAGCTGTCCTGGCCCTGTGGTGCCGTCTCACGTCTTCAGTGTGGAACTATTTGACCAGTTATGGAACCAATTCCCTTTTACAAAAGAATATGGAATCTCACTCTACCTGTTTTCCCTGCTCACAGAGCAGGTAATCCTTCTTACTGTACATGTATGCTTCTTCTTCCTTCCTCAATGTCTCCAAACTATCGGCTGACTTTTTCCAGGAAATCTTTCTCACCCATTCTTCTCTCTCCCTAATCTCTCCCATCTCTTTCCTTTTCCCATTTGCAAACCAGAAATAACTCCATCATGTTGGAAGAGATTACTTCTACATAGTCCCTTGGATCAACAACGACAAATTTGAAGTCACATTAGACCCAGCTGAGCCCCTACAAAGCCTTTGAAAACACCCTCAGAGGCACCTTAAGATGGCTTACTTAAGTGGCCACTGAACTCCTCCTTTAATTAAGCCTGTTTTTCCTCATCAGCAGGATTTATAAAAAACAAAAGAAACTATTACAAGTTTTCTTAGTTTTCAGGTTTGGCCTATGACTAGCATGATGACATTGCTTTACACTCATTTGCATTGCCAATATGCCAATTTTCTGCTACTTTGGGAATCAAGTAGGGTATTTTCAGCCATCTGGGACTCCAACCACTGTTTTAATAGCATTCTTTCTATGGGAAAATGTGTGCTGAGTTCCAAACAAATGACTTCCAAGTAGAGTTTTGGAGCACAGCCATGTTGTGAATCATGTGCTTTCTTTGGGGGTGGGGGGCGTTGGAGACCGTTTAGGGCATACTGGGAAACACTGATCCAAATGCTCATATAGTGTTCTGAAAGGTTGGGGATTTTCCTATTCTACTGAGCAGTGGAATATTTTCATTACACATAATCCCTTGGAGACAGCATGATGGCTTCTTAATAAGATAATAACAATTGCAACCATTTACTGGATGCTTCATGACGGCCATACACTGCATAAATTTTTATGTGCATCCATGTTACAACCCTTCTAATAATATTCAAACACAAATATTATTATCCCCATTTCACAGACAAGAAACTTTAAGTTTCTTATCTGTGAAGAGATTAAATTATTTTGCCCAACATAATTCATCTAATAAAATGTTCTGACTGCCATGGCCTGGCTTTTAAGTATCATAAAAAGAAGAAAATGTGTGTGCAAGCCAAGTGTGGTTTGTAGAATGAGAGTTGGCATTTGAAATGCCATGGGCATACAGCTGTGCTCTCTTCCTTCAACATAATCATAACTCAGCAGGAAGTAAGGAAATACCATTATTTAGTTGGTCATAAACAATAACCTCACACATTTAAATCAGTCTTAACAATCTGCAAAACACTCTTCCATGTATTATTCCATTTGATGCTCGCAATAACCCAGTAAGATAAAAGGCAATCAGAGAATAGCTATATAAGGGTACCATTTTATAGATAAAAAAATTAAAACCCAGAGAATCCAAGTGAATTATCCTCACTTTAATGATGTGAATGGCAAAGTCTAAGCAGGAATCCTTCTGACTTGCTTTGAATATCCTTGAGCCAGTGTAGAGTATTAGTGGTATGTTAGGAGACATCAGGTGTTGGTCGTGTAGTGTCAGAAGAGCTGCGTAAAGTAATCTTGTTCAATTCCCACAAAATCTGGGCTGTTGGAAAAGGTGTCTTGTGTGGGGATCACTGCCTCTGCCTCTCCATTGCTCAAAAAGGATGGAGTGTGCAAAACAGCCTCCAGAAACGAGGTAAATGTTCAGAATGAGTTCTGAATTCTATTCACTACCAACCTCAGGTCTTGTAGGTTTAGCTCTTTCTGGGAGTGGCAGTTTCTGGGAGGTGCAGGACAGAGGTGAGAAAGGGCAGAGCAGTCGGGGATGGAAAAGGCCAGCTGTGGGATGGAACTCTGTCTTTGCCTTGCACCTCTCACTATGGCAACTACTCCAGATTCTATTTCTGGAGGCCATTGCTTGTGACTGCTAATGATACTCCACAAGGCATTAATAGCTGAGGGAGTCCATGGAGTGAAAAAGACAGACTTCCATTAGTTTTGTAACTTGGCAGACATGGGCTTAAACATCTGCTAGGCTGTTTGCTCTCCATGGTTCCATGAAAATGTTATTTGTGGAAGAAAAATGTTAATGCCTATCCCACTGGGCCTTCATGAGGACTAAACACTTTAGCCCATATAAAGTTTCTAGAACAGTGCCTTGTGTAGAATAGATCATCAGTAAGTGGTAGAGGCATTTGCATAACTCCTCCTATTTTGATGTGCATTCTCACCTGAGGCTCTGGAGGTCGAAAATTGCTTCAAGACTAGAATATTCCTGCGATAGTATAATTTAGACTATGTCAGATTTGCTTGGTAGTTTATCCAACAAGGTTTACTGAGTACACACTGTCACCCAGGAAGGCAGAGGCATTTACTACTCATCACATGGGTTGTAAATGTGCTCCCCAACACTTCCCACTTGCTTAAAGACAGGCAAGGTTATATGACTAGTTCTGGCCAGTGGACTGTGCGCGGAAGTGATGCGTATTAATTCTGGGCCAGGAACTTAAGAGCTGATACGTGGCCTCCCATCTCTCTTTTCTCTTGCTACAACAATCTGGAGGCCGTGTCCTCCAAAAGATGCAGCTATCAGACCAGGGCAGATCCCTGAATCACCATTCTGAAATAAAGACTTGGAGATCAACAGATTTTGTATGAGTAAGGAATAAATATTTGTGTGTTAACCTACTTCTTTACTACAGAACAGCCAAACCTAACCTAATATATCTAGGCATTGTGCTAAGCACTAAATCTAAATATTGAGAGAATAAAAAAGAAGCTTATAGGATGTCAATCTCAGCTCTCAAGAAACTTACAGTCAAAGGAGAAGAAGAATTCAACATCTCGTTGCCTATGGTGTAGAGGGTAACACGATTCCTTATGTGGGAATTTGGGGAGATTCCCATTGCCTCTCAATCTGTGTCCCATAGATGATGTTCTACTCCACCTAGTTTAGACAAGCTCTAATTCTCAGCTATCCATAAGAATCTCTAAGACAGAGATTTTCTGAGAATCAGAGGACCTTATAAAATGCAGAACAGTCTAGTGATTAAGAATAAAAGACTGGGAATTTTGCTTCCTGTTAAGAGGTAGAAGATCACAAAAAGCCATTTCTCCTTTGATCCTTTTCCTGGGCTCTCTATTCTGCTCCACTGACCTATGTGTCTATCTTTATATCAATACCACCTGATTTGATCTCTAGTCTTGGGCTGTTCTCCCCAGATTGAGCTATAGATTTAATTCGACCCAATCACAATCCTGGGAAGCTTTGCACTAAAGGGAATTAGTGCCTAGCACGACTGTACCTTTTAGATTTTCCAGAACTTGCATGTGAACATATTTGACCCATTTTCCCTCCTGAGGACACCCATAAGTACTCCACCAGGTGGTTCTAAGACTTAACTCTGCTAGACATAATATTCTCTGTCTGTAGTGTCTTTGAAACAAAGCTTTCCTTTGCCAGTCTCCTGAGTGAATTACCACCTGTCTCTGCACAACCCCCTTTTGCCAAGCCGCTCACCTTGTAAACTCACAGTTAGCACCTATGATGCCTCATACAGTCTCTGGCCACTTCACCTCCTTCCCCAGTTCCAACCATACAGAAGACACCCAACAACAAACCTGACATTAGTGTCTTCCAGTACGTGGGAAAAGTAGCATCTAGAGGCAGCTGCTCAAAGCCTGGCTCACTGATGAATACAGCACGAAACAGCCGATCCCTACCCATAAGTCCATAGTACAGAAAAACTCCAAGGTTGAAAGTTGATCTTTTAATGGGAAAGCATCCAGCTTGGAAGCAAATGAGCAACTAGGACAGAGCAGGATTAACTTTGAAATGAACTTTGGGTGCTTTACAAAGTAACCTCAAATTTAAATGAAGTTCATACAAAATTAAACATGAAAATAAAACAGTTGTTTATTTGCTTGCAAACCATACATTTTCCCAGTTCATCAAAGATGGTTAAAGGAAGGGAGTGGGTGATTTCAGGTGGAGAATTACCGAAGTCCCCGTGTTGTAAAGGGAAGTCAGCTGGTGAGGGGCTGGGGATGGCTTAAGGGCAACCACAGCCTGACAGCCTGACAGAGAGCCAGGGAGCCGGGGAGGACCACCGCTGTTTTTGAATTGAGAAATGATTCAATAATGTAGGCAGAAGGCTGGGGAAGGCATATAATATACACAACATAAAAGAGAATTCCCGAGAACAATCATGGGAGGTTCTCTAAAGGTCACTGATTAATATCTAATTGGCTAGGCTCTCCGATCTCCACCTTTTGCCATATAGCTTTAGTAATATAACAACAAATAACATTTAGCAGGTGCTTACAAGATGCCTACAATACATTGCCCAATGCGTTGCCTGCATTATTTCATTTAATCTTCACAACATTCAAATGGGTAGATACTATTTTCCCCATTTTTCAGAAGAGAAAATGAAATTATTTAAGTTGCCCAAGGCTTTTGTCAGTAAGGAGCCAAGTTAAGGTTTGAATCCAGTCTGTAGCCATCATCTGGGGGAATTGTATGCTATTCTGAGGACCATGACAGTGGGATCTGCCTGCCTTTTAGAATGGAGTAAAACATAACTTTCCCGCTCATTTGTTACCTTCCCCACTCAAGGCTCATTCTTTATTTGCTTGGAGGGTAATTGCTACCTGTCATATTACCACTAGATGGGACTGTCACCTCATAAATGCTTTCAAAGTGGCTATACAGTGGGGCCTGGAAATTCCTTTTCATAACAGTTTCACCCGTCCACAACCAACCTCTATGCCTTATCCACATTCACTCTCAGTCTGCTCACTGTCCCTTGATCCAGTCTTTCCATTGCTATTTTCCAATTTTAGACTTCATCCTTCCCTTCCAGGAAATACTGCAGCCTGGTGGTCAGGAACACAGGCACTGGAGACTGAGCTCAAATCTTCAGGCACTTAGTAAATTCCATATGTTACTTAATTTTTCCATGCTTCAGCTTCCTCATAAGATCTCCCACACTCCATTGAGAAGTAAATAAGTTATAAGGTTCTGGTAGTAGACAAAATAGTGGAAGTTCTCATGTAGTTCTTGTAACTAGATTCATAGTTTGAATTTAGTTCCAACTATATTCTCAAGTTTGAATCTAATATAAGGTGCTAGGACTTTTTTGAATCTGATCAGATCTGAGCTAAGGATTATCTTGTCTTCCAAGGTGACACACTTTAATGTCAGCCTTCACTGCTTTAGCCTATGTGAGTTAATCTCAAGGGAGGCATGGAAGAGAATAGATTCGTGATGGGTCCAACTGTGTATCTGACACTGAGTTCAACAGAGCAACACCAGTGGGTTTGGAGGACATCTCAGGGTGAGGTTGTAAGGACACTTTATTTTTCAGGTGGCCATGAAGTACCTATTGAAAAATGTTCCTACTTCACTTGGGTGAGGAGAAATGGTGGATCATTCCAGAGCAGTCAAGGTGCAGCTCCTTAGAGGGGAGTGTAGGTCCATGAGCAGAGAGGAATGCCCCAGTACCCCACGACAGAGGGCACTCTAGGCCCCCCTGCTCCCTGCTGTGCTGGCAGGATGGCCATCTTGCTTGAGCTGATTCCAGATACAGAAGAGTCCTGGGGATTGTGAGGTCTGTGCTCAGGCCCACCAGGGTTAATCACCCAAACAAATGGGTGGCCTGGTGGAGCAAGGGTCTGGTTGATGTTACCCTTGGCTGGTGAAGCCCAGAGCCGACCAGCCGTGGGTGGGGCTAAGTCAAAACGAGGAGCAGGCTGCGTCTTTCTGCAGCCCCTGAGCCCCTCGGAGGCTATGAGCCCGGCAGCTGTGACTGCACTGACATAGTGAGCCAAAGGGAGGGATGGGGAGACAGCCCACAGAAGGGCTTGCTGAAGAGCATGGTTATACGCCAGTGACTTTTGTCAAAGGGCTGTTTAGTTTTTTCTGTTTTGTGGGGTCTAAAATAGAAAGCAACATTGTCTTTCCTGCTGCTGAGTTTGCTGCATAGATCAGGTTTGATTGGAAGTAGATGGAATTTCTGGATGTAGAGGTCACAGACCTTAGTCTAAAGTTTTCACATGTATTAATCATGAGATAAGGATCATTATCCACATTTTACAGATAAAGCACACAAAGGAAAAGTAAATTGTCTAAGATCTAGTTAGCAAGCAGCAGAGCTGGGATTCAAAGCCAGACAAGGTGGCCCCGAGTCCACACCATTAACTATTATGCTATGGATTAATACGACAGAGAGTAGTTTATCAGAGAGCAGAGGAGAAAAAGAGGTCACTTCTGGAAAGGAAATGGGTGACCCAAATAAATGGGTGGTTCAGTTGGTCCACTAACATGAATTTAACTCAGTCCTTGGGTCTGAAATTGCGCTCATGGGTCCGTCTCCTACAGGAACAAGGGTATGTGTGTTCAGCTGAGGCCTCAGACCTGCTGAACCCATAGCATGCTGGGAATGGGAGACCAGTGGCCCTGCTAGTGAGGGATCCCAGAATCTGCCCATGACACTATGCATGTCTTCAGGAAAGTTCTCACAGCTCACTGGCTGACTTCTCCCTCTCCTTGCACCAAATACATTTTGTTTTCAGGTCTCTACCTTGTGTTTGCGGTTTCTTCTTCCAGGACTAGTTTTAATCATTCCTGCTTGTCCTTAAGACTCAGTCAGTGCATCTGCCCATCCGTGAAGCCTCCGCCGGTGCTGCCAGGAAGAGCTGGCAGTGTGTGTGTGTGTGAAACTCGTCCCATACATTCCAGTTGGCCCATTATCCTGGCAGCTTATGCAGGACCTCGAGCTCCTTAAGTCGTTCATTCTTGACTCCCGCTGCCCAGCACAGGATCTGGTGCACATTAGGCACCTGGTGACCAGTGAAGAATCAGAGAACAGATATTAAAGCCCGAATTCTCAAAGAGGCAGGGAGAGAATGCAGTCAGCATTATTCATGTCCTCTGGACTGAGATTTTCTCTCCTCTTTCTCCTTTCTGGGATGCATCTCACTAGAAGAATATGGCCAGTTTAATGCAAAGGTCAGGGTGCCTTGGTTCCTGAACTGTTGATTGCTGTTCAAATTTCTGAACCTGTGATGACCTCAGTAGATCCAGGGGCTAAACCCCAAATGAGCACGTCATGTTGTATTGGTACAATCAGCTCCACGGAGGTGAGGAGGAGCTTTCTTAAGTCCTGTTTCTCATCAGCCTCTTGCCCATATAGGGCACCATGGACTCCCATATGAGCCGGGCTGGGAATGCTGAGTGAGCGGCACCAGCCCCAAATGGACCGAGCAGGCTGAGGCCGCTAGGGTAAGTGGGGTCTCTGGTGCTCTTGAAAGGAGCTGCCTGAAGCTCCCCTTCTCCTGCTTTAATCCACTGACTCTTTCTCTCTTCCCCTGAGTCTCCTGCATGGACTCAGAGCTCATTCCTTGAACTAGGGCTATTCAGCGGGTTCCATGAATGTGCTGCCCGGCTGTCCTTGCACTTTGCTGGGAGGTGGCAGCCGTCGTGCTTCGAACCTATTCGATCCACAACTGCCTAGTCTACTTCCTAGAATCATGGGTTGACTATAATTTTAAACATGAAACTACAGTTAGCCCCATTACCTCAGTCCCCACCCCAATTATTTCCACTAAAGATTGATTGCATGATTCTTGATAATTTAAGACCTGAGGCATAAAAAAAAAAAAGAAGCGGTAGAGAAGTCAGGAGCAGAAACAGAACACAGTTATGGTCTCCTGGTAGCTGAAACTATCTTCGGTTTCATTTTTTTTTTAATTAGACTATAATTCACACATAATAGAATAAACTCATTTTGGGTGCACAGTTTGATGAGTTTTGACAAAACCGGTGTAACCACTGACACGATCAAGATATTGTACATTTTCATCACCACCGAAAATTTCTAGTTTCTTTCCATTCAGTGCCCTCCCCTCGTAGTGGGGAGCGCTACTCCGATTTCTATCAGTGTGGCATAGTTTTGCCTGTTCAAGAATCTTAAATTACTGAAATCCACAAAGTGATTATTTATGTATTTATAGCTTCCTTCATTCAACAAAAGGATTTTGAGATTCATCTATATTGCTGCTTGTGAGTAGTTTATTTTATTTTATTGTGTAGTATGGTTCTATTATATTACTATAATACAAATTTGTTTCACCTGTTGATGGGCATTTGTGTTGCTACTGGTTTGGGGTTTATTATGAACATTCTTATGCCATCCTTATCCTTTTTTGTGAACGTGTTTTCATGTCTCTTGGATAGATGCCCAGCAGTAAAATTGCTGAGTAACAGAGTAGGTGTACTTTTAACCTTGTAAGTAAAAGTTCTCCAGAGTGGTTGTACTGTATTTTTACACTCTAACCCCCAGAGTACAAAAGTTTGGGTTGTTGCATTTACTTAGGCTTTGCTCTGTTAACTCATATGCACTATTTGGGAAAGAACAGTTCAAAAGACCATAATTTTAGTTCTTAGAAATGGATTTCAGAGAGTGTTCTTCCCTAAGAGATGCTTCATACTTGAATAACCTTGATGGGAAAAGGGTTTTCCACTTCTTGGGACCTTAGACACAGCACACAAAATTAGGAGCAATGAAGGAAGAAGGCAATACAGCTCAGCCCACCTTGCTGGATCAAACTTAACAACCAGTCTGATGACAGATGTTCAAGCCAGATCACCCTCATAGCCAAGAGTGGCTTTGTGACAAGTCACCATCCTCTCCCTGAGTAATCAGAGAATTTATTTGCAGTCTGTTAGCTAATTGTTCCCATACTGAGGACAGATCTTAACTAACTGCCATAAGTGACATTTAAATTTCTGGCCTCCATTATGAAACAGTTGATAAATTACAATGCTCATATCCTGCCAGTAGAGTTTAATTTAATTTGCTTAAGATTGCAGCTGATTTCTGAAATATCTAAAATAAGATATGAAATAAATATCATAAGATATGATGTAAATGCTGTAGAAGATAAGTACTTTGCAGTCCTGATAGGGACACGGCATGCCAGCTATGCAGCATTCCGCAAGCCGCATCCCTCTCTTGGCTTCAGTTCACTCAAAACCCATATGAGAGCAGGAATTCCTATTTCCAACCACCTACCTGCTAAGTGTGAGATTCAAATGAGATATTGTATTCAAATCCTTGCTCTGCCACATCCTACCAAAAGCTTAACTGTGTTACTTATTTAATTTTCCAAATCTGTGTTCTCATCCCTGTACACTGAAGATAAATGAATTCCTTACTGTGTTGTTATAAGAATTAGGTAATATATATAAAGTACCTATCGCAGTGGGTGCTTGGTAGCTGAGAGCCTCAATATCCGCAGGCTACCTGCTTGAATTATACAAGGGTGTCATCAACCAGAGGTCAATTTTCTCAATCAAATGGCAGATGTACTCAGTTGACAACCAGCCTTTGTTGAAGTGGGCACCATGTGCTGCAGACACGTCTCACAAAGTGACAGCAGCAATACCTGGGCATGATTTGTAGCTCAGCCTCCCAGCTCTTCCTGGTCCCTGTCATATGAAGCCACATATGTCTTCAATTTTTAATGGCAAATAAGCTGGCTCAAGCACCCAGCCCACATAGAGGGGGGATTCTCATCCCTCCCCTCTGCAGACCCATGGATCCTCAGAGGACCTACATTTCTTTCGGAAACTTCCTGGCTTCCTGATTCTGTTGAATTCCTGATCTCTTGTGTCTTGCCTTCTTCTTTCATTCTTCGCTGACCCAAATGTAAAATGTACCTCCTTTCTCTTTCATTAAGGTTATTTCCTTTTATCTCTTATCACATACAAATAATCAGGTAGGTCTGTTATTTATCTGAATACAAGGTTCTAGTGCCCACCTATATTTCTGCTCTGTTATTTTCCTATACTTCTTGTATAGAATGGCTTCCAATAGTCTTACTTCTCTTAAATTCATACTTAATCGTTTTATGTAAGTGCAAGCGTGTAACAATTATGTGTTCTAGTCTGTTCACCTGTGCATATATATATATATTAATTGAAACACAGCTTAAAAAATCATTACTGTTATGTTTTCATCTTTATATGTCAGGATATTATACTGATTTTTATAATCATGTGCTTAGGTAGTTTATATCTATGAATTTAATTTTAGGAGGTAAAGGGGGCAAAAACTACATGTATATTATAGAGTGTTGGGTCCCATAGTGTTGAGAACCAGTGTTGTGGGGGGCGTCTGGGTGAACTGGAGTGACATCTTTCTCTTCCTGGGACTTCTCTTTTTGCCGGCAGCCACTCCTGGGAGAGTAGTGGGTGCTGAATGTGAGCCCTGCAGTATAGAGTGAGGCCTGGTTGGGACACTCCCTTTGTGCACACCAGGTTTTTTTGCTGCCAGCTGCTTCCCTCTCTTTCCACTAGATGCCAGCAGCGTCCCAAGAGATTGGGTGGCTGTGCGGTGCTTCTGGGAGTTTTCAAAACCAGCACAAGGAAGTTGCTCCAGCTCCAAGCACCCTGCCGTCCTGGAGTTGGAGGGCTGCTGATGGCACCTTGGCCTCTTGCTTCCCTACCTGCTCTGGTTTCAGAACAGAAACAGGGTCAAGTTTAGACACCCAGAAAACATCAGGTGAGATCCAAAGTGTAACCATGGATGGGATCCCAGTTCCTGGGCTGATGGCCTTACTGACCCACCCACTCGTCCACCCACCCACAGAGTACATCTGCGGTAGATGCACCATAAATATTTACCTTTCATTAAACATGTCATCACTGCCATTCACTTAGAGCTTCAGGAGCCCTGCACAGAAGCCAAGGGCTGGAGCTCAGCAATGGGAAACAGTGAACCTGTGATTCCATCTTACTTCTGGAAAACTGTTCTCCACTCTGCCCCCATCCAAAGTCCAGGATAAGGCCTTATCTATGTTAAGACCCATCTCCATCATGGGTTTTGCTGAACAGAACTGAAAAAGAATGAGCTCTTTCTAGAAGTCAAAATACATGTCTTCTGGGTTTCCAAGGCTCCGATGATAATATGGAGAGATGCAGGAAGACACAGACAATGATGTAGGACAGAGCTGCCTAATAGAACTTCAGTGATGCTCCTATAGAACGTAGTAGTCACTAGCCACATGTGTCTACTGAGCGCTTGCAATGTAGCTAGTGCTACTGAGGACCTGACTTATCAATTTTATTTGATGTTAATTAATTAAAATTAAAATTTAAATAGCTATATGTAACTAGTGGTTACTGTATGTAACAGACAGATATGGAATTGAGACAAAGACATTAATCCAGGTCTTCCAAAGTGTCAAGCCTTGTGCTGGATGTGTATATGTACATGGGTATGTACTATATAAAATGTATAAGTAACTCACATCTGTGGATAATTTCGTGTAATTTAAATATATGTAAATGAGCAACAGAATCTCAGAGAGGTATCTGCAGATGGCTCTGAACTAGAAGCTGTTGTTATTGGAAATGGATGGCTGAATATCAGGAGGAAGAGAATTTTCCATATTCTCTTTTTATGCATGTACCTATTCTCATTTATGTTGAGGGGAAGCTCACAGGAGAAAGAGCAGGTGGCAGGCAGACTAGGAAAGAGGAGGGAGGCCTGCAGCCTGGTGGAAAGGTGGTGGAGCTGAGAGCTAGGCTTTCTGGGGTAGACATCAGTGGAAGTTGCACTTGACACTATCCACTCCTTCAGTCCATAAACGAGGTGGAGGAACGTGGGTGGATGATATTTGGGCATCGAGAGAAACTCTCAAAGACCGTTGAAATCTGCCCGTTTAAAACTTCTTCCATGTAATTTATTTTTAATTATACTTATTTTAGTAAATTTTCTTAAGAGAATAAACAAGACAGTCAGACCATGCCTATTCCAAAGAATATACAAGGCCTCTGGGAGAGAATCCATTAATATAGTCAGAGAAGGTACCCCTCATTCAAATGTCAAGTCATTGTGCCAGTCAATCTCCAGAACATTCTGTAGTGGATGTTACAGGTTTTACAGCTGTGGAAACTGAGACTCAGAAAGGATGAGAAGCTTACTTCCAGCTAGGAAGAGGCAGACCTCAGTTTTACACCAAGATCATAGCACGTTGTGTCTGGTGTTCAAATTCAGTGGAATTAGACACACTCTGAACATCCTCACACTTTTGTTTATCATAACCCAAAAGACAAGTGATTGGGAAAGAAGAAAAGGATATAGAGATTTTATAGACACTATTTATTGACCTCTTGAATACCTTAACTTTCAGATACCAAATAGTTTTTTCACTCTAGTTTTAAAAAAAAAATTTTTTTTACTGAAGTAAAATTAGTATATAACACATCACGTAAGTTTCAAGTGTACAACATTATAATTCAATATTGGTATATACTACAAAGTGGTCATATCACCATTAAGTCTACCATCCATCACCATACAATTAAGCTCTTTCACCCATTTTGCCCACCTGCCAACCCCCTTCCCTGCTGGAAACCACTAATCTCTTCTCTGTATCTATGAGTTTGCTTTTGTTTTGTTCATTTGCTTTGTTTTTTTAGCTTCTACATGTAAGTGAGATCATATGCTATCTTTCTCGATCTGACTTATTTCACTCAGCATATCCTCAAAATCCATCCATGTTGTCACAAATAGCAAGATCTCATTGTTTTTCATGGCTGAATAGTATTCTAGTGTGTGTGTGTGTGTGTGTGTGTGTGTATAAAATCATCTTAATCCATTCATCCATTGATGGACTCTTAGGTTGCTCCCATGTCTTGGCTATTGTAAACAATGCTGCAGTGAACATAAGGGCACATACATCTTTTTGAATTAGTGTTTTCATAGTCTTTGAATAAATACCCAAAAATGGAATAGCTGGATCATATGGCAGTTATATTTTGAATTTTTTGAGGAATCTCCATACTGTGTAAGGTGATATTGCATTGTGGTTTTGATTTAAATTTCTCTGAACATCTTTTTGTGTGCATGTTGGCCATCTGTCTGTCTCTTTGGAAAAAATCTCTATCCAGATCCTCTGCCCATTTTTTAGTTGGGTTGTATTGTTTTTGAGTTGTATATGAGTTCTTTATATATTTTGGATGTTAATCAAATGTTAGATATATGATATGCAAATATCTCCTCCAATTAGGTAGGTTGCGTTTTCATTTTGTGGACAGTTTCCTTTACTTTGCCAAAGCTTTTTGGTTTGATGTAGTCCTACTTGTTTGTTTTTGCTTGCCTTTGGAGTCAGATTTAAAAAAAATCACTAGGACCAATGTCAAGGAGCTTATTGCCTATACTTTCTTCTAGGACTTTCATGGTTTCAGGTCTTACAGTCAAGCCTTTAATTCATTTGAGTTAAATTTTGCATATGGTGGAAGATAGTGGTCTAGTTTCGTTCTTTTGCATGTAGTTGTCCAGTTTTCCCAATACCATTTACTGAGGAAGCTGTCCTTCCCCACTGTAAATTCTTGACTCCTTTGTTGTAAATTAATTGACCATATATGTGTGGGGGTTTATTTCCAGGCTCTCTATTCTGCTGCATTAATCTATGTGTCTGCTCTTGTGCCAGTACCATATGGTTTTGATTACTATAGCTTTGTAATATAGTTTTAAATCAGGGCACATGATACCTTCAGCTTTGTTTTTCTTTCTCTGTATCATTTTGGCTATCTGGACATCTTTTGTGGCTCCATAAAAATTTTAGGGTTATTTCTTCTAGTTCTGTGAAAAGTGCCATTGGGATTTTGATAAGGATTACTGTAGATTGCTTTGGATAGTATGGACATCTTAACAGTATTAATTCTTCCAATCCACAAGCATGGAATATCTTTCCATTTATTTGTGTCTTCATTAATTTCTTTCATCATTGTCTTGTAGTTTTCATTATGTAGGTCTTTCACCTCCATGGCCAAATTTATTCCTAGGTATTTTATTCTTTTTGATGCAATTGTAAATGGGATTGCTTTCTTAATTTCTTCTTTTGATAGTTCATTATTAATGTATAGGAAACAGATTTCTATACTTGATTTTGTATCCTGTAATTTAACTGAATTCATTCATAGTTCAAACAGTTTTTTGATGGAGTTTGGGGTTTTTCTACACATAGTATCATGTCATCTGCAAATAGTGAATTTTACTTCTTTCCTTTCTAATTTGGATGCTTTCATTTCTTTTCCTGTCCTAATTACTGTGTTTAGGACTTCCAATACTATGTTAGATTAAAGTGGCAGAAGTGTTCATACTTGTCTTGTTCCTGATCTTTCAGCTTTTCACCATTTAGTGTTATGTTAGCCGTGGGATTGTCATATATGGCCTTTGTTAGATTGAGGTACATTCCCTCTTTATCCTCTTTGTTGAGAGTTTTTATCATAAATGGATGTTGAATTTTTTCAAATGCTTTTCTGCATCTATTGAGATGATCATATGATTTCCATCCTTCATTTTATTAACGTGGCATATCACATTGATTGATTTGTAGATGTTTAACCATTCTTGCATCCCTGGAATAAATTCTCTTGATCATGGTGTATGATCCTTTTAATGTATTGTTGAATTAAGTGTGCTAATATTTTGTTGAAAATTTTTGCATCTATGTTCATCAGGGATATTGGCCTATAATTTCTTTACTGTGGTGTCCTTGTTTAGTTTTGGTATAAGGGTAATTCCAGTCGTGTAAAATGAGTTTGGAAGTGTTCTTTCCTCTTCAAATTTTTGGAAGAGTTTGAGAAGAATAGGTATTAAATCTTCTTGGAATGTTTGATAGAATTCACCGGTGAGGCCATCTGGTTCTGGAATCTTCTTTGTTGTGAGGTTTTTGATTAATGATATAATTTCCTTACTAGTAATTGGTCTATTCAGGTTTTCTATTTCCTCATGATTCGATCTTGGAAGATTGTATGTTTCTAGAAATTTTTCCATTTCTCCTAGGTTGTTCAATCTGTTGGCATATAATTGTTTGTAGTAGTCTTTTATGATCCTTTATATATCAGTTGTAGTTTCCCTTTCATTTCTGATTTTATTTATTTGTGCCCTTTCTTTTTTTCTTGGTGAGTCTAGCTAAAGGTTAATTTTTCAGAGAACCAGCTCTTAGTTTCATAGATCTTTTCTATTATCTTTTAAATCTCTATTTCATTTATTTCTGCTGTGATCTTTATTATTTCCTGCCTTCTACTAACATTGGGTTTTGTTTGTTTTTCTTTTTCTAGTTTATTTACATGTAGGGTTAGATTGTTTATTTAGATTTTTCTTGTTTCTTGAGGCAGGCCTGTATTGCTATAAAATTCCTTCTGAAAACTTCATATTTTGTATTATTGCATTTCCATTTTCATTTGCCTCCAGGTATTTTTTATTTCTTCTTTAATTTTTTGATGACCCATTAACATGTTGTTTAGTCTCCACATATTTTTTATTTTTCCTATTTTCTTCCTGTTATTGCTTTCTAGTTTCATAACACTGAGGTTGGAAAAGATGCTTGATATGATGGTATGATTTCAATCTTCTTATTAATTATTTCTACTTATTAACTGATACTTATTCTGTGGCTTAACATATGATCTATGCTGGAGAATATTCCATGTGCACTTGGAAAGAATGTGTATTAGGTTGCTTTTGGATGGAATGTTCTGTATATATCTATAAAGTCCATGTGGTCTAATATGTCATTAAGGTCAATCTTTCCTTATTGATTTTTCTATATGGATGATCTATCCATTGATGAAAGGGGCATACTGAAGTCCCCTAATATTATTGCATTGCTGTCAATTTCTCCCTTAAGTCTGTTAATATTTGCTTTATATATTTAGGTGCTTCTATGTTGGGTGCATATATATTTACAAATGTTAATCCTCTTGGTGGATTGACTCTGCTAGCATTATGTAATGTCCTTCTTTTTTTTACAGTTTTTGTTTTAAAGAATTTTTTATGATTTCTTTTTAAAGTCTATTTTTCTGGTATAGCTACACTAAATTTCTTTTCTTTTTCATTCCTTCAAATTTAGTCTGTGTATGTCTTTAGATCTGAAGTGAGTCTCTTGTAAGCAATATATAGATAAGTCTTGATTTTTTCATTCATTCAGCTCTTCTGTCTTTTGATTGGAGAATTTAGTCTATTTGAATTTGAAGTAATTATTTTTTTAGTTGAAGTATGTTGGTATGCAATATTATAATTGGTTTCATGTGTACAACATAATGATTTGACAGTTATGTACATTTTTAAATGCTCATTTCAATAAGTGTAGTTACCACGTATCAACATTCAGAGATATTACAATATTATAGACTATATTCCCTATGCTGTACTTTCATCCCTGTGGCTAATTTGTACTATAATTGCAATTTTGTGTGTCTTTATCCCCTTCACCTATTTCATCTGCCAACCCCCTCCCCAAGGCAACCACCACTCTTTTCTCTGTGTCTGAATTTGTTTCTATTTTTGCTCATTTGTTTTGTTTTTTAGATTCCATGTATAAGTGAAATCATGTGGTATTTACCTTTCTTTGCCTGGCTTATTTCATTTAGCATAATACCTTCTAGGCCCATCTGTATTGTTGCAAATGACAAGATTTCATTCTTTTTTATGGCTGAATAATATTCCATTGTATCTATGAACCACACGTTCTTTATCCATTCTTCTATTGATAGACACTTAGGTTACTTCCACATCTTAGCTATTGTAAATAATGTGGCAATAAACACAGGAGTGCATATATTTTTTCGAATCAGTGATTTTGTTTTCTTCAGGTAAATTCCCAGAACTAGAATTGCCAGATCCATGGTATTTCTGTTTTTAGTTTATTGAGTAACCACTTCCAAACTGCTTTCCACAGTGGCTGGACCCATTTACATGAGTTTACAAGGGTTTCCTTTTCTCCACATCCTTGCCAACACTTGTTGTTTCTTGTCTTGGTGATATTGGCCATTCTGACTCTTGTGAAGTAATATCTCATTGTGGTTTTGCTTTGCATTTCTCTGATGATTAGAGATGTGGAGCATCTTTTCATAAGCCTGTTGTCCATATAAATTTCTTCTTTGGAAAAATGTCTTCCATCCATTTTTTAATTGGGTTATTTGTTTTTTTTTGCTGTTGAGTCATGTGAGTTCTTTATATATTTTGGATGTTAACCCCTGTTGGATTTACAAATATATTCTCCTATATTGTATATTGCCTTTTTGTTTTGTTAATGGTTTCCTTTTTAGTTTAATGTACTCCCATTTGTTTATTTTTGCTTCCTTTCCCTTGCCTGGGGAGATGTATCCAGAAAAAAACTACCAGTGCTGATATCCAAAAGTTTACTATGTTTTCTTTTTGGAGTGTTATGTTTTCAGATCTTACATTTAGCTTTTTAATCCATTTTGATTTTAGTTCTGTATATGGTGCAAGACATTGATCCAGTTTCATTCTTTTATATGTAGCTGTCCAAATTTCTCAACACCATTTATTGAATAGATTGTCTTTTCTCCATTGCATGTTCTTGCTTCCTTTGTCATATATTAGTTGACCACATAAGTGTGGTTTTATTTCTGGGCTCTCTATCCTGTCCCATTGATTCATGTAGCAATTCTTGTGCCAGTATCATACTGATTTAGTCACTGTTGCTTTGTAGTATGGCTTAAAAGCAGGAAACGTGATACCTTCAGCTTTGCTCTTTTTCAAGGTTGTTTTGGTTATTTGGAGTCTTTTGTGTTTCCATAAAAATTTTAGGATTGTTTGCTCTAGTTCAGTGAAATATGCCATTGGTATTTTGATTGGGATTGCATTGAATCTGCAGATTTTTTTGGGTATATGGCCATTTTGACAATATTAATTCTTCCTATCCATGAGCATGGAATTGTTTTCCGTTTATTTGTGTCTTCATAGATTTCTTCCATCAATATTTTGTAGTTTTCAGAGTACAGGTCTTTCATCTCCTTGGTTAGATCTATTCCTAGGTGCTTATTCTTTTTGATGCAATTGTGACTGGGATTGTTTTCTCAATTTCTCTTTTGTTAGTTTGTTATTAGTTAAAGTAATTTTTGATAGGTATGTATTTATTGTTTTGTTAATCGTTTTCTGGATGTTTTTGTAGTTTCTCTCTGTTCATTTCTTCCTCACTTGCTATGTTTTCTTGTGTTTTGCTGATTATCTCCAGTGCTATGTTTAAATTCCTTTCTCCTTGTCTTAAGTTTATATACTGTAGATTTTTGCTTTGTGGTTACCATGAGCTTTACATATAACATCCTATACATAACAGTCTGTTTCAAGTTGATAGCATCTTAAGTTTGAATGTATTCTAAAAACTAGTTTCATTCCTCCCTTGAAGTGTTTTGTTTTTGATGTCATATTTTGCATCTTTTTATTTCGTGTATCCCTTAAACTAATTATTATAGTTACTTTTACTACTTTTGTTTTTAACCTTGATATTAGCTTTATAAGTGGTGAATCCACGACCTTTACTATATATTACCTTTACCAGTGAGATTTTTACTTTCAAATGATTTCTTGCTACTCGTTAGTGCTCTTTCTTTTCAGCTTTAAGAAGTCCTTTTAACATTTCTTGTCAGGCCAGTTTAGTGATGAACTTCTTTAGTTTTTGTGTGTCTAGAAAACTCTTTATCTCTCCTTCAATTTTGATTAATAACCTTGCTGGATAGATTATTCTTGGTTGGAAGGTTTTTTTCCTTTCAAAACTTTAAATATATTCTGCCACTCCCTTGTGGCTTGTAAAGTTTATGTTGAAAAATCAGCTGATAGTCTTTTGCAGGTTCCCTTGTACATAGCAATTTGTCTTCTCTTGTTGCTTTTAATATTCTTTCTTTATCTTTAACTTTTGCCATTTTAATTATAATGTGTTTTGGTGTGGATCTCTTTTGGTTCACGTTATTTGGAACTCTTTGCACTTCCTGGAGCTGGATGTGTTTTTTCTATTCCTATCTTCCTCTCATTTCCTTCTGTGACTGTTTTAGTACAGATGTTATTTCACTTGATATTGTCCTATAGGTACCTTAAGCTTTCTCCACTTTTTAAATTTCTTTTTTCTCTTTGCTGCTCTATTTGGGTTATTTCCACTTCCCTGTCTTCTAGGTCACTGATCCATTCTTCTACTTCATCTGTGGTTGGGGAGCCTGATTTGGAGGCACAAACCCCTTACTCCTCAGGACAAGCTCCACATTATGAGATCCCTCCTGATTGTGGGTCACCATGTCTGAGGTAAGATTTCTTGTGAGACTACATCTCCACTTCTCCTACCCCTCTTGGTGTGGGTCTTTTCTCCTTTGTTGTGGAGGCATTGTTCAGCTAGCTTTCAGATCCTTTTCTGAGGGAATTATTCCTAAGTAGCTGTAGATTTGTTGTGTTTGCGGGATAAGGTATGTACAGGATCCTTCTATGCTGCAATCTGTAACCTTTTCTTCCCACTTGGTTTTAAAAGCGTTAGTATCAGAGAATGGTTTTAAGCTGTCAGTCTCTGAGTTATGGGCCCTTCCAGGCTCCACTCTGCAGGATGGCTACCTGTCAAGTGATTATGATGATGTTAATTAAAGAGTAACAATATAACAACTTTTGACAGTCCCTTACCCTAATTAGAAAGGTATAGCCATGGCCTCTACCTAACCAAGCAAAACTGTTATCAGTGTAATTGGCTTTTGCTTTAATGAGGAGGTTGCTTACAACCTAGTTGTTCAAGTTGAAGCAAAAGAGCATGGAATATCTTAAGGTGGGTTATTCATTCAGCAGGTGTGTATTGGGTACCTTTTGTGTGCCATGTACTCTTGTAGGTATCATCTACTTTATCATCACTCTAGTGCTCAGTGGTTTCTCAGTGCCTCTTGGGAATCTCAATCTCACTGACTTGACATTTAGGGTCCTTCCATATGTAACCTCAACTTGCCTATGAGGGCTGCCACATCTGTCCCTGCCCACATGCTCTTGACTGATTAGGCTTTGTTAGCTGTTTACGTGGCAGCCCCTCATTGCTCCATAGGCATCCTTCCTGAAGCTGTACTCTTAAACATCCCAGAAAGTGGGGAACCAGTCTTTCATCAAGGTGTACACATACAAAGCTTGCTTATATGCAGAATTCTTCTATGATACTTAGAGGCTCTGGCTGTGACAAAGCCAGGGGAAACCAAATTTAGGGAAATGCCATGAAGTCTGTTGAAATTAATGTGAGCAACTTGAATTGCTATAAACTGTATGAATAGCTAACAGAAACAAGAATTTGGTAATTGCTAGTTAGGCAAATTGATTATTTAGCAAATAAATGATTTTTGGAAAATTTATTTTTAGCCAGTTGGTTTTTGTGGATTCCCTTTTTTCAAGCTGGTTTTGCTTCCCTGGTCCCAACATTCTCCATTTTTCCTATCTCCTTAAAATCTCCCTGTTCCTCCTCAACCTAACCATTGCCCCCACCACTGCCATGCAACAACCATAAATGGACTGTATCTAGGAAAGACTGTTTCCCACTGGGAAACCCCTCTGGGCTTAAGGAGGAAGCATTTCATTGCAGGGATATCTGCCTGGGACAGTAATAGTGATGGGCTGATGTTGATCCTGGAAACACCTCAAGTTCTGAATTCTTGGAGATAATACCATATTGGTTATGAACTATTTTGAATATCATGCTGGCAACTACCACGTTGATAGCATATCCTGTTTTTAAAGATATAATCCCTGGTGTTGGTAAAGAGATACTGTTTTAAAAAGCTTCCTACATTCTGCTACTACTTGACTGAGTAGTTTAAGGAAATCCTTATGTTTCTATTCTTCATTGTTGTATCTCTAATGATTGGCCCAATGTCTGGCACAGAGGTCTAGTGATTAAAGTGAAGTAAGGACAGGCCTGGGTTCAAAGCTGACTGGACATGTAACACTGAGTGAGTCCTTCAACCTCTCTGAGTATCTGTCAACTGGGGGAAATGACAGCAGTCTTCTCATCAGGCTGCTGGAGGAAGGCATATAAAATGATTTGAATAGAGCTTGGCACATAGTGAGCAATTAATTAATGTAAGCCATTATTGTTGAATGAATGAATGGATTGAAGGGCTGGTTTGATCCCCACAACAATCTCACGAGGTAAGCATTATTATATACAGGTAACCTACCTGTATATCACCTGGGCCTCTATGCCCTTTGGAGATTTAAGTAAAACTTAACTCACGCCACATTTCCAGGACTGAGGAAGCTTGATTTCTACATAGGATTTCCTTGCTTCTTGTCCTTATGTTCTAATTGTTTTCTCTTCCTGGCTGCCTTGATTCTCCTCCAAGAACCCCTTATCAGATCCATATTTCCATGAGAAATCTAATCATACTGAGCATTTTCAAAAGTGGGTAGCTTCCTGGAACTTTTACATCAGGTCAATAGCACACACTCAACCCAAGGCTCCCCTCCTTCCACCAAGCCTTCATCACATTCCTTGGAGTTTTTTGACTCTAATACTCTTCCCACTTGACCTTTATACTGATACCATGGCCCTTGAAAGGGCTATCCTGTTCCCTCTCTCTGATGGCACAGCTTCTCCTCGGAAGAATTCCTGCAAGGCAAATCTGCTATTCCTCAGCCTTCCCCTCCCACTCTATCCTGGCCTCCACACAGAATTGTGGTGAAAAATGTCCTTAATCTCAAGTACTTTTTGTTTTGGGGAAAGTATTCTAGCTTATTCCAATTTGAGCTAACAAATTCTCTTGTCTAGAGTTTGGTGAGGAAAAGGCAGTATTGGTTTCTTTGTGGCATCCACCCAGTCATCTACTTCCTGAGGATGGCCTGGTGGCTGATATGAGAGGTCCCTTTCCCTGTCCACTGAGGCCCTACTCTCCCACACGGGCTTCATCTGTCCCAGTCAGAGAGCAACCCAGGAGGATCCTAGACGGCCAGGGACCTGGGTTAAACAGGACAGCATTGAAGGCTAAAGGTGCCTGGAGGGCAGGGTGAGTTCTCACCTGGGTCTGCTGCTGCTCTTCCTATGCCCCACCAGGGGGAGCCTCACTGGGTGGGGTGGAATGTTCTCTCTTCCCCATCCCCGAAGTTCTCTTTATCTGGTAAAAGAAATGATGCATTTATCAAGCTTTTTTTTTCTCTCTAGGCTGGGATAGCTCCTTACTCTGACTTCCTTATTTTTCAACTGTAATTTCTGGAGGGACTCCCATGGCTTGCTTCTCTCAGTAAGCCTTAGGCCTAGCCCAGCAGCACAAATAAGCATTTGGTACTCACCAGCGGTTTGCCTCGCCGGAGACCTCACAGAGATGTGGAGCTCAAAGGTTCAGATCCTAATAACATACTGCATGCCTGACGCTCTATTCCTATAAATTCCTTAGCAACTTGGACCTTGTGAGAAGGTTTCTGCCATTGTCACCAGCCAACAGAATTCTCTCTCTACTCCTCACTAGCTGTGTAACCCTTGGCAAGTTACTCAGCTTCTGCTAGCCTTGATTTCTTCATGTATAATAGGAGAATAATAGTTTGTATTTTAGAAGGATTTTTGTGAGGATTAAATAGGGTAAAGTGTATGGATGATCTAATACAGTGCCCGGTAATAGAAGGTCTTTGGTATTAGCTTCCTATTCTTCCCTAGTTAGACTTCACACTGCATTGGCTCTTCAGCGGGACAATGCATCACGCTCTCCATCTTTCTTTCATACTTTATTCCCTCTCCTCTTCACAGCCTACCTGACCTGGGTCCTATCTCCTCACAGCTTTGTTTCTACAACTGAGGAAATATTCCAAGCTAGGGTGAGGTGAAATTCAATAAACAGTGCTATCATCACGTTGTTGTATCAGATGCTGTAGGGTGCACACACCCAGTTCATCCTCCACCCTCCACCTTCTGCCTTGGTTATAGGGCCCTGATCATTTCAAGTGTCCACTCTCTTCCATGTAGCAGTGTTCTTAGAAAAGTTGGTCCCATGCCCCGCTCTGGAGTAAAAGCTAATTAGTCTAATCAGAGGAAGTCCATTCTCTATGCCAGTGCTTAGTTTATGGGTGGGCATGTAATCCTGGCCAATAAGGGGGAAGGGATATTTTCTGGGGGAGCTTCTGAGAAAGATTTTGTCATTCCTTCAAAGAGACCACTTCATCTATTAATAATGAATAATAGTGTTTGAGACCCTGAGGAGGGCTAGCCTAGGCCAGGAGCCAAGATGCTGAGGTTAGCTGTGGAAAAAGGCCGATCTTGGGCCCTTGATGAAGTTGTTGAGCTGTTGTGTTAATCAGCCTGGAGACACTCTAACTTGGGACCTCTTGTTATGGAAGGTAATAAACTGTCCACGGTTTAAATCCATTTAAGTCAGGTTTTCTGTGACTTTGGCTGATACAGTAAGTGTGGGCGGGGAAGATGGAGAGATGAATATGGCAGAATACCGGTTCCCAGTGAATGTGAAATCTACTGGAGAAGGCAGAGAAGTTCATAAAAGAAATTCTGAGAGGGGCTTAAGTGAAGGCAGGGAAAAAAAAGAGTGGGAGCAGACAGAGGACTGGTGGTTGTAATCCAACCACAAAAAGAACTTGTAGATCCAGTCTTTTCCAAAGTTTTCTGATTAGTTAAGCGATGGCATGATAACATAGGTCTTTAGGCTCTCAAACTGGCAGGGACCCATGGCGGGTCAGCTGGAGGAGGGTTCAGGAAAGACAGACTTTTCTGGGGGGCTTTCCCAGCTGGGTCGCGGCAGGCAGAACCCACTCAATGTTCTCGAAGGCCTCCCCTGACCCCAGAGCTAGATCTTCTCATCCTGGCTCATTGTTTTCCTCGTGTCGGTTACAGCAGGGTGAGTAGGAGGAAGGAGGGCCTTTGATCCCAGCCCTGGTTCCAACAATGGGCTTTGTTGGCAGGGGACGGGAGGATGGAGGGGCGCCATCGTGTTCCTACCCTGACAGCCTTGTCCACCACTATCACTCCAGCTTTTAACATGTCTCAGGTGGCAGTGACTGCGGTCTGGGAAGTTTAATAGGAGAGAGTGGACAGTAGAAGACCAATGCATGAGAATTTGTAAGAGTACTGAGAGCAGAGAAAATTAGGGCTCTGAGGAGCTTCCTAATGAGTCTGCCTACCGTGGCTGTGCGACTGGAACGGAGTGGTGTCCAGCAAGGCAGGCATTGGAGAATAGAGCCCCAGAGTTTCAAAAGCTCACATACAGGGTCACATGTGGCTGAGAACTTGGGCTCTAGGGCTGGTCCATCTGTATCTGAATTCTGTCTCCTCTTCTCACTGGCTTCTGAATCTCTCTGTGCTTCGGTTTCCTCATCTGTGGAATGGCTTTGATAATAGCAGTTATCTTAAAGAGTTATAAGGATTGAATAAGTGAAAAATGTACATACAAGAGTGCCTGGCACAGAGTGCAATCAACATTAGCTATTGTTCTAGAAAACTGAAAACCTACAAGGACTAGAGGGAATTGATTATTCTGTAGCATCAAAGTAATCAGGTAAAGGAGAACTTAACATTTTAAACAATGAAAGTCCTCCTTAACTTTGTTTTCGAAGGTTTCCTTTCAAATGGAATGTCTGTAATCATTGTCTCTACTCCCTTTTCTATTTCAACCAGGCTTTCGTTTCTACTCTTGCAGTTCATAGTCACCCCTAAATCCAGGTCTTAATTCTCAGTTCTCCTTTTGAGTTATCAATGGCATTTGAGATAGGAGGTCACCATTTCTTTAAACTCTTTCTTCAGGTGACCTTTATGACCTAAATCTCCTCTGCTCCATTGGCTACTCGTTCTCAGTCTCCTGGGCTGGTCTGCCCTCATTTTCCTGACTTTTCCAGTATTGGAGTGTCCCAGGGCTCAACACTGAAAATTTCTTCATCTTAGCAGATGGCAATTCCATGTTTTCAGTTTCTCAGGCCATTTTTGTCAAGCCTATTCCAATGATCAGTCAAATCAAGAGGAACTGGCCACTGACTTGTCCACACATGCCTTCAGGGTGCGTGGCTCCTTTTTGTGGCTGTGCATTCTATGCTCCATCTGGCTGCAGTGCTGGAGGACAGGTGGTATAGAATTGTGATAATGTGTGTTAAGAGCCAACTAAACCGAGGACGTGAGATCAACATCACATGGGAGTGTGTGTCATCTCCCCTCCTTCTCATCTCTTTCCATTCCTTTTCCTGTTCCCTATCTGTCCTGTATATGGACTCCTTGTATATATAAGTTCATCTCTGAATCCCTACAACACTCACACCACTGCCTTGAGCAGAACAGTGTCTGTTGAGTAAGTAGATGGAGAATTTTCTTTAAGGATCCATTTTTAATAAGAAATCCAGCCTGAAAGTTTTGTTTTGGTGGAAATCACAAAGAGATTTAGGTAAAATGACTGCACCACATCAGTTTTCTTTCCAGAAGGCACAGATGTGAAGAGGAAAAGAGATTTGAGAAGACAGACATATGGGTTTCTCTTCCTGACTATCTGATTCCACATTTTTGAAAATAACCCCAAAGTTCCCTGCCTTTATTTTTGTTTATCATGAAAAATGAGACTGAGCTTAACATAGGTCAGGACCTCAAATACCAAGTAAACAGTGATCAGAACTAGAATGCCTGGTATTTGGGCAGGGTGGGAAAGTGAGAGATCTAATGCTTACCTTTTGTCTTTTTCTTAATTATGAAAATCACAAAGCCAGATAAAAGTCCTTGCTTCTGTCTTCTTCCCAATGAAGATTTATGAGATTATCCTAGTGGTTGCTTGTTGGAGCTATGCAGGGAGAAATATTAGTTTTATAAACTGATACAATGTCCACAATCCCATATGAAAATGAATTTAAGGACCACCAAACTGGGACTGGCCACAAAGCTACACAGAACCCTGATGAATGAACAGAACCACATTATAAGGTTCTTCAGGCAGTGGGGCAAAAGGAACCGATTATCATCCTGAGATATCCCAGCAAGAATGCAAACCTTAATTAATGAAGCCCAGGATTGATTTTTCTTGCTGCCTTTTTCTCTGAGAGACAAATAATAAGAAAGGAATAAGACTGAGAGCAAATGAGAACCATATTTGGAAAGCAAAGCGTAGTCAAACTTTTGGCTGAGCTGGTTGTTAAGAGCTCAAGTTCTTTAATCATCTCACCGGAGATGTAGCCAAAAAATGCAATTTGAAACACACATACACACACACACATTTCCACACCATACCCTCCTCCTTTTTCACTGTAGATGAATCAAGATGGTGGAGACAGGATATGATGAGAACCATTCCTGCTCTCCACCTACTTTATAAAAGGCTTTGGCAATCGGTAATCTTTGCTGCCATGTTTTGGGGGATCCATCTATCAATTCTTATGCTTTAAACATTCATTGTTCATTATGCATTGGCTGCAAGGAGCTAATAGCAGCTGGAATAGGTAAAGTATTATGAATATGCTAAGATGGCAATTTATTTAAGACCCAGATTCTTCTAGCGGATGATTTTTCTAGAGACGACAAACCAGTTTGGGCTTAAAGGAACATTGCTACATCAGAAGGTGGAGATGGGATGGGAAATGACAACTTTATTAGAATTAAAATCGTCTCTTATTAGCTAACAAATTGGTGAAACACAGAGGGTGTTCCTTAAGTCAGGGTCAGCCAGGTCAGTTCTATGCAGAGGCAGAACTGATACTTGAATGTAGTAGTGTGATTTCAAGATGTTTCAGTATATATTCCATCTCGCTGCACTTCATAGTACCTCAGAGTTTGTTTGTCTTGAGAAATCACTGTTGTCTTTGCTGCAGTTTAGAATTTGAGATAGGAGGTCACCACTTCTTTAAACTCTTTCTTCAGGTGGCCTTTAGGATGTAATTCTCTGCTGCACTGGCTACTCTTTCTCAGTTTCCTCTGCAGACCTGCCCTTGTTTTCCTGACTTTCCAATGTTGGAGTGTCCCAGGACTCAACACTGCAAATTTCTTCATCTCAGCAGATGGCAAGTCCATGTTTTCAGTTTCTCAGGCCACTCTTGTCTGTTTATCAGAAAACCTATTTATCTGGCTTTATGGAAGTGGGGTGACTAAGATACAGGCTTTTTCAAATGAAGCCTGACTTAGACTGGTATTAAATAAATCTGGTGTATTGTAGGAACATTTTTATTCAACTCATGATGTTTTTGTTTATTACAAAGAACTCATTTTGTTTATTAAAAAGAACTCATTTAGTGTAATTCCTGGCTTCCTCTCCGGTGCTCACACTTGCCCAGGGGAGGATGGAGTACCTTAACTAACACATCTGGGTATGTTCAGCTTAACTCCACCCTTCTTCCTCTTGGAAGTGGTTCGCTCACTTAGAGGAAGCATTTTATTCTGCTCTGTAGAGGGAGGGATCCCTTTCCTCACTGGGGTCTAGTGTTGGCTGGTCTAACAGGCAGCAGCATCCTCCAACTTGGCCTCTATTAGAAGAAAAGGGTATTTTTGTCTCCATTTGCCTGTCCTTTGTTTTGTCAATTTGTACAGACTATAAGCAGGGAAGACACCACAACATAGTTTAAGTGTCAAGAAACCTGAATGGCGAACCCAAAAATTTTAGTTCTGATCCTGGCTCTGTCTTTGCTTGGGTGTTTGAAGTTGGGGAGATATAGGACCTCTCAGTGCTTCAGTTTTCTTGAACGTGAAACTAGTTCAGAAAATCATTACTTTATAAGCATATGTGTAATAGTGTGTCACTCCAAGATTTATGTTTATATAATAACATATACCGAGGCTATTTTCCAGCCAGAGAAGCTTTCCGATCCTGAGGAATCTCTATTAGCTACATAAGAATTGGCTGATCAGGTATAATTTTCTGAGAAGGAAAAATAATTGGACTTCCTGGTCTAGAACTGCCTGTCTTCGTAGGAAGAGAAACTCTGGCCAAGGGTCATGAATTATTTGCAAAAGGATCCCAGGGGCTTTCTGGCGAAACAGGGCCTGAGATCTCACCCGTGGTCAAAGTTATGATGATCTACTGAAGGGGGACCAGGTTTGCCCTGACCAAGGCCTGTGACAGGGAAGATGTATGAAGTCCCTGAGAATGAAATTATCTTGAAGAAAGAGGAATTGAGGTTGATGGCCTGAGCTCCACACAGAGCTGATGTCCATGGATCAGTTAACAATGACCACACTACCGTTGTGTAACAAACACAAATATCGGTGGCAAAACCAATAAGCACTACTTAGGTCAAGAGTCTGCTAGTCTACTAGGGGTCAGTAATCTATGCTGGGCTCGGCCTCATGGTTCTGCTGCTCTCCAGTAGGTCTGGTCAAGTATACATGGGTTGTTGCAGCTCAGCTCATCTCAGCTGGCCTTGGCCTGGGTGGCTCAACTCGGTTCCACAATTGGAAATTTGTGAGGCTTCTTAAGGCTTAGTGTTTAAACTGACACACCGTCACTTCCTCCTTTTTCTATTATTGTCCAAGACAAGTCACATGGACAAATTCTAATTTAAGAGGCAGGGAAATATACTCTGCCATTTTTGTGGGGACACTCCAAAGTATATGGCAAAGGACATGGACATAGGCCTGGGCGGAGAATGGGGACCAATAATGCAAATAGCAGAATGGGGGCGGGGTAAATTGGGGCACAGCCAGGTAGGGTTCATGCTGGGAGCTCCTCCAGACACGAACACTTAGGCACCAACGTTTGTGCTCTGCAGACCGGTGGCTGGGCAAGGCAGTGTCTGTCCAAAAGAGCTGTAATCTTCGCATGGAGGGCTGTAGTGACCTTGCCTAGGCTGTCACAACATCACAAGTCCAGTCATGAAGGGCCAGTGTTGGTTGTGGTGGATGTTCTGTGGTCAGAAGATAATTATAAACTTCACTGCAGCTGCCTAAGCTCCTGGAACTCTTGGACAATCTGAGGGTGTGGGTGAGATGCCATGGGGAGAATTACAAATGAGATTCGGGACTCCCTCATAATATAATATGCATGAGCTTTTGGAAAATTAACAGAGATATAGCCATAGATGTATCCTGAATTGTTGATGCAGAAAATTTCATGTACTGACGGAGTCAGCCGTCAGCAGTCGAAAGGGGGGGTGAGGATTATATTTACAAAGATCACAGGAGGAATATCTGTCTTGTGCAGAATGCCAAAGTCTTTATTTAGGGGCCTATATTTATACATCAGCAAGGAGGAAGCAAGAAGCTTAAAGGTTAAATTCTCGGGCTATTGGCGTTACAACAAAAGCACTTCCTTATCATACAGAGTTGTTTTCCCCGTTCTATGAGTCAAGGAAAGATCACTCTGTTTCAAGGCCTTCACGTCTTCAAAACAGCTTGTACAAGGACAAACGTTACAGAATAAACAAGTTCTCTCTACAATATGGAGGAAGTTCATAAAATGTCTTCACTTATGTCAAGCAGTAGCCAAACATGGCTCCCCACAATGTACAAATGGGAAGCACTCACCATCGGATACGCCTCATCTATGTCTGCCACTCTCTTCTTCCCTTTGTTTTGTAAGACCCAGAAAACAGGCCCTGCTCAGCCCCGGGATGGACGGCGACCCAAATACTCACAAGAGACCGGTCTTGATGCAAACAGCAAGAGGTTTATTGATTCCACCAGCGCGCTGGGGTCAAGACTCATAACTCACGCAGGAGCAGAGGAGTCCGACCTTGAGCAGAAATTACAGGAGGTTTTAAAGGAAAAAGGGACCATAACCAGGGGGAGGCGAGGGGGAGGTCTGCTGATGATTCGATAGCAAAAATATTTCAATTAGGGTCTCACAGGGCTTTATCTTCACAGTAGGGTCTCACAGGGCTTTATCTTCACAGTAGGGTCTCACAGGGCTTTATCTTTAAGGTCTATCAGTTTGGGAAAGATTACCTAGGCTCGGGTTTACAAGCTATTGTGTCATTGTGTTCAGGCCGGTTTTTATGACTCAGACCAAGGGTCAGAGCCTACTTAAAATTTTCCTATTCTTTCAGGTGGTTTCGGGGAAACTGAAACTCAGGCCCTCTGATTTCTGAGGCTTTCTGGGGCCTGTCATGGCGTTAGTTTGGTCCTTTCAGTTTCCCTTTTTATTTTCTTCCTAATTTTCCAATGTTTATAGTTACAGATACTGAGGAAAGAGTCTCTAATCCCATTTGGAAATGGTCAGTCTTGTGGATCAGAGAGGGTTAGAAGTACCATTCTATGTCCTCCTCCTCTTAAAATCAGTTTTGGAATAACCTTTCTTCCCCCGTTGCATTGGTTAGGTATGTGATGAAAATCTAATCCCCAAGACTGCATTCAGCCAGGGCAATGATTTTGTTTCCTGCCCCAAATGAAGGATACTGCCTTCCGACAAGACCATGAGCAGCCTGACAGGGAATCAGTAGTGCTGGCCTTTTGTGTGTTTAGAGGAGAGCAGAGATTTGAGAGCAAAGGATATTCTTCAGTCTGCATAGCCCTCGTTCCCTCCCCCAGTAATGGAGTAATGGGGTGTTCCAGAGTAACTTTCCATGTCCCCATCCTGTCTAAAGTCTGGAGTTAGGTCAATCAGCAAACATCTTTAATTGGCAAAGAAAGAACTACAGGCCTCCCAGACCTTTTAGTCTTATTTGCTCAGAGGGCATGAGGCCACCTCAGCCCACTGTTGCCTGCTCATCCTTGTGTGGGTAAAATTGTAACATTTCCAGAGTATCTCGCTTGGCTTTAGTGTATTTGCATATCCTCAGGGGTGGAGAGAAGTTCATCTCCATGTCAATGGGTAATTACCTGGGCAACCAAGGGCACGTCTGAACCTGAGAGTTTAAGGGGAGGGGCTGACTGGCTTGCTTGCTTCTTTTGGAGCAGAGGAGAGAGATGGCCCTGGACTGCAGTTTGTAACCAATAAATGGGTTTTAAACTTTATTTCTCCCTTTGACTGATTTCAGTTTTTAGAGGTATTTTGCCCTGGGATTTCCTCTCCTCAGACTTACACCCTGTTAAACAAAAGGACCACACTGTCTCTCATCAGAAGTCTGCTGCTCGGGGTCAGTGCTTTATGGACATATGGGAAGAAGAGATGGGAAAGGAATTCAATGGTTTGTGCTGTTGTACAGGGAGCATATGGAGACTGGGATAATGTGTCACAAAAACATGAGTTTTAGTTTTATTATTTTAATTATATTTATTGTGACATAGGTAACAATAGAGTCACATGGTTTAAAATTCAAAGGTACAAATGTTATACTGGATAAACTTTTCCCTCCAATCCCAAGAATGTATGTTCTGGAGTCATATAGATAGAGACACAAATCCTTGCTTTACTGATAATTAACAAGGTGACCTTGGATGGGTAACTTAATCTTTCTGGTGTTATATGGTGGGGATAGTAATATTGTTATAAATTATATATAGTATATATAATCATAAAATTGTTATGATTAAATGAGATACGTATAAAGTACTTGGCATAACATTGACACTTGATAACCATGAACAATAGCTAATGTAATGACTATTCATTTCGCAAAACACAGACCCAGGTGGGCAAACAAGGATCTTTCTTAATTTTTTTCCATTTCTAGACTTATTTTCTATCTTGAATCCTCATTCAAACTATACAGAAAAGTTAATGTAATTATTTTTTGATAAACCCAGTTATTCAGTGATTTCCCAGCCATTAAGGGTTATAAACAAGTCACAGCCAAGATTTCCTTCTCCCTCTTTCTCCTCCTCTGCAGTTGCTCTGTGTTCCGGGAGGGAGAATTCTGTCCAACTACTGTCATGGTGGGGGTGAGGACTAGGCACATATATCTCAACCTTGGTTTGCCTTGATGCCCTGATGACTTGCTGCTTCCGATGCACCCTATCCTGTCTCCATCCACGATGTCCTCTCACAGCAATCCTCTGACATGCAGCTCCATCCTCGCATATGTTCAGAAGTCCTGTTCATGGGCTGCACACCTCTGATGTGGCATTCCCTTGTGCTGGTCCCTAGGCCCCATGAGCTTCCTCTCTCCCAGAAATATTTTGTGTCTAATTCAGGAGCCTTGGGTATTATCAGATGGTCATCCATACCCCTTCAGTTAAAAAAGCCAGGGTAGCCTCTGTCCCCATTATGTCATGCTACAATTTCTACCCCACTGTTGACACATAACAATGGGTTATGCTTGCAGTCTCTCTGGACTTCATGCAGGTAGCAAGACACAGATGCTCTCCATTCTCAGATCCTCCTATTTAAAAGTGGTTCCTTTATGTATCCCTACCAAGCACTTCCACATCTATGATTTGGCTATGGGAAGGGGACAAATTGGGAAGATACACAACTTCTATACTACATCTAACCCTCTTGTATCGTCTTCAACCCTCCTCCCTCTGCTCAGCTTAGATGCCTTCATCTATTGGTGTGGAAATGAAGGATGAAGATGGAGGGAAGGCAGAAAAAAATGGGTGCTGCCTGGTCCCAGCTTCTTTCATATTTTTTTCTGTCTTATACCAAGATTATTTCTTCTAAAGACAAGAAGTTTGGTGTCCCTGCTCCCTGTTTCTACAGGAAACTATTGAGGGTACAAATAAATGATGTGTATGAGGATCTGTGTATGGGAACATGTCCATTAATACTACATGTGTTTGCTAACATTGCCTATGGGTCTGATGAGTCTGTCCCAGTAGGGAACGTGCCATCCGGTAACCCTGAAGAGGGGAAGTTTTGTTTGTTCTAAAGAGGTGTTTGGGATTAAGGAGAAGAGCATTGGCCTTGACATGAGATGACCTGGGTGGAGTCCAGACCCTGCCTCTTCAATGACAGGTGACCTTGAACACTTAATCTCTTTGAGCCAAGTTTTCTCATTTCAAATGAGGGACAAAGGTCATAATACCTTGTCAAGGTTACTACAGAAATCATTAGGTAATGTTTCTGAAAGTGGGTTAGTATCTGTAAAATCCATTAAAATCTCAACTACAGTTTTCCCAAATCTTCCACACAACTAAATTATCTTACTATTGAAGATCATGGAAAATAAAGTGGGAAGAGAAAAATTAACTGTCCTCCTGGTAATCCTGATAGATTATTCAATGATTATAGCTGCTGAAACAAAAGCTAGAAATGAAGTCTACATAAACAAGTAATTTGCAAGGAGAAGGAGATTAGTCCTGTGCATTTCTAGAGTTTAAAGCTATATCAGATAGGACTCCAATAATAATAACAGACCCTTAGGGAAACTTAGCTGTGATCTGATATTGGACAAAATAATTTTATATACCTGCTATGGACTTAACTGCCTCCTCTTGAAATTCATTTGTGGAAACCTGTGGGTAAAACTGTAATATTACCAGAATCTCGCCTGGCTTTAGTACATTTGCATCGTTCCTCAGGGGTGGAGAGAAGGTCATCTCCATATCAGTGGGTAATTACCTGGGCAAGGAGGGCTTATCTGTACCTGCGAGGTAAGGGGGAGGGCTGGTGTTGCTTCTGCTGGAGCAGGAAAGAGAGAAGGGCCTGGACTGCAGTTTGTGAGCAATAAACGGATTTTAAACTTTATTTCTCCCTTTGACTGATTTAGGTTTTTAGAGGTATTTTGTCCCAGGATTTCCTCTCTCTGGACTTACAAAGCCTTAACCCCCAAAGTGTTGCTATTTGGAGAGAGGGCTTTTGGGAAATAACTGAGTTTAGATGAGGTCATGAAGGTCGGAATTAGTGCCCTTGTAAGAAGAGATATCAAAGATAGTCCTCTTTCTTTCTTTCTCTTCCTCTCTCTCTCTCCCCCCACTGCCATTTGAGGACACAATGAGAAGGCAGCTCTCTACAAGCCAGCAAGAGAGATCTCACCAGAAGTGGACTCTGCTGGCACCTTGCTCTTAGGTTTCCAGCCTCCACAACTGAGAAAATAATCTTTGGTTGCATAAGCCATGCAGCCTATGGCATTTTGTTTTAGAAGTCTGAACTGACCAGTAAAATACCCTTACAAATCCTCTGTTTCTCTATGGTTGGTTCCTACCCATCTGCCCTGGGCAAAATCTGTCTTATAGAGTTTTCTGTCTCCTACACTGGAAATGGATAAAAAACATTTTTCAACATCTGTAAACATTTTCATTCCATCCACAACAGAACTAAAATCCCCCAAATACTTACCATCCTTTTATATTCATTTAAATGTACCTTCAACCCATACAATTACGTATGTGGGCAAATACAATTACGTATGTGGGCAAGCTTCTGCCTGTTTTCAAATATGCATACTGTAAAGAGGTATTTTTCTTCCACTTTTTTGAGAAACCCAACCAGCTCTCTTAACCTCTCTAGTAAATCATTAATTCTTTGAAAATCAAAAACAATATTGTTCTTGTTTTTGAATGATATATAGCTCTTAGATAAGATCTATCTGGGTTTTCATTCTAGTCTTTCAATTGTCATTTTGTCACTTAGTAGCTGTGTGAATTGAGTTTTTACATAACCTCCCTGAACTACCCAGTTTTCTCATCCATAAAGCAGGATATGTGCCTATCATACAGGGTTGCTGTGAGTATTAAAGAGAGTGTGGGAAAATCTTCAGCACTTTGCTTGACTCTCAGTACAGCCACATGTGGGATGTATGAATATTTACCCCCAAAGAAAGTGGAGCCCAGTGAAGTTAAGCATCTGCACTTTAGATGGTGCAGTTGGACTGGAGGGAGCTATGCTCTCCCAGGGCCAAAGAGGCTTAGAGCCTGTGCAGACACAGACCTGGGCATGGTGGGAACACAGCCACTCCCAAGGGAGCACAGGGGAGCTGAGGGATGCTCAAACACTAGTGGGACCATGAGTCAGGGAGGTAAGCAAGAGGTCAGCTTGAGGCCTTTGAGCCAGGTCTCCTACAGGCCTCTCAAGTCAAAGGTGGAAGTGCCCTCATGTCAGGACTCTGCATTTCAGAGCTTGGGGTTCCCTCTCCTGAAGCATACATGCCCAGGTTCTGAACCCCTAGACAAGGGGCTTGGTGCTGGGGCATGGGCATGAGAGAGGGAAGGAAGACAGATTCCTGAGTGTGCGTGTGCGCGTGCATGTGCCTGCCAGATGGCTGAGTGCAAACCCAAGGCCTTGAGAACAGAAAACAGGGAAACCACAGCACAGATGCCAGTGCTGAGTCCCAGGGCAGGAGAAGCAGCCTGAGATGAGGAGCCATTTGACACGGAGGGGTGCGGAGCAGCTCTAGAATGAGGCTGGGAGGGCCCCTGGCAGCTGCTGGGGGCAGTGCTATAGCCTTAATCTTCCTGATAGATCAGCTGGAGTGTGAGACACACATGCAGTGCTGGTTCATGCACAGACTGCGGGCGGAAATTTCATTTCTGCAGCCATCCTCATGCTGTTCCTCCTAAGAGATCCCTCCTTATCTTTATAAAACATCCAGCAGAGTGCTGTCCTGCCCATCGCGGGGATCAAACCTTTGTTGACATTAATTGAAAGTCATTGTCCGTGGGGCTGGGGTACAGAGTGGGGCTGAGATTCGTCTGGAGCCTCCATGGAAGATCTGCTTCACTTTAAATTACACTCAGAACAGTAAATACTTTTAAAATGCATTTCACAGGAGCAGGACACTCATTTTAGTGTCCTGGACATGGTCCAAGGGATTGTAGTCTAAATTCTCCATTCACATGTTCATATTGCTAACATTGCCCAGGAAGGTAATTCCCAGGTTACAATCGATTGTAAGGCAGGCAATCAGAGCTCATTCTCAGCTCCACTACCAACTCTTTTTGTGATCCTGGGTCCCTGAGCAAGCTATATCCTGACTGCTCTCAGTTACTCCATCTGGGAAATGGGAATAATAAACTCCCTCTTGAAAACATGAAGATGGATTAGAGATGGTATTTTCAAAGTGATTTCCCAGCTCGGTAGGAGAATGCTGCATATTTCATAGACACTCCCAGGGACAAATCACACACATGCTAAAGCCATCTTCTTCCTCTGTAATGGAGAAGGATTACAGAACTCAAACCAGCAATCCATCGTTCTAATGTTTGAGAGGGTGCGACTGATAATCGAAAAAATTGGTCATTCCCAGCTAACATTAAGAGAGGGTAAATACTAGTGGAATCAGTTGGCTTTAGAATAAGGCAGTAAAAACCCAAATAAAATAGCTCACTGAACCCTAGTCTTGGCTCTGGCTCAAATCCCCACACTAGAGCCTTAAGGTCTGATGAGTTTTCAGCGTTATCCTTGACACCAGCACCACCTTGCTATCCAGCAGGCCTTCTAAAACTCTCAACCATGCACAAGCCCATTCCTGCTCCCCATGCACGGGAAGCACACATTTTATGCTCTTCTGGTGAGGCCAGGGCTTAGCCAAGCTGGAAGCTCCGTATAACATAGTCTTCCCAAAGATGAACTAAGGACCTGGTGCATTGTGGGTACTCAGTGATATCTGTCAAACAAATGAATAAATGCGCCTCCTCTGTGCAGCTGAAGGTTGGGCAGCTCCACTCACTCTCCCCTGAGAGAAGACATGATTGAGTGCAAAGTAAAGGGACTTTTGGTGGGTGTCCAAAGATGGAGAGGCACCCTCAGTAACAATACTAACACTTAGCATTTGCCAAATGTGCCAGGCATGATTACAGGCATTTTATAGTGTTTTCACTCACTTCATATTTACAACAATCCTTTGAGGCATGTTCTATGATTCCCGATTTGTAGATGAAGTCACTAAAGTTCAAAGAAGACTTCAATTTTCTTAACAGTCAGGATGCTGGGGAAGGTTATCTGAATATAGAGAGTCTTACAATGGATTCTGCCCCCTTAACCGCTCAGTTATAGTGCGCTTGACCTATGGTTTCTGCCAGGGAGCAGCCTTCTAGAGAAGGAGAGTGATATGACTCCATGTACTGTGTCATAGTCGTCTCTGACCAGCTAACACGAGAACAGAATGGAATGACTCTGCTCAGCTTCATGACAGCCCAGGGAGTTGGGCCTGGTGTTTCTGTTTTTAAGGGGACCCTGTGATGCCGAGCAATCAGGTGTCTCAGTCACTAGGCTCAGTATGGTAACAGCAATCAGAAAGCAAGTCTGCAGGCCTCTGCCATGCAGCTTGGATCTCTGCAGTTCAGCCACGTGTGCCAGAGACACCCACCAAGGACACTTCTCAGCCCACTCGCATCAGGCTTCTTTGCCCAAAGGTGACAATCACTGCTACCCTTGGTATTCAACTGATAAACACCTACTACAAGTGAAGGAGCTCAGGCCCCAGATAAAAAAACAGAAATGGAAGAGACTTTAAGGAACTTTAATCCAACCTTCATTTCACAAATGCGGATACGAGGCAGTTTGCTTAAGGTCCCAAGCCACCAGGTAGCAGTGTGGGAAGTGGGCCCAGGTCTCCTGTCAAGATGTCTCGGCAGAGTAGCTTTTGCTACTCTGCCATGCTGGGCTGGGCAGTGGCGACAGATGGTACCAAGGGTCTCTCTCACTGCCTGGAGAGCCTGCCTGGCTCTAAGAAACCCTGCAGGTCTGTGTGCAACCCACCCACTGCACCCTTGTGGCTCTCAGTTCATGGAAGGTAAGCCCTGCCATGTGGGGTAAGGCACCTGGCCTTCGGGATTCTCCCCAGGCCTGTGTATAAAAATGATCCTCAGCAAGCCATCCGTCCTGACCATCCCCCCTCCTCCCCCAAACTTAATTAATCATGTTTGCATCTGGATCCAGACAAGACAATAGCAGGGATGTGTTTTTGGTTAGGAACTGAAGCTGCATTCACAAAGGAATGTTGATTAGTTAGCGGTCGGTATCATTTTTCATGCCTTTTTAAGTTACAAAAAATTTTAATATCAAAGCATTTCTCCCTGCACTGCACATATCTATTTCTCATAAGTGCATTCTGCTGGCATAATTTTCTTTTCCTTCCTGCAGGCTCTGTTTATGAGATGATCCATCAGGTTGTCTCAGAGTCCCCATCCAGCCCTTCAGCGACCACAGGCCTTCCAGGTGAGCCTTGAGCTGCGTTGCACAGCCTCTCCTCATGGGGGAGGGGAAGGCCAGGGTGGATCAGGGAGGCAGCAGTCATCCACCCAAGTCCCAGCAGACTCTGCCTGTAACGCGTCCCGGGCCAGACTGAGCCCTCATTATAAATGCTGCTGCTTTTTAGAATAGGGGTGTGCCACTAAAGGGGAGAAGACATTCCTGACCTACTCTAGACCCATAGATGTTTGAGCTCCATCTGAATTCCTCAATGCAGTCTTCAGTTCTCTATCAGGAAACTATCCTCAGTCTGGGAACATCTAATGCAGGAAGCATGTCTTAATGCGTGCAACATGCCCATGTGTGTAGAATGTGTCAAGTTGCTGATGACAAGTCATGGCAGTAACAAATGTTGGAAATAGGTGGCCAAGCCAGAAATCGGCCTGCAGTATGAGGTCTCAAGCTAGACTCCCAATTCACGCAAAGGTGATGGACAAGTCATGGAAGAGAGGGAGGGACTTCTTCCTTTTGTTCAGTGGCCTTTTCGTGAGCCTTTTCTGCTCCATTCCAAACCTGGCTAAGGTACCAAGAGTCCAGTTGTGACAGGATGAACCAGTGAGGACAACAAGAGCAAGGTGGAGGCAGACCCTCCATCTGTTGTGGAAATCATCGGCATTATAGGGTCACTGATTCCCCAAATGGCATGGGCCCCATGGGATGGGAGAGGGCTTGTTCCAGGAAAGGATCCCAGTGAGGAAATCAGGGAATCCGGTAGGTGTTTGGAGCACTTTAGATCCAAAAGCAGTAGGCATGTGCTCTTGGAGTAATCAGATAATAGCCCCTGATGATTGGCAAAGAAGGTTGATTGTGGGATGAGCTGTTGAAGCAGATGGCTCACCTGGAGACCAAGAGAACTCTGAGACGACTAAACAGCAAACTCAGATTCCCAGAAAGCAATGAATTAATGAAATCGTCATTTATTCAGAAAATAAGTGAAGTGCCAATACTAGTGCCAGGCATCATGCTAGAGGGGGTCTCCTCGGATCCCATCTCCCTCTGGGCCTTCCATGGGGGCTAGGCCTGACTTGATCTTATTCTTCGTCCCTCTTTCCTGTACCTCCAGGCCTCTTCCTACGGTGCGACCTTGGGGTTAGACAGGCACTAGGGCTGATGTTTAGTTGTAGCCTGCCTCAACTCTAGGGGAACTTTTAGTATGTCCATTTTTCTACTCAGAGACACAGACGGTGTGAAGTAGGGGTCTGCAAACTATAGCTTCTGCACCAGATCTGGTCTGTGGCATATTTTGGTAAATAGTTTTATTGGAACAGAGCAGCACATGGTCTTTATAGTATTGTCTCTATGGCTGCTTATGCTGCTTTTATACTGAAAGAGTTGAGTAGCTGAGACAGAGGCTGTAGAAAGCCCACAAATCCTATATAGTTATGATCTGGCCCTGCTGCAAAAGGTTTTTTGCCTCCATGTAGAGAATCAATGGTCCAATAGGAAGTGTACTCAGATTTCCTGATGTCTTCTCCAAGACCCAAACCACAACTGGCCTCCTCATTAGAAAGTTCTTTTGTTTTAATATTTTTAATCTTTATGATCCCTGCCCCCTGAAAAATGTCTAAAATATCAAATGGCTGTGATAGAAAGCAAAGAAGGATAAGTGTCTTGAAATCTTTGACCAAACAATGTAATTTAAGAACCAGGGGAAGACTGCAGGCTCTTGAATTTCATGGGGCCCGATCTGAATTCAGAACTGTGACCCTCCTCAGTTACTCTGGAGTAGGTTTGTGTTGACTCTCAATGACTATTGATGGAACACACAACAACTGGGTAACGTACACTCATTTATTTTAGAATTAAAAAATATTGATTGATTGATTGATTGACTTTTACCACAGAGGTCCATAAGGCATGCACAAACAAAATGAACATTTTGGATATTGTGATAATCTAAAAAAGTCTTTGGTAAAAAAATTAAGCATTACGTAAATACTGTTTTCTTATCACCTGGATAAAAACATAGATATTATTGTGGGATGGCTGGGACTTTTGGACTGGTGAATAGGTGAAGGACAAAGGTCAGAGGCATTAAGTTTCTTGCCCAGGGTCACATCACCCTCAGTCTGGCCCACCCATGCTGGCCTCACTGGAGAGCCCATGTCTCAGACATTCTACCCTACAACCTTGCTTCTCTAGGGAAGCTTGTTGCCTTGGAAAGTTGGGCTTGCAGTGTGGTTCTAGGATGCTTCTCACGGCTGGGTTTATGAAGATTCTCTCGGCTGCTCTCCCAGATGCCTGTGTCCTCAAATCACACCATGAAGCCTTCCCTTGACTCCTCTCCAGACCCTAGTTATTTTTTATTTGCATTCTTGCTGGGATGCTAAACAAGAGTTGCAAAGTCTTTAAGAATATGCCAGAACTTGGTGTACCTTGGCATCTTCTCTTGGGTCACTGTCTTCTGGCACTGTACACACCATGGTCCGGGAGGGCTGAGCTGGACAAAGATGGGGAGAGTCGCCATGTTCACACAACTCATGGAAGTCAAAGAAGAGGCATCATGTGAGGCTTCTGGGAAAATTTCCAAACTGACCTTGGCATCTGCAATGGAGTAAAGAACACTGACAATTGTCACAGCTCCAGGTCAGCTCGGCCAAGCACAACAGACTCTACTGTGGGTCTGCCTAGTGACAAGCCCACGAGTGTTGAGTGTTGGGGAATCTGGGAGAAACAATTGGCCTTGCTTTGGAGGCTCCTGGTGAGGACCACTGGCCTGGCCCTGCTGGCTGAGGGGAGAATGCAGCCATGAAACCTCTGGCAGAAGCTCTCAGGCGAGGCCAGCGTTCTGCTGGGCATCTACAGACAAATCCTGTTGTCCAGTCACTCCTTAATTGTGCTTAAAACCACTTCCAGCTGAAAGGTTTGAATTATCCCCCATCCTCAATCTTGTAAAATGGATTGTCATTAGAAACATGAGGGGGTGGGCCTAGAATACCCAGATTATCGCTCAGTGAGAATTACATTTCCTTCACAAAAGTCCTGCGAGAGAAGCCACCCCATTCCTCTTTTATACAAGGGGAAAGTAATTCAGAGAGATTAACTGATGAGCCCCAAATAACACAGATTAGAAATGGCAGAGCTGAGAACCCCTTTGCTCTGGACCCCAAGTGTCCACAGCGAGTCCCAAGGGAGGCCTGGAAAGGGGATAGCAGATCATAAAAGAGCAGCTTGAGAGCCTGGTCTTCCACATTGTCATGTAGGCTGACCCCTGTAGAAAAGACCGCCAACAGGGGCAACCAGTGGGAGCTGAAATTCAGCCTGAGCTCCTAAACCATGTGCCCCAAGAAAGGTACTGGGGGCTCTGGGGAAGTGTCCCTTTTTCTAATATGCACCAGAGGGACACTGGAGGCTGGTGGTGACCCTCTTGTGGGTGGACATGTAGTGAGGTCAGGTGTGGGAGGGACAACAGACTCACCTCCTAGCTTGATGATGCGGGCAAGGCTGTGGACTGATCTTCACACCTACTTCATAGTGTAACTTTTATTGTTGTGTTTTTACTGGCTTCAGTAATTCTTTTCTCTTCATCGATATGAAACCATCCAGTGGAACATTTACTCATAAAATGTTTTCTCAAAGACCAAGGCAGGAGATGAGAAAAAGGAAAACTGAGTGACAAGAATAAAGCATATTGTCAATTTAGACACTTAAAAAATTGTTGCAAATGCAGTTTAGAGTTAGTCCATTTCCAAATATCCCAGCAGAATGGAGCTCTAGAAAAGGATAACCAACAAATATTTCTTGAGCATTATGGGTATTAAGCCTGTACTCAAACTGAAGACAGGATAATTAGTGATAAAAGCACTGAATTCATCAAAATCATAAAACCTCTTTCACCAGTGTGGGATCCAAATGCAGTTTAATCTCTTATTTTTCAAGTCCCTCCTCACCTACCCTGTGAACAGTAAATCCTGTGTCCTCTTCTTTGCTTCCATTCTCACCCTGAATTGTCTGAGAATGTTGAGAACTTACACTGAAGATATAAGACATAGAGTCTGATCACTTGGCTTCTGCTTTTCATCTTGTTGCCCTTGCTGATGCTTTAGAATGTGGACTCTCCCAGCTTAGAAGCTAACTTGGGTTAGCCTGGTGGAATGTCATTAGTTGGTGGTGTCCCATGTGCCTGTCCTGTTTATAGAGATTTTAAGTTCACGTTGTCATGTTCGGCCACTTTTCCCCCCAGATGCAAGCACTGTGCCCAGCAGGTGGTTCTAGAAAAACACCATGTCATGTCAACACTGGATCTCCTCTGCATTTCTTTTGGCTATTGTATTGAGCTGGGATTATGAACCCGGGCTTCTCTTTTCCTTAAGTTTATTTCTGTGGCCCAACTGTCCCTCTTGGTCCCCAGACCTTGGTTGGGAGCACCACCGTCTCAGGTCTTCTTGTTTGCAAATCTTGGGGAGCAGGAATTGGGAGCCTTAGCGTTTTCTCTCCCAGAAGGTTCTTGTGCTCCCTTTACATATTGATACACCTCCTCTTCAGGGATTAGCTTTGCAAGCTAGAGAATTTAGGGACTTGCAACCTTGTCCTAGTTTTCTTCTCTCCAGAGGGTTCTGTCATCTCCAAAGTTCAGAACATGGCAGGTCTCTGCATTTACATAACCAAGAAAGACCTTCACATTACTTTTTTTTCTCCCCCAGAGAAAACCTAAATCCTCTAGATGACCTGGAGTCTCTACTTGTAGACATAAGGGAAGGCAAATTTTATATTTGCCCTAACAGAAGCCCTGTTACATATACTAATATAATACAGCGGCGAATTGGATAACAGGGCGATCCGAGAACAGTGACGTCCATACCCCTGCTCACTTTCTGTGGGCCATCCACACTGACCTCCCGGCCCCTTTTCCTAGCTGCTTTCTAGTAACGCCATCCGTCAGAGCTGGGTTGGAACTTTACTTCCCAAGCCAGTCATTGTCCTATCATATTCAGTGCATATTATTGTCATTCCCATTTACCAGGGAGCAGATCGGGGAATTAAGTAACTTGCTTAGGACGCCCCCATCTAATGGGCTAGGCCCAGAATTCCACTCAGGTCTGACTCCAGCTCTGCGCGCTGCATTCCCCGGTGCCGCCTGTGGGCACCCCAGACCCCAGACCAGCGAGGCCCGCAGTGTCCCGCGGCTGCGGAGCGCCCCCATCCCGGCCTTGCGCTGGGGGGCCGGGCAGAGGGCTCGCGGGCGGCCTCAGAGCACACCCTCGCCCGCTCAGGCTGCCAGCCGCCGGAGAGAAGGAGCTGGCGCGAGCCCAGAGAGGATCCCCCGCAAGAAATATATCGCGTGCTGACACTTTTATGACCTGGGCCCGCTTACAAAACACAGGCCGGTGCGCAGCTCTGCTTTCCCTGCCCAGCTTGAGATCACATGCTGGCCCCGCGGCTGCCACTTGGAGTCAGGAAAGCCCATATATTTCCCTCCTCAGATGGGCCTAGTGGTTCTCGTCAGGTGCAGAAAGCCAATAAATCACCCGCGAAGTCTCGGTGTGTCTATCCGTCAGGAGGCTTGTCATCCTCCGGGCCTTGATCCACATGAAAGCGGCCGGCGGGCAGGGGCGGGGCGCGGCGGGGCGGGGCGGGGCCCCAGGCCGACACCTGCGGGGGGCGCGCGGGGGGCGCGCGGGGACCGCGCGGGCTGGGCGCCTCCGCCCCGCCCGCACGCGCTTCCTGTCGCTTTGATGTTCCGCGGCCCCGGCGTTGGGGCGGGGACGCCGGGCCTGCAGCCTGGGGGATTTAACAATCGCCTCGCGTCCTCGCGGCAGCTATTTGGGGAGAAAAGAGAGCTACAAAGGAAGTTCCGGGCGACCTCCCCGCGACACCAGGGTGGCGGGGGTCCTCACACCGCACGGCAGCGACTTGGCAGCGGTGCCGGACCCAGGGCGCCTAACACGTTGAGAGGGGAGTGGGGGACTTGGGTGCCATTACCGCCAGGTTCGGCTTCTTCCGGAAAGCAGGAGAGTGGCTGAGCAGATGGAATCTGATGGACCTTGATTCAAATTCCACCTCTGCCACCTTCATTGTTTGGACTTTAGTAAATTTACTTATATTCTTCATTTTCTTCCTGGGTAAGTGGGAACACAAACACCTACCTCCCAGAGTTGGTGTGGGAATTAAATGAAGCAATACGTGCAAATTGCTTCGCATGGTACCACAAGTAAAATCATGAAAAATTATAGTTGCCCCTTTCATTATTTTCCTCACTTATAAAACGCTGTTCTGGACTGATGCACTTTAGGGCCATTTCTTGCTGTAAGCCGCGCACCGGGTGCAGCTCAAGCAATGGGTCCTGGTGCTGCTGACCCCTCCCACCCAGCCAGGCTCCCGCTCGGGCCCCTGGAACTCCCGGTTCTCGTGGTCACATTTACCTTGAGGCTCCAAGGGCCGGAGGTCTGAGAAGTCCCACTGCTTTGCATGAGCGCCTTACTTTGGAGGCGTGTGGAAGGCTCCTTCTGTGTCCTCCTTACATCTGTGGGAGGGCCCCACAGGATGCTGGGTGGGAGACCCGAGTCTGAGCAGTGGAGGTTGACAGGGGAACCGCTGCTGGTCAAGGGCTCTTGGTCACATGGTCAGCCGTGCACCATGGACTGGACCCCAGCGGTCTTTTCCTTCTTACGGCCATGCCAACGTGTTCACGTACCACATTCACCACTTAGAGGCGTGAATGCAGAAAGTTCTCTTTGTGGGCCCCATTTCCCTTTTTCATCTCTCACTCAACAAATAGTCTTTGATCATCTCCCGGGTGAAAGCTATCAAGACCTATCATTTAACCACTCCAGATCTCAGATTTTTCAGCTGCAAATTCAGGGGCCGGGAATGCCCGTGTTTTTCAATATGGAGCTATTGGCAACTGGGGCCAGGACTGTCCTGCACCTAGAAAATGTTTAGCACTGGGCATTAGATACCAGCAGAACCTCGAAGCATTAGGACAATAAAAATGCCCTCACATTTCCAAACACCCTGAGTGGAGAACCACTGGATGACCCCATTTCCCTTCTAGTGCTAACATTGTATCAGTTTAGTAGCCCTGGTGCCGGTACTAACCAATCACCTTGCTGTGTCTTCAGACAAGCTGGTTAATTTTTTAAATAGTCTGTATTATGGGAACAATCAAACGTCATGTGTGAGGATACGATAAAAATAAAAGGATGTGAAAACACTAAAGTGGTCTCTGAGGGTAAGATGCTATTATTATGTGAAAATGATGATACTAGTACCTTATTAATAGGTTCTAGGCGTTGCATGTACATCTGTTTAATTCCAAAAGGATTCTCTCAGGTAAGTTTTATTATTTGCATTTTACATGTTAAGAAAACAGATGAGAAGGGTAAGTGATTTTCCCAAGGCCGTGCAGCTAGAATTTGAACCCCGGCTGCATGAACACAAAACTCATGCAGTAAATAGTGTCCCCTATTTCCTGTTCACGTGGGTCAGAAAAGGTTTGTCCCCAGATGAGCACATTCTCCGGTCATGAGCAAGAGACGGAAGGAGAAGAAGGCGGTTGGAGATTTGAAGACGTCTCTCTTCTAAGTCACTATGCTTGCCTGCCTCCCTCAGTGTGACTCTCTTGTTTTGTCCCTGTGCCTTGCCTCTCTGTGAGAATGAAGTCTGCTTAAGGTCACTTTAATCCTTTGTACATCTGTTGCTTCGCTACGGCTCTCGGTTCCTGCTCTCTGCTGTACACACACACACATACTCGCCCACCCAGAGCTAGGGTTGCCAGATCTATCAAATAAAAATACAGGATGTCCCGTGGAATTTGAATTTCATATAAACTGATGTTTTTAAAATATAGGTAGGCCCCAAATATTGCATAGGACACATACTAAAAAAGTATTCATTTATAGGAAATTCAAATGTAATTGGGTGTCCTCAATTTTCTGACAACTCTAACCCATCATACCAATACTCCCCAGCCTTCAAGTCTGTAAGCACAGATGGCCAGAGAGGAGCAGGGCTCTGTGACATGGGAAGAGACCCTAGAACATCAAAGTCTTTGTCTTAAGGGCATTCTCAGTCTAGCTGACAAGATAGAAATCACCAAAGGCAGCTATTAGACACTTGTCTTCAGTCTCCAGCACCCTCTGGGAGTCATGCTGTACCCCTTCCTCTCCAGCCAACTGGCATCCACTCATTCACCTCTCCACCTGTCTCTTCCTTTCACATTCTGTCACCTTCATGTCCTTTCATCTTTAACTTTGGTCCATCTGCTCAACAATTTGCATCTGAGGGACTACAATAATCTCCTACCTTAGCTTCCTGTTTTTATTCTTAATTTTGAGTGTCTATCCTCCACACTGAAACCAGAGTAATCAAGCTTTCTTTTGAAATAATGTGTTTCCTCTGATGATCATAGTAACCCATGTGCATTGTAGAAATATTAGAAAATATTTCAGAAGTGAAGAAAAAAATTCCAATCTTCTCTCATTATTTCTCCACTCAAAATTTGTGCCAGGGTCTCATTTTTTACACCATAAGACCAAAACTCCTAGACGGAGTACTCAAGACCCCTGTGATCTGGCTTTATCTGCTTCTCAGCTATGCCCTGCACAATCTAACTTGCACCCCACCTTCAGCTAAACAATAATTTTCCAATTCCCTGGAATTGGACACCTTAGAGGACACTCAGTCAGGACTTGATCTACTACCATGCTCTGTGTCCAGACCTTTACAAAGCCTTTTTCTTCTTCTTCCCATAAGTGGCTTTTTCTACTACATATGAGCAAACTTCTATTTGTACTTCAGAACCCAGTTTCAATGTTACTTCCTGGACCTTCACATCCCAAGGCAGACTTAGAAATAGTCACCTAGCTGTCACAGCCCTTAGAAATACCTTTCTTATGGATTTTGAGAAATAGTGTGCTGAACTTATTTATTTACACATATGTCATTCCATCCAAACTTCGAGGTCCTGAAAAGTGGAGGTCATGTATCTCTGATGCCTTTTAAATGCCTGACACAATTAGGAGCTCAATAAAATGTTTGTTAATCATTAACTAATGGAGCTCTTTCCTTTCCCACATGCTTCATGCATTCCACCTGTGGCCTCATACAAATCGTTGTACCAATGAAAAGCTGATTTAAATGCTGTTACTACTTAACACTTGCCAGTCCAAATAGATTATAAATGTTTGTAATCCTTCACAATGGCAATATTTCAGGGCAAAGCATAAGTATTTGTTGAGTGAATAATTTTCCCACAGATCAAGTAGAGGATGAGGCTCACATGGAATGGTAGAATGTCCCAGTTAGGGGCTCAGGGGCCTGTGGCTTCTAGTCCCCACTCTTCTGAGCTATGTAAGTCATTATGGCTCACTGGGCTTTGTTGTCCTTCCCTGTCCGTAATGTGGGGGTGGGTCCAGGTGATCTCCGTCCTAGTCCTCGCCATCTTTAAAGGGCAATGAACTTACAAATAATCTTACCAACCATGCCTTGAATATCTTAGTGATGATGACTAACATTCATTAAGTGCCCTCCATGAATGCTCTCATTTGGTCCCCCAAAACCCTATTGGATGACTATTATTGTTAGCCCTGTTTCATAGGTAATAAAAATAAAGCACAAAGAAGTTAAATCCTTTCTTAAGATAATCCGTAAATGAAGAACTAGGTATGGACTCAGTGAATGTGATTCCAGCCCTGTGTTCTTGAACAGAATGTCTCTCTGAAGTCCCACTTTGCTCTGAGTCTCTGAACTCATGAATGCAAAAACCTGAATTGCCAGCCTCCACACCTCTGTTAGGCGCCCGGGGTATGTAAGTCCTACACTGAGCTAGAGGGTTGCAGAGTTACACAAGCATGGCAGAGTGGGAGGAACCTGGATCTGTAGATCCACATAACTTGAAAATGAGCCCCAGCTCCATGGCGTGCCGGGCTGGGAGCCCGGGCTCCTGTATGCAGTGAGTCAGCTTTCTCCTCTCGAAAATGGTAACACTCCTGATCATGCCTGCTCCTCCCACCGCACAGCCTCGCTCTGAGGATCAAAAGAACAAGGATATGTGAGAGTGCTTTGTAAATTATAAAGTGCCACACAAATATGAGTTATTATTATTTCCAGCTGGCGTTGTCTGGGACTACTTCAATGAGGGCATTATAAATGATTGATAAGACTTTATGTGGTATTTGTGCTTTAAGGGGGAACAAGCCTTAAGTCAAATGACTGAAACTCTGGTCTGGAATGTTGGTCGCAGCATCCTAGACAGAGGGATTTGGGAGAGTGAGTCGGGGGAGGCCGTGGGCCCAAATCCAAAATACCTGTTGGCTTAACTTAGACTCCTGGGTTAGGAATTGTTATTAAACATTGATGAGTATTTAGTTATTCACTGAATAGGTCAAAGAACGTTAGTAATAATATTAGCAAATATTTATTTCAATGCTTACCTGTATAGGCATTGTTCTGAGTATTTTATATGTAAATGTATTTAATATTCCCATTCTCCAAAGGAGGAAAATAAGGCTCAGAGAAGTCGAGAACCTTTTCTGGAGTCACAGAGCTATTAAGTGGTGGAGCTTGGATTTGAGCTCCGTCAATCTGACCCCAGAGGCAGAAGGAACAGGAAGGTACAAAAGGGTGGTGGGTGGCGGCCAGGGGGAGGGAGGGAGGAAGGGAGGAAGTCTACATGCTGAATATTCCATAGGTATATTACTCTGAGACCTGGAGAAGGCAACTAGACAGAAATATAGAACCAAGTAATTTCCAATGAAACATGTCCTGTGGGAGTCAAAGAAAGATCCTTGGGCCTAGCCTTTCCGTAAGGTAGAGTGTTTCATCTTCATGTCTGTGGGCTGCCACGGAGCCACAGCCATCATGATGAGGCACAAACCAGGTGCTGTGGAAATGCACAGGGCGAGTGAAGGTGAGGTGCCGGGAAGGCTGGCTGACAGAGGTGACGTCTGGGTGAGTCTTCGAGAACCACAGGATCCAGAATCATAGGACCCAGCCAGCAGGGTTAGGGAAGGAGGCAGGGAACTACATAATGTGTGTGGAGCTGCACATATGTGGCTAGTATTGCAAAGCAAAGGCACTGTGGGAAAGGAAAGATACAGGCTAGAGGTTTGAGTGGGGCCTCTTTGACAAGCCAGGAAGCGCCAGCTTTGTGTTGTAGTGACAGAGAACCACAAACGGTTTTAACTGAATTAGGTCTGTGGTTGAGATATTCACTCTGACTAGAGGAGGGAGGGCAGATTTTCTGGGTACAGAGCAGGGCAGGTGATAGGAAGAATGGTCATTACTCCAGGCAAGAGAGGGAGAACACTGTAACTAGGGAAGTCATAAGGAGCTGATGAAGAGACTGAAGCGGTATTTTGGAGGGGTTTGTAGAAGCCTTTAGGGATTGGGTGAAGGTGGAGTGGCTGGTGCTGGTGGATGTCTCAGCTGATACCTATGTTTCTGATTCAACAACCAGAGAGACTGGGTACGACCAACAAAGGTGGGGTTCTCTGCAAGAGGAGCAATTCTGAGAAATGCATTTGTCCAGCAGCAGACTGGAAAAAAAATACAAAACTCTGGGAAGCAGCCAGAGCTATAGATATTGATCTGATTTGTGAAAAAATAATTAGCCACTGTACATCAACATTAGGCTAAGTGCTACACTGGGAAGTCAGGATAGAACAGGTTATATTGCAGTATAACAGACAATCCCCAAATCTCAGTGGCTTAAGACAAAAACAAAAGTTTACTTCTAGCTCATATCACATGTCAAATATATGTTGTGCAGGGGCTCTGTTCCCCATAGTTCTCCCAAGACCCAAGCTGACAAAGGTGTACCAGCTTGCAACTTCAGTGTCCAGGATGCAAGTGCCCCTCAGTCACCTGGGCAGGAGAAGGGAGAGACTTAGGAATACATGTGGGCTTTTCATCCCCTCATCTAGAGCGACATACATCATATCTGCTCACATTTTGTTGCCAGAGCTGGTTTTATGCCCTCCCACCCCAAATGCAGGGGCTGAGAAATGTAGAAGAGTAAATGTGATCTATGGTGAGCATTACTGTCTGTTGCATAAGGTATCAAAATAAATCCAAGAGAGAAAGGATGGGATCAGTTATGGCAGAGCCCATAGAGTGTAAAAGAGCGTGGTCAAGGAAAAACCTTGGAGTGACAGTCTCCTTCCAGGAGGTGAGAAATGACATTAAAAGAGCTTGGAGCCAATAGCTTCACTCAAGGCAGGAAGTACATAAGGCGATCCAGGGTGGCAGATGTGGCCGGAGGAGCTGTGGGATAAACATGGACTTTTCTACTACGTTTGGCGATCAAGAGTGGCCTGGAAAGCATTCTAATGGACGTATTTTTGTGGAATGATATTTAACCGGCTTTTTATTGCAGAAGACATGGTGACTCTACAAGTGTGTGGAAAAGGGCTGTGTTCCTGAGGCCATGGCCCCTACATGTATTCTGAAGGTAAAGGTGGTAATTCAGTTAGACAGCCCATCTTTATCTCACAATGTTACTTAGAAAGCTTAATCAGTTTCAGTTGATGACTCTCCATTTGGGTGAGATAAGACCTGTAAAAGTAAAGCCCATGATAATGGAAATGGACCTCAGGCTATGTGAACTGCCAAACAGAGATGTTTACTTGTTATTCATTCATATCCTTGCCTAGGGGCAATATCAGAATTTAAGAAGTTTATCAAAAGTGCAATTATGGCTAACTAATAATAGTCCTTGGCTTGAATTGAGAACACACATTTGTAGTTTCCAGTTGCCCCAGGAGAAGAGGGTGTCATTGTTTTCTTTTTGTTTTTTCCCTTTTGAGAAAACTACCTACAGAGTAAAATGAATAGTCCAATATTTTGGTCATATAGCTGTTGAGGTCTTCTAGGAAAGAGGAACATGGAAAAGACATGTATTGAGTCCCTGTTACATGCCAGGCAATTCTCATACATAATTTTCCTTAATCTTTGTAACCATTTAGTAAAAGATATTTCTTTAATCCTCATTTTAAAGAAGAGGAAAAATTGAATAGAAGGCCCCAATATGCAGACTCCAGGGGCTCTGTTCCATTTGCTATCCACTAAGTAGACCCTGAAATTGAGCATCCATTTCTGTTTTTCATCTATTGCTGTGAATTTCTCAGTTGCCATCAGTCCAAAGCGGCAAGAAGGCTGATGAAAGGTGTCACAGGCCTATGGACTACTGCTATGCCTTCCGAGGGACTGGTTTCTAGCTTTCAGCCACATGCATGCAAGGGACTGTTTACATCTACCAACCTGTCCGGCTGCCCCTCTGGTGGGCTTGCTTTCCTCCCTCCTTGGAGTTTTGTCAGTAAAACATTTAACTCCCTTGAAAAGTATCTCCTCTGAGTGGTCTGGGGAGGGTCCAATATGGTTCCGTTTAGCTCTCTGGGGATGAGGAGGAGGAATCCTCCCCTCACGTAATTTTCCCAGCAAGTGATCTCTCTCTTTTTTCCCCCTCAAAGGAAAAACTTAATTTTCATTAACCTAGTCTCCCAACTCCCAGAACTCAAGAATCCCATTCCCCAGTCTCTGCTTCACCCACAGCCTCGCGGATCCCTTGAATCCTGACACCCAGGAAAATTGCAGGGAGAGACTGGGTGTGGAGCCACATTCTGGCCATACCTTGAACTTCATCTTTCTTAATAGCTGCTTTTCTACAGCGGGGGGCTACTGTTACCTCCCCACAAGACCTCTGGGGGAAGCAGAATCAACTCTGCCCAAGTCCCCCTAGGGTAAATAGACACAGTTGACAAGCCCACGCACTGGGAAGGATAGATCAAACTTTCAAACTGTACAGAAGAGAAGTTTGCCTTCACCAGGTTCCCCTTTCAGGATCTTCCCTTTCCCCTCCAGTGCCTAAGGTTGGATCTGCTCCCTATACCCGTTTAACTCTTCTGTGGTTGCTCATTAACTCTATGAAAGTACCCAACAGAATTGTCTGGGAGACTTGAGAAAACACAGGTTGTTGGCGTCCATCTCCAGAGTTTGTGATTTCACTGAATTGTCATTGGTTTCCAACCCTAGATGCACAGTGTGTGTGTGTGTGTGTGTGTGTTGGGGCTGATTCTGCAGACCAGTTAGCACACTGGTTTTTAAAAACACCCTCCCAACCCTGCTGAGTGATTCTAAGTGCAGACTGAGAACCTCCGTAAATTCAGACCAGAGGTTTTTAGACCTGAATAGTGGGATTTGAGAAACTTTCCTTCCTAAACCTTCTAGACCCTAAGGAATACATTTCTAAAGTTAAAATATCAGGCATATGTGCTGACTGAGGGAAGGTTGAAGGTATTTCATCAAAAGAAGTCAACCTGCTAAATATTCCTCATTTTATCTACCTGCTTCAGCTGTAGGTGTAATGGAGTGACAGCCAGCATGGAACTCTGAAAACAGTTAAGGTCTAGCTCTACCCCTTACTACTCAAGGACCTAGGCCAGCTATTTAACTTCTCTAAACCATAGTTTTCACATCTGTGAAATGGGAACAATGAACACACCTGTTATATAAAGTTATTATGAGGAATAAACGAAACAGTCCAGGCCCTTACACACAGTTAGAATTCTACTAAAGACAAGTATTATATTACTGTTGTGATTATCACTACTTTTCTTTTTATAACTCTTTGATTCAACTATGGGAGAGCTTGTGAATTCTCACCTTGGCAACAAGCTTGAGGACCCTTTGAGTTGTAAGAGATATGGACTTGGTGCCTGGAACCTTTCTAATTCCAATTTCAACTTCATAATTTGTCATGGGTCTGTGATCCAACCCAACCATCATGCTTGCTAGAATGTCCACCAATAATCCTCAAACTCAACCTGTGCAAACCTAACAAATGATCTCTGTCCCTAACATATCCCTACATCCTGTCAGACTTCCCTCTAGGAATGGTATCATCTCCTTGACAGCCCACGCTAAAACCTGAGAGTCATTCTAGACTCCTCCTCCTTGTTCCCTGCTCACCACCACTACCAAAACAAACAAACAAACACAAAAAAATGAAAAAACAAAAAATCTAAACAAACAAAATTCCATAAACAATCACCTATTAGGTCCTGCCAATTCTTCTAATTCTTAAATCAATCTTATGTGCATCACCTCTGGCTGATGCCCCCATTCAGGCTCTCGCATCTGGGCTACTTTAAGTCTCTTACTAATTCTTAGTTCTCTTATCTCATTTACCATGTTAGAATCAGGGAGACACAAATACAGTCATACAGTGTTCTCCTGATCAAAACTCTCCAGTGGTTTTCTATCATCCATCAGGTTGAACTGGGCTTGCAACAGACACCTACAGGCAACACACTCATAGCGTGGACTCTTGATAAAATAATAGGCACTCAGCTGTTTGCACTGTGACCTGTCCAGGTGTGTTGCTTTTTAAAACTCTGTGCAAACCAAACAAAACATCTCTTAGTTATTCCCTCAGTCCATCAGTCTGAATCACTTCTGCCTACTATTTAAATTCTTATTTCTTTGGTATGTTCTGCATGGTCTTTCCTGATGTGGATTTTATTACATATCTAACCTGGTCCCAACTCTCGCTCCGTGTACTTTTTAAAAAAATTTTATTTTGGTATCATTAATACACAGTTACATGAGCAACACTGTGATTACTAGATTCCCCCCATTATCAAGTCCCCACCACATACCCCATTACAGTCACTGTCCATCAACATAGTAAGATACTATAGAGTCACTACTTGTCTTCTCTGTGCTATACTGCCTTTCCCGTGTCGTCCCCCCCCCCCGCTACATTATGTGTGCTAATTGTAATGCCCCTCTTCCTCCCTTCTCCCTCCCTTCCCACCCCCCCCCCACCCCCAGTCCCTTTCCCTTTGCCAACTGTTAGTACATTCTTGGGTTATGTGAGTCTGCTGCTGTTTTGTTCCTTCAGTTTTTGCTTTGTTGTTCCACAGATGAATGAAATCATTTGGTACTTGTCTTTCTCCGCTTGCCTTATTTCACTGAGCATAATACCCTCTAGCTTCATCCATCTTGTTGCAAATGGTAGGATTTGTTTTCTTCTTATGGCTGAATAATATTCCACGGTGTATATGTACCACATCTTCTTTATCCATTCATCTACTGATGGACACTTAGGTTGCTTTCATTTCTTGGCTATTGTAAATAGTGCTGCGATAAACATAGGGGTGCATATGTCTTTTTGAGACTGGGAAACTGCATTCTTAGGGTAAATTCCTAGGAGTGGAGTTCATGGGTCAAATGGTATTTCTATTTTGAGTTTTTTGAGGAACCTCCATACTGCTATCCACAATGGTTGTACTAGTTTACATTCCCACCAGCAGTGTAGGAGGGTTCCCCTTTCTCCTCATCCTCGCCAGCATTTGTTGTCCCTCTCTCCTTGCACTTTATGCATGAGTAGTCCTGAATTACCTGTAGTTCTCTGAACAGGTCATGTGCTCTTGCCCCTCATGTTTTTGCTCATGCTGCGCCCTCTACATGGAATGCCCTTCTTCTTCTCCATACCTTGGCAAAATTTAGCTCATATTTGACAATACAGTTCAAATATGGTTAATTTCCCCCAGATTAACATAGTTCTTCCTCTCCTACACCAAATCTGCTAATCTAACAATGACCTTAGGGCACTAGAATTATTTATCTGCATATCTATTTCCTCCACTAGTCTCTAAACTCCTTAAAGTCAGGGTCTGTCTTTTCATTTTAGCATCCCCAGCTCTTAGCATGGTGCCTGGCATAAACACTAGTGTGTACACAAATGGAAGGATGACATTAGCTAACAGTTCTAGTACTACCTAAATTCCAGGCACTGACCTAGGCATTTGCATGCTTTATTTGTTTTAATCCCTACATTGAGTGTACTAACAATGATAGGAAAGAGGCAAGTCTATGATGGGTCCCTGTGTAACATATGCATGGGCAAAGAGCTCCATGCTCAGATGAAAGTGATTAAGAATGTCTGCAAGGGTAGGGTTTGAGCATCTGGGATGCTCCAGAGTGACCTATGGTTACCTTTATCCTACTTACATGAAATTACTTATTTTATACCCTACCAGATAGTGAAGTCCTTGAGAACAAGTACTTAAGTTTTTGTCTCAGAATTCTCAGCATCTGATATCATGCCTGGCTTATAGTGGGTATCTGTGTAAATGTTAGATAAATGAAAGCATGGAAGTTCTTGTACCACATGAATTTGGGAAGCTCTGAAATCCTTGCAGGTCTGTGGCAGGCTTAGTGGTTTCTCTGGCTTTTTCTTTCAGTAATTGCAGGGTATCTTGGATATATGGGGTTATGTATTATTGACCATAACCATATGCTGTATCTGAGATAAAGGGAAAAAGAGAGAAATGCAACTGAGAAAAATAATATTAGAGATGGGAAATAAAGAAATAAAGGAATAAGGAGATTTTGAAATACTTGCAGCTATTACTACATGATCTGAACATAAATCTTACAGCATATTTCATTGGCCATACTAAAAAATATTCCTGCAATTAAGCTGCCTGGCCACCAGATGTCAGTAAAGTAATAACATGTCTCATCAAGACTTACCAAGATATGGAGTTCTAGACTACAGCTTTAGGCCCAATCTCCTTCAAGATTTATAATTATAAAGTTTCATGTTGCACTGATGGAAAACAAACTTTATGAAACCAGTTAACATTAAGGAAACAAAGTAAGAATCAGAATATATAATATTTTCAAGGAAAATATAAAAGTATCCACATTCTTCAAACATCTAAATGTATTTCTTGACTATTGTATAAAAACTGAAATTCCTAGCCCAAATTTCAATATTATAGTCCCTTAAATAGTCTTTTATATTTCTATATAAAATTTGATTCAGACTGTTATCAATTCCTTTCTTCCCATTTATCATCCCTGCCCTACCCCTTCCCCATCCCACACTTTACTACACATACATTGCCACCTGTCACTCAGAATTTGCTGTAGGACCTGTGTAGGACATATTAAATTAATGCTTACTTTCAAGGTTGATTCTTATGTAATTCCCTTAATGAATCTCTTTCAAGTATCTCTAACATTCATCTTCTTTAAGTGAGGAAAATAAGCTATTCAAGTAAAGTTTTATGATTTTATCCCTCGCCCAACTCTCTGATCAATCATATGAGGTTCACCCCCATTATATCAACATCTTCCTGTTTTAATTCCTTTTGAAGCTATTCAGTGCTGAATTTTACTCATCAGCCTTAGTTCAAAGATTGGCTTTAGTAATCCCCCACAGCTGACAGTGAGGTAGTGGTTAGCTGTTAACCTCTGAGTCAAACAGAACTGAATTTAAATCCTGGTTCTACCTCTTCTTTCTGCCCTTGTGAAAGGTAAGAGTATCCTTCAGAATAAGAAAGGTTATTCTGTAGAATAAGCAGCTCCAGAATCTCAGTGGCTTAAAATAAAAGTGTATTTCTCACTCTGCATGTCCAATTCAGGTTGAAAAAAACTTCTGCTCATTCTAGCCACTCAGAGTCCTAGGTTGACGGAATCTCCTTCCTCTCCATGGAGTAAGGTATCCCAAAGTAATCCACAGTGATCTCAGCTGGTAACAAGTAGAACCAGAGGGTCTGTACCATCATTTAAATGCTCTGGTCCATATTATTTCTGCCCACAACCCACTGGCCAGAGCTAATCATAGGGCCATGTTTAACTTCAAGGGTGTGGGGAAATAAAGTCCTCCATGTTCCCCCAGAGAGAGGAGAGCTGAGTATTGGCCAATAATAGAATAGTAGTATGTTATAGTGTTTCAGTCTCCAAATATTTAGTGTTGTCTTCTTAATACATGCAGATGTAATCACCCCCTTCCCAAGAAGACAACCGAATATTTCATCAAGTCAGGCATTAAATTCAAAGTCTAGTGTACGTCCGGGGAGAGGAAATCCCGGGGCAAAATACCTCTAAAAACCGAAATCAGTCAAAGGGAGAAATAAAGTTTAAAATCCGTTTATTGCTCACAAACTGCAATCTGGGGCCGTTTCTCTCTTTCCTGCTCCAGCGGAAGCCAAAAACCGGCACTCCCCTCACCTCTCAAGTACAGATAAGCTCTCCGTTGCCCGGGTAATTACCCATTGATATGGAGATGAACTTCTCTCCACCCCTGAGGAATGATGCAAATGCACTAAAGCCAGACTTCTTTCTGCCTCTGAACGCCTGGATATGCAGATGTACTAAAGCCAGGCGAGATATTCTGGAAATGTTACAATTTTACCCACACTAGGATCTCTCAATGAAGCACAGAAGTTCCTTTATCATGATATTTTACATTGTAATTTCTACATCAGGTCTGGATATGGTATCTTTTGATGTCAAGAGCTATGAACTAAAAAGACAAGTGATCTGCCCCCACACCATTCCCCCAGTTCACGGTAATAGAATAAGGACATGATAACTCCAATACACTCCTATTCAAAAGGAGAAGAATGGGAGAGGAGTAGCAGATACCAGCCTGGAGAAGTTATGAATCCTGCAGGGTTAACCTTTTGAGTCTCCCTTAATTAGAGTGAAAATATATTTTAATTAATCTTTGATTCTTCAGGTTGAAAGAGCTCTGCCATCCATTTGTCTCCATCATTGCTGTGTCCACCCTATGGGAGGTTCTTCCTTTCTTTTATCTTACTTGACTGCATTGGAAATACGTATTAGGAAATATGATTTCTTAGGAGACTGAGAATTTGGCCCAGTCCACTTCCTGCCCTAGATGATTAGTGTCCCAGGTCTTAAGTGTCACCATCTCTTCTCAACAAGGACCATGATACCTTGGTGTACAACTCTCCCAAACTCACTAGACTGAGAGTCCCCATATATTGGAGTTCAGTCAGCTTTATGTGCCACTAACCACACCTTAAGTCCTTTCTGAAAGGTGGCTCCCATATTTGCTATTTTTACTTGTTCATCCCCATAACTATCTCTTAATTCAAGAATACACACCTTCATTCTCTTTCTCTAAGCACTTTTAATCTAATTAAAAGAATTTCTTGGGCATATGTCCTTTGTTAGGTCTTTCCTTTAAGACATCTCACTCCATTCAGAGGTTTCAACAACTGCTTAAAATGACTACATTCTTACTGTGATGCTCTCCACAAGGTTGAGATTTAATTAGTCTTTGTTCCTCACAGCCTTTCTCATTCGACTCTTTCTAGTTAAGAATTGAAAAGCAGTTGACTTTGCAACCCCACTAGTCCCAGAATTCTTGAATCCTCTCTACTTTCTTTCATTCCTGCTTGCCAACAAGACAATTATTTTCTGAGTATATCTCTTTCTTGTAGCCCCTTGCCAAATACAGCTAACTGAAACTGGTGCACACTGCAATATTCTTTTTTCCATCCTCTTTTCACAGATGTATAAAATAATTAGGTGCACGATACATTTCCAGAATGACAGCTTAATCAAACACTTCTTCATGAAATAACATGGCTCGTCAACTTTCCAGCCCCCAATATTGGGTTTCTTACCACCTACCAACTGGTCTATAAGCCAATGTCACATTTTTGGGATAACAATAGGTTGCTTTTGTTTGTTACCATAGCACCTTTCTTCCAGCTCCAATATCTGTACCAGTCAGAATAGTCTGGGCTATGCTTTGGCAAACAACCCTAGATTTTTAGTGGCTTGAAACAACAAAAATTCATTGGTTACTCACACTACATGTTCAATATAGATTGGGAGGAAAGCTCTGATCACTGTAATCCCCCATGGACCTAGGCTGATGGAGGCTCTGTCGCCATACTCCCAACACAGGAGGGTCTCGTATTGGTAATGAAATGCTCTAGCCCAGAAGTAACTCATATCACTACCTCTTGCAACTCGTTGGATAGAACTAGACATAAGGCCAAACTATGTTCAAAGGGTCATATCTTAAATCCATTCAATGGTTTCTGTTTTTACTTTCATACCTCCATACACACAAATCAGGACACTGGAATTAATGTCTGCTGTACTACAAAGCTTCTCTATGCACTTTGGCTTATTCGTTTGTGAAAAAAGCAAGGTGATATGATCTATTTGTGTTTTAGAGAGATTTCCTCTGATTTTAATAAGGAGAAGGTATTAGAGACCTAACAAGGAGTGGGTCACAACGATGGAGGTAAGGGGGCCCGCTAGGAAGCTGCTGCAATAGTCCAGATGAAGATGATAATGGGGATGAATCTACATATTTGAGGACTGTGAAGATCAATCAAAATCAATACAGTGAATAGACAAGGTCCAAGTCATAGAAACAAATAGAATTGTGGGTTGACAGTAGAAGCTTATCTTTTTCAGCAATGGTAAGGATATCACACTCTGAGCGATATTCAAGCTAAACTGAACCATCAACCCAGAAAAAAGCAGATTGATGTACTTCCAGGACAAAAGAGTGAATATTTCAGATCATGAAGAACAGCCAACAACTAAATTTTTTAATCAGCTGCTCCACCATTTAGCCTTGCTAACTGAGTTCTCATTTGAACAGTAGCTTGTGACCTCAGACCTCTGTACATTGCAGCTACACATGGCTGTGATTTCCACCCTAAATTTTCAGAAATGGGTGCTGGGACATATTTTTCTATCTCTGTTCTTACACTGTGGTTCTTTCCTTTCCCCTGCAAGGTCTCCTTTAGGGATTGATGAAAACTCTGTGTGTCGGGAAAGGAGGCCCTTTCCATCTTCTTACCCAAATTCCTCCTCTGTCAAGTTCCTTAGTTTCCTGTGAAAGAGTTATTGCCACAGAATCTTCTGACTTCATTATTAGGTTTGGTTTTGGTTAGTGTCTGTTAATGATCTGGAGAGAGGTGATAACTGCATATTGATGAGGTTCACAAAGGGGCCAAGTTGAAAGCTGTCTCAGACTCCAGTGGTGACAGCAATCAGCTAAAACTGGGGGGAGGACTGACTAGCAATCAGGGTCAATATAATGTGAAGCCAGCACATGTGATCCTGAGACTTTAGAAGGAATGAAACAGAAGTTTAGGCTTTTTTTTTTTTTAAGAAAGGAGCAATGTAGAAAGCAGCGGTCAACAGAAGGGCTTGTGATAAAATGCAGAAACAAATGTGGAGGTTGCAAAACCTCGTCACTGAGAAGGGAAGTTAAAAAGGACATGGCAATTCCACTGACCACCACCTTACATTGCTTACCCTCCAGCGACAGGCACATGACCCAGGCCTAGCAAGTCAGTGTATCCAAGAACCGTTTTTGGTTTTGGGGTAGACACATGACTTAGCGTAATTAGACTCATTTCTGGGATAATTTTTAAAATTGGAACTAGTGTGAAAATAAGCTTTCTTTCTACAAGGATTGCAGGTTATACAGCTGCAAATTACACAGGTAATATAAGCCTGGGGCTGTCAGAGTACTCCTACTGGAGGTGCTGGCTGTGATTAAACCACACAGAAAAACAGCAGGGCTGACAATGGAGGGGCGGAGAGAATGAGGCTTCTGGAGCTAGGCATGTCTGAAGCCATAAACCCTTGAACTGTTCAGCTATCTGTATTAACAAATTATTTTTTGTACAGAAGACAGTTTCAATTGGTTTCTTCCGTTGGAAGTGAAAGGGTGCTAACATATTGCCCTCTTTTCTATATCCTTTACTTTCTAACCATAGTGGATGACTCCAATTTCCAGAATATTTTGGTAAAGTTATTCTTCTGAGGCCTTGCTCAAGCAGTTTCCTCCTCTTGTAACAGAAGAACACCCATCCTGCTATATTTATTTGTGGAAACACTTCCAACTTCCTGGTCCAACTCACACCGTCTCTTTTAAACACTTCTAAGCACTCAGTGGAATGTCACCTTTCTTCTCTTGGCTTTTACTATGTGAATAGATGAAGAGACTTTGAAAAAGAACACAGTTGGAGGATTAAAATTAATTGATTTAAAGAATTAAAGAAATACTTAAAATTTTAAAGAAAATTTAAAGAACTTAAAGAAAAAAAATTAATTGTACTATAAGCTACAATAACTATATCACTTAGGGTTCTGGAGAGAAACAGAACTGACAGGAAGACATGTCTCTATCTATGCAGACTTATTTAGGAGAGAACCCTGGTGTGTGTGTGTGTGTGTAAAGGAATTGGCTCATATGACTGTAGAGGTGGCAAGTATAAAATTTATAGGGCAGGCTGGCAACTTGGGCAGGAGTTTAACATTGACACTTGAGGCAGAATTTCTTTTCCAGGAAACCTCAGTTTTTTCTCTATAGGACTTTCAAATGATTGGATGAAACCCACCCACATTACTGAAGGTACGTCTTTTACCTAAAGTCCATTGATTGTGGATATTAACCACATCTACAAAATATCTTCACAAAAAATCTCTAAAAAACCTTCACAGCAACACTTACATTAGGTTTGATTATATAATGACATTATAACTGGGTACTATAGCCTATCAAAGTGGCTCATAAAGCTGATTATCACAGTAATCAGGACGTAAAGTATTGGCATAAAGACAGAGATTAATCGAATAGAATAACATGGAAACAGAAGTATACACATAAGGACAACTGATTTCAACAAAGGTGCAATGGCAGACAGCAGTGAAAAATAGTCTTTTGTGCAGTAAATCAATTCAATAGCCATATGCAAAAAGTGAACTTGGATCCATACCTCTCACCATGTACAAAAATTAACTCAAAATGGATTACAGACCTAAATGTAAATCCTAAAACCCTAACATTTCTAGACGAAATCATAGGAGAAAACCTTATTACTTGGGTTATGTAAAGACTTCTTAGATACAATACCAAAAGAACAATCCATAAAAGAACAAATTGATAAATTGGACTTAATCAAAGTTTAAAAAGATACTGCTAAGATAAACCGCAAACTGTGAGTAACTCTTTGCAAAGCACATATCTGATAAATGTTTTGTGTCCGGTATTTAGGAAGAATTGTCAAAATTTAATATTAAGGAAATCAATAATATAATTTCAAAAATGGGCAAAAGATGTTGACAGATACTTTGCCAAAGAAGATATTCAGATGGCAAATAAGCACATAAAAACATGCTCAGCATTGTTAGTCATTAAGGAAATTCAAATTAAAACCATAGTGAGATGTTACTACATACCTATGAGTTTTGCTAAAATAAAAAGACTGGTCATACCTAGTGTTGGCAAGGACGGGAAGGAACTGGAACACTCCCACCCTGCTGGTCAGATGTAATATGGTCCGACCTTTTTGGAAAACAACTTGGGAGTTTCTTAAAATGTTGAACATAGGTTTAACATCTGATGAAACTTTCCACTCCTACATATTGAACCAGGGGAAATGAAGACATTTATATAAAGAATTGTACATGAATGTTTATAAGAGCATTATTTGGAGAGTAGCATTCCTTTTTTGCCCCCTTGGATTTACAATGAACTGGGCACCCATAATTGAACGTAAGAGCTTTATTTGTAATATCCCAAACTGAAAGCAACCCAAATATTCATCAACAGATGGATAGACGAACAAACTGTGATAAATCCATAGAATGGAATACTCTTCAGCAAAAAAAGAGAGAATGAATTATTAATATATGCTACAACATGAAGGAATCTCATGCCAAGTGGAAGAAGCCAAATTAAAAAAAGGACACATCCTGTATTATTCCATTTATATAAAATCCTAAGAAATACAAACTACTATATTGTAGCAGAAGGCAGATAAGTGGTTGCCTACAGATAGTAGAGAGGAGTGGGAAGGAGGAGTTATAAAGAAGCCCAAGGAGACTTCAGAGGGTGGAATCTATTCATTATTTCAATTGTGGTGCTGATTTCATGAGCATATATATATGTCAAAACTTATCAAGTGGTACACTTTAAACACCTTCAATTTACTGTCAATTATATCTCAATAAAGACATTAAATGGAAAGTCAGTGCAGGCTAAATGACAAGAGAATTTAAAGCAAAGTAACTAAAAGGAACAAAAGAGACTAAAGTTACATATTTTTCAGCCTGCAGGTTCTTAGTGGAATTGGGAATCTCGGGTTCTGACTATGCCCGTTGTCATTTACCATATTATCATTTGTAAAATGGGAGTAATACATTCTTTACTCTGCTACTTACTTCAGGGAGGTTATGGTGAGGAAAGCGATAATGCATGTGAAAACGCGCTGCAAACACAGCACACAACACAAATGTTTGCTATGGGTTTAGTTGTTGCATGCCATCTGCATACTATTCTTGCCCCGTATATATGCGTTGTGCCAGCTCAAGGTGTACACATATAAAGTGTAATTAACTGCACAAGTTACTCAAATAGCACTGAAACCTAGTATTCAGGGCATGTCACATTCTAAATACATAACAGGTTTAGGAATAAATCAGTTTCAGCCCAAACCAGGATGGGGGAAACAGACAGATGCCTTCACACATATGCCAAGCAAGTGAGACCCACCCAAACAGGTGGAGTCCAGAGTGAGGGAATATAGCCAGTAATGCAGGCTTTCTGGGTTTCCTGCAGAAGCTGTTACAGGGAGCAGTGACCCCATAACATGACTGGCCCCTATGTGCTGAGAGGCTCTCTGCATTTAGAGCCAAGCTCACTTGGAAATGAACTGCTTTATTCTTGGGCTCTCTTACTAGCCAGCCAGTATAATGGGCCACATATCACACTCCTTTAGCTAAAGTTGAAGATGACAAAGTTATAAATAGGTAAATATTCTCAGTCTAGTCTCCTCCTTGGCATTATTTATCTGATTTGAAATCACAGCTGGTATTTCCCCTGGAATTTGGATTCATTTGCAATTACTGGAACTCCCCGCCCCCCAGTCCTGTTCAGGGACCTTGAACATGTAGGACCCACTATTTGAACCCAGCTTTCCACTGCTGACCTAAGGAGGGAAAAGCCCTGTGGAGTGGACTACTCCTTGGCAGGGCTGCATAGGATCCCACACAAAATGCGGTCGTCATTCCCTGGGTGAGCTGAGCCTGAAAGGAGCATCGGGGAAGTAAGGCAGGAAGTTTGAGACATTACTTGGGTGGGAAGAAGGATGGCATGGTGGAGGTGTGCGTGTGTCTAGAGGGAGCAAGAGCAGAATTAGGAAAAAGGTGGGAAGAAGTCAGAGAATAAAGGGGCCTCAAAAGCTGGATGGCCAGTAATAAGTCAAGGAACAGACATACAAGACATCTTACCAAGAAACGTCACAGGTGAGGTTGGGCCCTTTTCCGTGGGACTCCGTGTACCTTGCCGGCTGGGGCTGGTTCCCTAAGAGATGAGTGTACTGGTCACCAAGGCCCCCAGGGGCACTGAGGCAGAGGCCTCCCGGCTGGGGGTCTTATCCAGCACTGAGGCTCGGACGAGGGGACAGGAAGCTTGTAGGATTTCATGGGTATTTTTATAAGCTTTAGGCAAAGACATCACAGCAGCATTACATTATCTTGAAGGAGTAGACCTTGGCCCAAGGGATGCCCTCTGCAATTTGGAAATATGTTTCTCTGTCTCCCAAAATATTAATCCTGGCTCAGCCGAGCAACACTGACAGCTTGGAATATCTGAGCATTGCCCCAAATTGACTTTGCTCTCAAGTAATCTGAAGTCCAGTGAAGGGCTTCCTGGTAGGACTTGCCTTGTCTACAAAGGCAGTGAGGATTTGAGGGGTACTAGGGAGGCCCACTGCAAAACAAAACAAAACAAAACTCCTTTGTCAGTGTTTCAGAGTTTATTGCTACAGGTTTATTAGTGTGAAGTCTGCCATCTTTCTGAAAATGTCTGGAATACTTCTAAGAGGAATGAGCCACCAAGTCCCAGTCCCCTCCGTGTACGTGCACCATGGTTATGGGGCGGACTGTAAATCTGAATCACCAGAGCCCCTGTGTCCTGGAGGACGGGCAACTCCTTTGGGGGACAAAGGACCTAGACAGAGGAGGAGACAGGCAAGTAGGCAAGAAAGAATCCAAGCCCAGTCCCTCTTATGTCACCTTTTTGTGGTGTCAGCCGTCCAGGGCCTGCCTTCACCGATGGGAAGTTATTATTGTTTGGTCAATGTGATATCACTAAACCTCAGGTAAAGAAGCATAGAGAAGAAGGATGCTTATAGCTGAATGGGAGGCGCATTTTGTGATCACCGATAAAGGGGCAAGTTCCAGGCTTTGGCAGTAAGCAGTGATCTCTGGCTAAGACACCACTCACAGGGCTCCAAGAGCTCAGCCAACCCCCACGGTGGGCAAACACTGTTCCCCGTGTTTCCACGGTGCCTCTAGCAAAGCCAGCCTGTCGGTGCTAGTTCTGCTAAATGTCTGTGCACTGTTAGGGGACGGGCTGAAGAGCACAACCCTGAAGGACTGCAATTTGAAATACAAAAAGCATGAAACCCTTCCAGATACTGGAGATTCCTTTGTCCCATGCTGTGAGGAGGCCTTCTTTCGAGCCGAACTCCTGAAAGCTCCCCTCCAAATAAGTGAAAGTGTTTCTCCAACGAGGGCATATGTACCCACAGGGGCATGTGACAGGTGGCAGGATGGTATAGGGGGCCACAGGATAATCGCCTGCCTCCTTCGATAGGGCCAATTTTGCTCAATAAGAAATAGTTGAAAAACATTTTTTTTCTGTGTGGGATATAACCAAAACTGTATATGAGATTTCAAAAAAGTAATTTCAGGCTTTCTTCCTGCTGCTTTGGGCAGTACCTCTTGGGGTCCCAAGAGTCACCTCTCACACAGGTACAGCCTAATCCTCAAGCCCACCGTGGTTTTAAGGGTCTTCTCAAAAATCCTATAGGTCCATACTAGCCATTTCTGAAATTAATTCTACTAGTATGATACAATTCTTCAAGGCTTCAAATCCCAGGAACATGGAGAAAGAAACCTCCATCCCAAGATAACTTTGGCCAGTTATTAACCATGGTGACTTCAGTGTCAACACAATCCATCAGACTCTTAAACCAAAGGCAAGGTTTGATGAAAGGAAGAGAGAGGAGTACTGCACAAGAAACTCAACATCAGAAAGGCTGGAGGTGTGGGAGCGTATTTCCTTCATTTCGTGGCTTTGGGGAAGGCCATTCTAAGTCACAGGATGCAGTAGATCTGCCCGCACACGCCCATCCCCATATTTGCCCAGAGCCTTACCCAGAGATGTGCCCTTCATTACGCAGGGCCTCAGGGGACAGACTACTCCAGCTGAGCTGCATGAGCTAGGATGAGAGGTTCTTATTTAACAGAGTGACCATCAACATCGTCGCTTATTTGTCACTGAACACTTAAGCCAGCTCAGGGGCAGATTCAGGTTTTGTGTAGCGTGTAGCTTGTACAATTTGGGGGGGGTCCTATTTAAGAAAAAGAATGCAAAAGTAACTTACCTTTGCAATTTTACAAAAACATATGAAGAACACATTGCTAGGCTCCCCCAAGGCCTTGGAAGGGGTCTGTACAATTGAGGGACTGAAGCATAAGCCTCTTTAGCTTGGCAATAATCTGCCTCTGCTCCTAGGCTTGAATATATTTATATATTTGCTGGAGGGCGGGATGCCGGGATTGCTAGTGATACATTATTTTCTGTCCAAGACGTAACAATCTGTATTTTTCCAAGCTGCATCTCATTTTATAGCTTCCTGCCCCAATTTTCCAGTCTCTTTGGGTCTGTATCTGTTTCTTCTTTCCGCCTGGGCTTTAGAGCAGCTCCTCGGGAGATGTCCAGGGGCATTCAAACAATGGGCTTGGCCCAGGAGCATGGAATTTCCTGAAAGACAGCAGGCGTCTCTGGCGGATTGTTGGGATAGACTGATCAACAAGCTTGAACACTGGAGATGGAGCTGTACCAGTCCATGCCAAGAGCCTTTCAGAGGCAGCTCATATGGAAACCATTAGTCCCAGACCCACCCTTTAGCTAACTTGGAGGCAGCCAAGACTGGGGACCAGAGCAGCCGTGGCCAAGAACGAAAGTACCCCATGTCCCACACAAGCCAACAGGGCTGATGGGAGTTTCACACCTCAGAAGACTCTCCACTCTCCCATCCATGACTAAATAAAATAAAATAAAGTGGGTATAATAAAAACTGGCTGGATTTGCTCATACTCACACACACTAGACTGCCATCAAGGTGAAATTTACCACAAATCTGTTTATGTTACCTTCAGGCTTACAACCCTTCAAAGGCCTCCCTTATGAAAATTCCAAATTCTATACATGGCTGCCCTCCTCTCATCTTACTCCTCTTCACCCTCCAAGATTGAGTTGCACTATAATTATGTCCACTTCCTAGATTTGCCCGTACTCTTTCCTTCTTGCTTTCACATACACCTCTGCCTCTATCCGGAACACGGATACCTTCTTCTCGGTTAGTGAACTCTCACTTATTCTGACCTCTCATCTTGGGGACCTACTCTATACCTCCGTAGTCCCCAGCAAGCACATCACATTTTCCTGTTGTCTCCCATTTAATGCCTGTCTTCTCCACTAAACTGGAAGCTTTGCATTTCAGTTACCTCCTCCAGTGTAACAAACCACCCAAAACTTAGTGGCCGAAAACAAGAGTGATTTTATGAACTCTCATGATTCCGCAGGATGAGTGGCCCCAGCTGGGTGATTCTTCTGTTCTAAATGGTGTCAGCTGGAGTTTCAGTCCCCCAGGGGCTGGACTAGGCTGCTGCGTCTAGGATAGCTTATTCATATAGCTTCAGTTGGTGTAGACTGTCAGCTGCCAGCTCAGCTACGGCTGTTGACTGGAGCACCTGCATGTGGCCTCTTTATGTGACTTCGACTTCTCACAGCAGAGTTGCTGGATTCTAAGAGGAAGAAAGTAGAAATGAAAAGTCTTCTTAAAGCCTGAGGTCATAAGGCCCAGGATATCACTTTTGCGCATTCTATTCTAAACAGTCATATATTCAAAGGCAGGAGAAATAAACACTCATCAAGAAAGGAGTGGTATGCACATATAGGAAGGGAAAAGAATTGGTGGCAACCATCTTTGGAAATTATCTAATGCACTCTGAGAGCTGCAACGAGTTCTGTCTTGTTTCCCAGCACGTGGTCCAGTGCCTAACCACTGAGAGTCAGCATTTTGTTTGTTTGGTCAAAGCCTCTTTGCTAATGTCTAGGTCTGGTCTTTGTGTTTGATGTGTGCCCTACTCTCCACACCATGTGGGCTAACTTATTCTCTTTATGGTTTGCAAAAATAAAAGTAACAACCTCAGTGATTTATTACTGAAATAAGAGATTTATTACTCATAATGAAAAGGGTAGTTGATGCAACAGGAATGCTCTATACAGTCAGTGAAAGTGAGGTTCTGGTTGCGGTTCAGTACATTATCAGGGCCTCCAGGAACAACTCCCCATCACCAACACCCTCATTTCTGTGGCTGTCTCTGTTACATCTGAGCGCCAATGTATAGCCAAGAATGAGGAGTCAGACGTTGAGGTTCTGAAGCCAGGTGACATGCCCGGAAACTGGCCAAGCCCAGTTTCTTTAGGCCAGCTTTATGGTGTCTCCTGAATTTGGCAAGTGTGATTAAAAATGTTTCCTGGCTACTTTCACACTGGTTAGAAGGATGAGGATGCTGTTGCTCCTCCAGCCACTAGGAAAGAAGGAGGGTGAGGTGAAGTCAATAGTTGATGGAACCACAGGCAGTACTTTGTGTGTGGCGGCCACCACCATCCCAGCCCTAGGGGGCGCCACAGCCTGCACAGGAGGACAGGGCCTGGAGGCCACAGCAGCAGCCTAGGAGCAGAGTCTGGGGGAAGGAGACATCACAGCTCCCCATCTCTTCTGCGGCAGTACTGGCTCAGGCTTACACTCCTCATACCATCTCACCCGACTTCAGCACAGACATGAGGTAATCGCTTCCTCAGGCCATGGCAGCCTGCTCAGGGCACGGCAGACTATAACATTTCAGGCCAGAGTCTTCCCTCCTTTCACATTTTGCAGATGTTAATTACCCTGTTTGGCTTCTCATTTTCGTGTTAAGAAGTCTGATATCAATTAGATTCTTCTTCTTTTGCAGGAAGTCTTACCTTTCTCTCTAGAGGCTGTTTTTGATACTCCTCATCTTCATTATAATGTGTTTTAGAGAGAATTAAAAAAAATTTATCAGTCCTGTTCAGAATCTAAGGCTAAGAAACAAGGCATTTACCAATTTATGAAGGCCCACTCACTAGTACAGGGGCCAGATGGACACGAACATCCTGTGTATTAAAAAATGGCAAATGCTAAATTTTTCAGTAAGTGTGGATACATACATATGGGAAGCATTTCAGATAGGCTTTGTAGGCTATAGGTACTCAATAAACGTTTGGGGGTGAGCAAATGAATGAATGGATGAGCGGCACATTGCCTTGCACATAGTAAATTCAAGGTAGCTATTATTTTTAACAGCAGTGCCACACAAGGAGAGAAAGAGGTGAAAGCCTTCAACTAGTCTAGTTGAAACAGGGAGATAAACTTGCACTACTTACCACACCGTAATGGATATTTAAAATACTAGGGCAAGGGAAAGGGACTGGGGAAGATGGGTGGGAAGGGAGGGATAAGAGGGAAAAAGGGGCATTGTGATTAGCAGATGTAATGTTAGGGGGGCACGGGGAGGGCTGTACAACTCAGAGAAGACAAGTAGTGACTCTATAGCATCTCACTATGCTGATGGACAGTGATTGTAATGGGGTGGGTGGGGGGGACCTGATGAAGGGGGTAGTTTAATAATCACAATATTGCGCATGTAATTGTAGATTAATGATCCAAAATAAATTATTAAAAAAAATACTAGGGCATCACAGATGAGGAAGTTACTAACTCTTAGAGAAGCCTACCCAGGGAAAATAGAGCTGAGTTTGAGGCTAGGATAGGATAAGAAGGAAGTAGGGAAAGAGCATTGCAGCCAAACAGAAAGGCTTGGCCCACGGCCCAGACTGGAGGTGAGGGACATGCTGTCTTCAGTTTGTTTTGGGTTGAGTGGAAACTAGAGGGAGAGAGAGGAAGAAAGAGGGGGAGGATGGAGAGATTATCTTCAGAAGGGACGTGAAGGTTACCTTGGTTCCCTTACTTCCTGCACGGTGCTCCGTGGGTCGGTTTTCTAAGTGAGGAAAGTCACCAAGGTCACCTGGACGTAAGAGGCAGAGCCGGGCAGGAAGCCCAGGTCATCTGTCTGCAAGTCACATCTTCAGTATCAGCTAAGGACAAGTCCGTCCCTGACACTTGGTATTTTCCCTTAGCTCCCATCTCCAAAAGACTAGCTGGGAGAAAACGCCACCGAGGGAAGGGCTCTTCTAATTGCTCTTAGGGGCAGTGACAAAGCGGGGGCACTGGTCTTGCTCTCCACAAACAGAAACAGGTCCGGAGAGGACCAAGGGACAGGAGCAGCCTGGCAAGCAGGGTGTAAGCCCTGAGACTCACAGAGATGAGAAAGGGGCCTTGGGAACACAACCACTCCTCGGGGGGCTTGATGAAGACTTCTCGAGGCCCCATGCACTGAAAAGAGGATAATCCTCTCCTCAAGTAATGGAAAATAAAAAAATTATGAAAGCAAGAAGTGATTATAAGGAAGTCCCACAGCATTCTCGTTTTTTTTTCCTTCTGGATGACAGCTCTCTTATTTTTTTTTTATGTGAAATCTGACACCCACTGAGTGGTGTTAGAGACTACTTCTCTATTTTGCAGACAAGATGAGTTCAGTCACAAGGGATATGAGTCCAGGGATTTTCCGGAGCCCTAATCTGACCCGGAAGCAAGTAGGTCTAACTCATGAAAGTTTCCATTTTTCCATTAAAAGTGCTTTCCCGTAGCATGCATTCAAATTCTGTGCAGTCTGAAATCAAGATGTACTAAGAAACATGTTTTCTTTTGTCTTACAAAAGGGAAAATTTGTGGTTTAATATTTTATCAGGAGAGAGGCTAATTGGAGCTCATACTGTGGTTCTTCCAGTACCACTAGCAAAGCTGGTGCCGTTATCCTGAGCTCAGCTAATCTCGCTGGAGGAACACCCATGGCTTGCAATCAGCTAATGTTGCAGGAGAAAGTGAGGGCTTTCTCATTTGGAAACGACATCTTTCAAAGCAAAGCTTGCCCCTTTTCATCCCTGCTTGAGCTTCCAAAACGTGACCGGAGGAAGGCATATGAATACCGAATGTAGAATCAGAGCTGTTTTGGCAGAAGGGAGAGCTTGAAGAGAGGCCTTATAATGCAAAGCAGTAGAGAGCAAGGATAGCCATTTGCACTCTAATTTCTTTGCCTGTGTAATTTCCTAATGGCTCTGCTATTTCCAGCGAAGTGAACCTGGTTGTAGCCAGGCTAAAGCCGCGTGGTCACCCGTGACTTCCAGAGAGCTTAATATCAGGTCTAATGAAACGCAACACGCCTCTGACATCAGAGCCTGTCTCTGACCACACATCAAAGAGAAGGAAGTGGATGCTTTGATCCTCTCAGTCGTTGCTCTCTACAAAGAGTTTTAACAAAAGGAGGGAGCTGCGGGTGGCAATGGGGTTTAGGACTGGTTTTTCTTTCTGCTGTTAATGTTCTTCAAGTTTCGGAGAAGGGCAGTCCGGGCATAGGCAATGTGAAGTGGAGCCTTGAGGGATTCTCTTAGGGTGATTTCCACAGACTGTGCTCTCTGTCTATCTTCCCCAAATCCCTCCCTGACTGTACTGAGATTCCTGGATTCGAACACTAGTCTCACTTATTTATCTTCAGTCTTAACTTTTATTAGAATAAAAACCACTCCTGGGAAAGGCGATAACGTACGCCGTTATCCTACGACAAAGTACCTACCATTCTTAGAATGAATTTCAGAGATTGTCACTCTACCAGTTAAAACCATTTTGGCTCTGGGTGCCACTGGGTGGAGAGTCCGCGACCTGTCCTCTGCCCAGGCCCCAGTCTGCCTGCCTGCCCCTCTCTGCCCAGCACACTCCTCTCCAGCAGTCCCAAAATACCTTGTAGTGTTTCTCCCACATCGCAGCGATTGCTCGCCCCTGCCTTAGGCTATGCTGTTCTCTCGCATGGAATGCCAGCCCAAAGTAAAAAATGGCTTTGTGATCCTGGTGCCTGGTTTATCATATAAAGGAATGAATAACAAATTTACATTATTTGTGTATCTGCTTTCTTGCTGCTCTGCAGGTCTTAAGTGAAGGGAGCAGTATGAGGAAAAGATAAGAGGGGCCTAGGGGCTTCCCAGTTTTGACAGGGCAGCTGGAAAGGACAAGCCATCATTTTGTTTGGCACACTGATGGGCATTGGCCCAACTAAGAGGTACTGGCTGTGAGGCGGCCGGGACGTGACTCAGCTGACGGACGCTCTGATGCTCTGAGGGCACAGGGATAGGCCTGGTGCATTTTGCTGGGGTCGGGAGGAAAGATGAAGCAGGAGGCAGAACTGGGGGTTAGGGCTGGGGAGGCAAAGCAAATCTCAGGGATCCTGGGGGTGCGGGGGAGAAGGGAATGAAGGGTTGCCGCCCCAATTGTGGGAGGATCAAAGGGGAAAAACAGTTGCCTGTGAACTTTTTAAGAGTCCAAAATGCTGAGTATGTTTCCCCTTGGTTTTGAAAAAGAGTCTAAATAAAATGTGAGAAGTGAATTGCGGATGACCTGATGAAACGTGAGGAGGTGGAAGGTTAACGTCAGACGGAAGTTGGGTGTGACAGGAGGAGGCTGGCTACAGAGGGCGAAGAGAATAACTCACCTCCCGGTAGGCTAGGGCTCCCCATCTCTCCTCCGGGGCTCCAGGATCCATTAAAGGGAGGAACTGCTCCCCAGTGGCCCTCCCTCCACAGTTTGGGAGGGAGAATGTGTTAGCCTTAAGGTTTCTCTAGGATCTAGACTTTGAATATCTGCCACAAGGGGGATACAAGAACGGTGGCTGGACAGGGGTGGAAAAACCAAGAAATGGAATCTGTGGGCGGGTGGGAGTTTCCCCTGCTTCCTCTTTTCTCATGTGTGTGCCATGTGGCACCCATGCTCCCTACCCACACACGGAGAGTGGCAGCCACCTGCCACCTGGAATGAAGCTCTTGGGCAGGGAGCAAGTGCTGTGTGTTCAGGTGAGCTTGGGCTGCTTCTTTCATAGTGCTTGGGGACTGTGGGCATTACCTAAGGATTTGGAGCATCGTTTTCTCATCTGGAAAATGGAAGTCACAATAACATTTACCTCTTGAATCACGGTAAAAAGTAAATAAATGAAGGGATACAAAACACATGGAACAGTGCCTGGCACAGGTATATGCTTAACATACTGTGCAAGAGGGAGTTGGACCTTCTTCCAAGGTGTCAAGGAGCTCTGTGTGGACACCTCAGATTTTGACTTCCCTGTATTACTCACAGTAATAAAGCCTGAAGCATGTTTTTGCCATAGAAAAAAAAGTTCAGGGAAATATGTCAAAGGTGTCAAAAACCTCTCTCTGAAAATATAAAGGCATTCCATATATCTGTCTTTGTCTGTGATTTTCTTAGCTCAGCGTTGCAGCATCTGTCAAAAAGAGGATGAGAACTATGATTTTATCGTATTGAAACCCTAATCATTCCCACCGAATTTATATTCTCTGAGAATCCCTCAGAGGTAATATTCCCCCTTCTTAGATAGAGATGTGCAATACCATTTAAAATGCATTTGTATCTACCCTTTAAAGTCATCTCTAGGGAGGGAAATAATTCACCACCAGAAACAGAGAAAGAGAGAGGGAGAGGAGGAAGAGGAGCGAAAGACTGATTCTTAGAAAATAGGGCTTGAGGCAAAACTTGACTACTAACGCTTTATTGGCTAGTACAGTCCCAGATTGCAGGACAGCAAGAATGAGGGAAAAGGGAAACAGAGCAGAGAAAGCTGGCATGCAAATTCAAGGTGTTGTGTTATCCAACAAGTCACTCTTTAGGAAGAGTCATAACTGGTTGCCCATGGCTATAGAGTAAGCCAGGTCTCTGAACAGACCCTCAAGGAGGGACATGGAGAGGGAATGTATCTGCTGGCTTCCCTCTCAGCCTGTCTCCAGTTGGTTACAGTTCTCCCCATGGAGGCAATTCTTCGGCACTTCTGGGTTGGGTGACCAGGCCCGTTGGGTATTGCAGACCTCATGGTGGAGTCTTCATCCAGATTTGGAATTGGGGGAAGGAAACAGAGGCTCTGGCTGGTGCACAACTGGCAACCTCAGGGGCACAGCAAGCAGATCAGGGCCTGGGAAACAGGTGAGGCTAAGAAAATCTGCCCAGACCCAAAGAAGAGTCTGATTTAGAATTTCTAAAAATGGAAATCGGCCTGTCCAAAGCAATCATTCATTAAAGCTGAATGTATTTCTCTTGTTTCTGAAGATTTTGACACTGAAAAAAAAATCATCTTTTTCATCAATAAATGACCAACTTTCAGATTCTCACTTACCATCTTAACATTTTTTTTTTGGAGGGATGTGTAAAATAATATTTAGAATCAAATGTTTAATTGGAACCTTGGCATTAAAATCATAAGTGGTTTCCTTTTAAATTCTAAGGTTTCAAGCGTTCTCATGTGTTTTTATTTTCATACCTGTTGCTGCTGTCCTTCTAAATGGGAGGACCTCTGTGTGGCGGGTTTTAGTAGTAGGAGCTTTGATGGAGAACTGGGTCCTGATCTTCTTTTGGCGTCATGTGGCTGCCTTTCCCTGTGGACTAGAAGAGTGGTTCTTAATTCTGGGGGATTTAAGGTAGACTGGGAGTTCCGGTAGCACACCTGAAAGGATTCAAAGCCTCCAAGTCACACTAATTATCACCATAATCTCCATTTCAGCGCAACAATGTCTCACGGTGCCTAAAACAGTGTCTCATTAGGGCTTGAAGCATACAATCCCCTTTTAGTTCTGGGTGGCTGTTGGTGGAACCAATTATTGCTCTGGTCTTGACTTCCACCGGCTCCCAATATTCTTGTGTGTTCTGGTAAAGGTCACACTCTTAGTTCTTGGTCCCAGTGATTGCTTCCTACTAGATCACATGACCTGTTCAATTCAGGATTGTCGGATAGCATTGCCATAAACGCAATTCACATACGACAGCACGTTTCTGAAGGGTGTGCACTTCCCTGCTGAACTGTGAACATAGCTGAAAAATACCAGACTAAATGTTGGACCAAATCCCTTCTAGATCTAACATTTATTTTTATAATCAAGACAGCAGGCAAAGAGAATGACAAAGCAAGTTAATAAAGAGCAACCTTAAAATCTAGAGGTCTCCCATTCAAAGTTTAGTCTCACAGAAACCCTGGTTCCTATTTAAGAAGCACGTTTCAGTGAACAGCTGAATTTCAGCCGGTACATTTCCATGTCTGCGAAGCATATCATTAGATACTATCCATTCCTGATATGCTCAAGTTATCTTTTCCAGGAAAAAAAATTAGGATGACTAATAGACTGTTATTTAGTTTGGATCATATTTCCCTTACTCCTTCTGCTACCAACCCAGCTATATGACTTAAATTTCTTCCCCTTCAGGGCTTCAGTCATAAAATGAGACAGATATAGTAGCTGCTCTAGCTTCCTCTCTGGTACATTCTGGAGCTATGATTCCTCACTGTCATGGCCCTAGATTTGGCTCTCCTCATCTCACACTTGGTTTATTTTACTCTCCCACGCCCCCGGGCTCCCCCTGTGCTAGGAATGTCGCTGGTCCAGCCTCCCACCCCTGCTGCCACACTTACAACCTCTTATACCTGCTTTGGAAACATACATCTAGTCTGGTCTCTTACTGCAAAAATCTTATAATACTCCTTCATTCAATCATATGTAAAGATTTAACAGTTTAGTTTGGTTTTCAAAATCCCCTAATCTTGCCCCTGCTAACCATCATTTCTCATCTACTGTCCTCCAGGAGCCTGAGTATTCCTTTAGTTTCTCTGCCTCAGGACTTTTGTATATGCTTTTTCCTCTGTCTGCAATGCTCTTCACCTGACTTCATCTACTTCTTTGCCTAGTCATTAACTTCTTTTTTGTAAAGGTATCAGCTGAAATCATTCTTCCTCCTCAGAAGACTTCCCTGACCATCCTTTCCTCAACCTGATCAAGCCCCCTGTTACATTACATTCCTGCACTTGGGACCATTTATATATATATGATTTTCTTGACTAATGTCTGTTTTATCCCCTCTAGAATGCATGTTGCTTAAGGGCAAGGACTATGACTATTTTGCTTACTATTTTCTTCCCAGTGCCAATCGCACAGTAAATATTTCTTGGTAGAATAAAGGGAAGATGAATGGATGACAGATGGATAACAAGGAAGAATGTGTGACCATTCCCAGCCTGGACCAGTCCACCTTTCCCAGCTCCACTTCCCACACTCTCTGCCTTTACCTTTCATGATGCCTCCTTGTCTTGCATTCCAGTCACTTCAAACGACTCATTATTATAAGATGGTGCTGTTCATTTAAGATCAAAATCCCTTGCTATGTTATATCAGTAGGTTATTAGAAAGACTATTTTACTGATGCAATGAAAAGACTGTAGTCTGCTTCAGGAAACAAACAATAAGGAAGAGTTTTTGTTTTGGAAAACCGAACATGCTCGGGAGACACAGTTACTCTTTCAAATACTTGAAGGATTATCATTAAGGTGATAAAGCTCATTCCCTGCAACTTTAGAGACCAGAATCAGAAACAAAAAGTGGATGGTACTGGGGGGCAAATTTTGGTGCAACATAAATTGTAGGATAAGTATATGTGCCAGAAAAGGAAATGGGCTGTGTTTGTGAGCTCCTAGAGTTGTGTAAGTCAAAGAGAGAAGGCCACTTTAAGATAGTTGTGTTTGATGACCACAAGATTGCCTGTGTCCTCACCCATTCTTCCCTCAAAGTAATGTTCCTATTAAACCAGCATCTGAATGGGACCTAAATGAACTCTATAGGTGGTGATGGAGACAATCAATAGCTAAATACTTAAGCCTTTTACTCTTAAATTTCATACAGGGGTTGGAGGTGGAATGGAGAAGTGATCTCTCACTTCAAGTGATTTCTCTGTAAGCTGAGACCAATATGGGCCCATAATCCCCCCACAATGCCCACCCCCCCCTTTTTTTCCCACACTGCAACTTTTATTGCAAAATATCCCAAATATGCAGAAAAATATATTGAGTAATATAAAAGACACATAGGTCTTCACACTCAGCTTTACACTCATAATATTAATATTTTGCTTTGTTTCAGATGTTTTAAGCCTATTGCAACAATATAGGCACAGATGACTCTTCTGGGGGGGGCGCTCTTCCCTATCCCTGAACTCCTGTCTCTTCCTCCCTCACAGACATAGCCACTATCTTAAATCTGTTATATATTATTATCATACATGTTTGAATCACATTTTTCATGTACATGTGTCCATAAATAACATTATTATTTCAGACATTGGTAAAAAACACATAAAAGTCATACTTTATATATATATATATATCCTTCTCCGATGTGCTTTTTTGGGGGCCAAGATATTGTTTTTGAGTTTTTTTGTATTGATTCATGTAGATTTTTAAATCAATCACATTATGCTATAATTTATTGATAGGAAACCACACACTTTTATTTAAAAAGTCTATAGTTTAATGAGTTCTAACAAATGTATATACCTGTGAAACCAGCACCACAATCAAGATACAACTATTTATTTCTCTCTTTCCTCCAAAGTTCCCTTGCACTCTTAGCAGTCAGGCTGACCTGGGAACAACTGATCTGTTTGTTTTGTCACCATAGATGCATTTTCTAGAACACGATATAAATCGAGTCATGATGGTTATGGTGCCTTCTGTATCTGGCTTCTTTGAGCATATTATCTTTGAGGAATATCTGCCTTGTGTGTGTCTAGATGATTCCTTCCTTTTCATTACTGTGTAAGTATCCACTGTATGGACATACCCCCTGTTACCTTTTCACCTCTTGATGGACATTTGCCCACCCCCTTTTTATTTTTAACCTCCTGAGGAATCCAGTTCTCTTGCCACCTGTGCATAGGTTTCCAAAGACCTCAGCATTCATTCTTCTGCTAAGATCTTGGCTCTACCTAGTGGTATGACTTGATGTTTTGTACACAGTGGGTGCAGAGCTGGGGCTGGAGTGAGCGCCGGGGGAGGCTCCCATCACTAAGGGGGTTTCCCTGCTCCTTGACTTAGATGCCTCTATCCAGTCTTCCTCTGTTGACTGAGAGCTAGTTGATTTGAGTTGATGACCATTCCACTTTGCACATTTGGGAGTTCTGGCCACTTGATACCTCTACTAACATGATATTTGCAAGGAAAGGACTTTTTCTCAAATTGTGCATCATGGAGCTCAAGGGGTTCCAAAGAGATGTTTCGAGAGTCACTACAGGGTGTGACATAAGGTAGGCTGAGCTGTCATGCATCCACCTCCCTTTACCCACCCTCTTGTCCCAACCTTCCTAAAAACTCAATATTGTGTCTATACTATTTTTTCTCATCTACATGTTTTATGTAAAGTTTACAAAACAAAAGTTTATGCTGCTAAAATAATATGAAAGGCTCTGATCTTTTCCATTTCCCCTCATTTTAGAGTAAATCAAGACTAATAGTTCACATTCACACCTCCTGATAGTCACACTGGGGTTCTGTCACCCCAAAGGAGTACAGTTTTCACTCACGGGCACCTTGGTGGTTAGGCTGGAGCTTCCAGCACCATTCCCTATTTACATGTGGAAGAATATGGTTTTAGTGTTTCTAGAAATTATTTTGTGTGTAGTTGACTTACTTTTGTAAAGGTTTTATAAACAGACCAACTGAATTCTGGAGAAAACAAATGATTTGTTAAAATGCATGATTTGGCCCATCAGCGACCAAGAAAAAGAAACATGAACCACTCTCTTCCCTTTACCCCCCATGCTAAATTTAGGGATTTTGTGCTTAAGATAGGAATATTACTGCAATATATGAAGAGTTAAAACTACGAGTAGTAAACATTTGGTATTACCTGATTGATCTCTGCAGCATTAATGCTCAAAGATGAGTCTTTTTGGGATTCTGATTCAAGTGAAATGGAAGCACAGACAGCTATTAATCTGTCTTGATTAAATAATAACACTATTTATTTGCTTCCTTGTCTTTCTACAAGAACGTAAGTGTCTTGCAGGTAGTGACTATGTCTGTCTTGTTTATTACTGTAGTCTAACACCTAGCTCATTGCTGGTACAAAGCACATTTTCAATAAACAATTGCTATATGAATAGAGACACATTTCTCTACCAGCAGCCTTGAACCTTAAAAGTGCCTGAGTATATCAGTTAATTATTTCTAATCAATGTTACCCTCAACAGCCAACTAGACCAAATGTAGCCTAGTTTTTAAAAGCTAAAGGATAAGCTTTTGAGGATAATGATGGCAATGATGACAAGAACAATAACATCCATATAGATGTTTTTTGCCTTATTTCAGAATAAGTTGAACTAAGGTGTTATCCATCTACTTTTAAAAACTTGTATTAGAGCAAAAAGGAGGAAGTTTTGAGGCAGATATATCTAATATGCTATGTCAGGACTTGCTTCTCAACAAGAGAGGACATTATTGTTCTTGTTAGAACATAACCATGTAATATATAAATGGATAACAGGAAAAAGGAAGTAGTTGTTTTAAGCGGGTCCTCTATAGTTGCTTTATTGATTAATGATCACTAACACCAATAGTGAAATATTTTTCCATTTAGTAATAAACTGTTTACAGTACTCTTCGGGTTTGGGTCCTGTTACCAGGAGGCTGCTACTCTAAGTGCTTTTGGTCAAGTAGGACCCAGTTTACCGAGTTAGTGTCCAGATCTTCAGCTCAACTTATCATTAGTCACAGGAAAGCAAGACTATAGAAGGTGATAAAAGTTATTAAAATGAATGATGTAGTGGAAATGTGTATTCAACTTATTTATTTATTGAAAGCTAATAGTGAATTAGTAACTCAAACGAGGTATGAAACACCCAGTTCCTGTCCAGTGAGTGATAATTCTCAGATGACATAAAAATTACACAGATTTCATAGTTCTCTGGGGGGATGGGGAGCACATAGTTTCAGGAGACCACACAGAAACATCTTGTATTCAATGTAATATCTTCAAAGGAGATACTTCATGCACCATGACCATATGAGGTTAGGAATGAAATACCCCTCAGAAAGCCATTCCTAGGATTTGCAGGAGGATTTCAGACAAGTAGATTCTCAAGTCTAATTTCCACCATTACTGGATAATTGCAGGCCCCAATTTATCTACAAAAACCATGAGAGTTATATAGATTCACACAGTTCAATTATAGATTACACAGGTCAATATCACTGCGTGTGGTTCAGCTTGTTCTCTGTCGATCTAGCCTACTTAACTTCTTATGGTCCTGATTAAAAAGTTCAGTTATGTATTTTTAATATGTATTTTTATTAGGATTATGATGTCTTTGGATTTTTATCTGGATTTTTATTAGGTTTTGTGGTTGAATACCACTGAAAAGTCAAGAAACCTGTACTGATAAGCTGTGAAGGTAGTCCATCTTAAATACCAGGGCAAGAACTGGATGGTCTCTTTAAGGGTTGACTCCTTTTCAAGATTTGTTACACTGGAGACAGAAAGAGGTAGGGATAAAGAGAGAGAGAGAGAGAGAGACCCTCCAATGCTGATGTCAGTTCTTAAAAGAGTTATGTGTTTTAAAGTAACATGTATGCCAATTTTGTCCCTTTCTCAATGACTTGTGTTAGGCACTCTGTCATGGATACTATGGAATCTGGACCTACTTAAATCCTATCTTCTACAGTACACATAGAGGAGGGCCACTTGTGACTGGGAAATAGATAACTTCCAGGTTGCTCCTATATTGAATATGAGATTTCTGGTTAATTTCAAGCTGGTCATTCTACCTGATTCTTCTTTGGAAACCTGAAGACGAATTGGCCCAATTGCTCACATTGTATCTGGATCCTTCTTACCAAAAGTTCCAAAGGCACAGATCTCCGCTGGATATGGATCCCTGGAGTGAGCAGCTTTAACTGGGGTGAGGGCTGAACTGTCCTCCCCAGAGAGTACTGAATACTGGTTTGGGCTGGGCAAAGTGTTCTACTGATACACTGCTGTTGGAAATTCTTTGTGCTATAATTTGTAGAAATACACAGCTTTATGGGAAGAAGAAAAAGAAAAAAAAGACATAATGGTTAACTGAAAAGACAAAAAGAAGTGTGTATCTGTGTGTGTGTGTGTGTGTGTGTGTGTGTATGGAGAGTGAAGAATTAGATTTATCTAAGAAGTTCTGCTGTGTAAATCCTAGTATAGCCAACAGTTTGGAGTTTTCACTATATAATCAGGTCTCTATTGACTCTAAATCCAGAGAACTAATTAGCAGTGAAGTATCTACCTTTCTTTAATATTATCATTCATAGTAGCCAAATATCAGTATCCTTATAAAATAGGAATTATAATATCTTCCTTGCAGGGGTGTTAGGTGGATTAAACTTTATAAAGCTTGTGAACTGTGAAGTACTCTACAAGTACTCTTTAAGTATCATGTGACCTAAACATATTTTCAAAAAATGTTGTGTTTTGTGAAGACCTAGATTATAATGGCAAATAAGTTTCAATTTAAATGTTCATTTCAGTAGGTTGGGAGTGGCTAGCTCCACACAGAGCTGAGAAGTCTTTTGGTGACAAATCTTAGTATAGCAGGAACAAGCTCTGTGATCAATTAGCAATGTCTATAATGGTCATGAGAGGGGTGAGTGGCAACATGTCTATTTCCTGTTGATGACAAACATCTAATGTGAAAATTCAAACCCCTCTGGAGCTAAAATCTTCATTTTAGAGTGAACATATCTATGGTATTATATATACATATATATATGAACATATACATATTTTTCCCCCCATAGGTCCAAGATCTTAAAGACCGTATCTACTGCAGATAGCTTTCTATTGGGCTCCTGGAAAGAGTATTACTATATGAATTGTATATGATAAATTCTAATCCCTTTCCTTCAGTGTTGTTTTTCTGATGATACCCTCTTTAATATGATCATAGTGCAAGCATATATTTAATAATTCTATTTCAATGTTAAAATAATTCAAGTGCTAGCCAGTGTTTATGAAAGAAAACATGCTAGGCATAGATTTACTCTCTTTGTCATATTTTAGTCCTGTGAAATATTTCCAGTCAACTATCTTCCCCTCCCTGCCACCCAGATAACCACAATTCCTCTGCCTTTCTGAAGCAAGGTCCTACGAGCAAAGGTGCCTGAGATTATTCCCAGCAGTATGGCAAACGGTGTTTACATAAAGGCTTTTGGGAAAGGGAATTCCAAGTACTGAACACAGACAGCCCAAGAGAGGAATTTCTCTGATTCACAAGGATTGGGTGGGCTATGCTACCCGGCACATACTCCACTGCAGTGACTGTAGGCCCAGGAAAACATTCCACTAGTAGGTGGCATTGCACATCTTTTTCATTGCAGCCCATGAAGACAGGATCATTTTTATGCTTTGCATTTCACATTTTTGTACATTTAATATTTTCACCTCTACCCATGCTATTGCATAACCATCATTATCAAAGCTTTTGCTAACCCTCTTTCCCATCATCACTGTGAATATTTATTATGCATTTATTTTTATTCTGTTAGGCTTACACAGAATGAGCTGGAGCTCATGGCTTTCCATTCTAGTGGGCCTCCCTGCACAGAGCACCAAAGCCATCGAGCAACTATTAGAAACTAACATAGCTCAGTCACTGGAAGGTTTGGATAGGTAAAAATTGCAGTCCAGAGGATAAGCCTTGGAATGCCAAGGTGAGACAAAAGATATGGTGAAAATTTTGAGTATTGGGCCCAAGTCCTACCAAACTTACAAAGCTCTATGCAGATGTGTCCTTTTCTGAGAAGCTCACCCTTCGAATTTGCTCTACTAAAGCCATGATTATTTAACCTTTTGAATTCTCTACCTTTTGTGCATATCTTATTTCCTACATCTATAGTTCCTACTCTCTGGGCTCATTAAGGGGCATGTCTCCTGACTTTCGAATCTACGAGCACAAAGCATGGAGTGTTCAATAAACATTTGCTGAATGAAAAAGCAAAGCGTGATCATCTGCCAAGAAAAATGTGTTCAGTGTCTCGGCACTGTGAAGGCATTGGGAATGTAGCAATGAATAAGGCAGCTGAGATCCCTGCCCTCAGCAAGCCCATGGTCTAATGAAGGAAACCCAAGAACTCAAAAGGCAATTTCTGTATCATGGAATGTACTTTGATGTGATGAAATGACTGTGTAAAAGCAGGAAAGTCATGCAGAAAGCCCTGCCAAATCTATTAGAAGTCAACAATAAATTTCCCTTTCTCCATTTAGAGCAAGAACAGTAAATTCAAATGTCTGCAGGAGCCAGGCAGGTAATATTAATATGACCACACTCTAGAGGAGTGGAGACTGTAGTGTTGTAGAGAGTCCACATTCTACCTTCAGGGTACAGGATGCATGCCTGAATACTGGCCCAGTGTTGCCACATTTAAGTTTCTCCTAGGAAGCAAGAAATCTGGATTTTTATGTGAAATCTCATGATTTTTAAATGTTCACAACTAATTTTCTATTTCAGCATCTCATGGCCTGATAACTCCCATTTTGCTGCCTCTGATTCAGGGCTTCCATTGAGAAGGGGTGCCCTTTAGGAGGATCCTGTGGACCTGCCTCTCCTGCTTGACTCCCAGAGCTTAGGCTATCAGCTCTCCATCTCTCAGCCCTCTCTCCTCTCTCCGTCTTCCTTTCACACTCTATCCAGTAAGTGTCACAGGCTCTCAATCAAAACTGCTTGGGGAAGAGTTGCCACCTATGACTTGTGGGGAAATGGGTTAACCTTTGAGAAAAGTCACAGGTACAGCACCCCCTGAAGGGTGGAGATGTGAGTGGGGTGGAAGAGAGCAGTGGGGAACTCTCTTTTGAGTTTTGCATGATGGGCAATGCTCCCCTTTGAAAAGCATTAACCAAGGTCAGACTCACAAGTCAACACTGAAACTCTATCCAAATAAGACTCCCTAATTGTGGGGAGAAAGCAGAGAAGGGGCCAGAAGAAAGAGTCCAGAGGACAAGACTGACTCCAAAGACACCATCCCTCTGTTGGCTGGCAGGCTTGGGGCATATTTGATAAGGTGAAGGGAAATTGCAAAATTAGAACTGGCAACCTATACAGAGAGGCCCAGTGCAAGGCTGTGAGCCTGAGACAGGCTAAGAAAGTTGAGGAATTGTGGGGGAAAGAGGATTTGGCAGCCTGACTTCCTGTGGCTGTATCCAAGGCTAATTAGTTTGCAGTGTTCTGTGTGTGCCTGAATGGAAATGATCCCAGTACTGAGAGGCACGGGGGTGAGGAAATCAAAAACACATGCACTGAGAAAGAAAGGGGAAGGGATTGGTGGGAGAGGAAGGTGAGAGGGAAACCTGTCCTTTCGGCTACATTTTCTTTTTTCAGGAATGGGCTCTCATCATTCTGTTTCATGACCAGTAAATCACCACCACGGCCCTGTCTATCACATACCCCATCTGCTGCAGAGCTCATTAAACATCAAAAGATGGTCCATCAGTTCTGCTTAGTTAGAGGTCTGACTTACTAAAGGTCTAACCAGGGAGGAGTTTGCATGTTTTTAATAATAGCTTAAGGAACTTCTTAACACCCCATAAATTACTTAATGCAGCAAACTCTTCCTGTAGTCCAGCCGGCATCTGAAAGTCGCTGTACCAACCCAGACCTACCCCTATGGCAATGGCTTTTTGGTGGTCACATTCCAGAAGGCAGCAGAGTGTTAGTTAATGCTTTAATTCATAATTCTGAACCCGTTATAGAAAATTAAATACCTTGTGTATGTCTCCTCTGGAATGTGCAACTCAGAATTCCTTTGTCTTTGTAGTTCGGACTCACTGTCTAAAAAGGTAACCTGGCTGGACTCTTCTATGTATGTGCTGTGGGGTAACATTGCCAGGCACCTCATAACAACAGGAAATGGTTGAGTTGAGAGATGGATTAATAACTAGAGGCAATAAAACCAGAACCCAGCCCCAACCTTGAGGGTATATGCTCGACAGATATTTAAATCAATAAATATTTATTGAGTACCTACTCGGGTAGATCTGAGACATACTAAAATGAATTCAGACATTTTTACTTCCCTTAAAGGGTCCACAATGTTACACACGTGCATAAACATTTTGAGGTTATAAAAAACAAAACAGAAAAGAAAAACAGGAGGATGAAATTTCTTCCCTCAGCACTTTCTAGAAGTTCCTTGGGTTTTGGGTGCATTTTGCTGTCACTCTTTGAGGCCACCTAGGCTCCCACATGCCCAGCCCTGTGAGGGACGCAGCCTGAGTACGGCCACAGCATCTGCTCTCAAGAAACTTCAAAGAGATGTAACTCTGGGAATCATGTCTTCTCTAAGAAAATCCCGAGACAGGGATTCAACCCCTACCTCCGGACTCCATTTTATTTTCTACCCACTTGTCGAGGACAGAGAATACATTTCTAAGCACACGTCTAAGCATTATTCCCTCTACAGAACAGCCTACCTGGTGTGAGGCTAATATTGAAACAGAATTAATAGGGATTGATGTCATGCTATTAATGTGTTGTTTATGGCGTGCTTACACTGTGCTAAGATCAGAACCATGCTGGCAAAGATTGTTAGAACACAATCCTTCACCTAAGAGAACTCCCCTACCTGTTGAGAGCAAAGCCCACCACAGTAAGAGAAATGGCCAAAGTATGGAAAGGATTCTATAGTAATGGAAGAAGGTACTCTACTCAGACATGAAGGCCAGGGGGAAAGGCTTTCTTAGCCAGATGATGTATAAACTGAGCCTTAAAGAATCGAATAGCTACAGGTAGGGAATGGGAACATTCTTACCAAGGGTGTAGCTGTTTACAATTATCTGTCTCCCAAAGCCTCAGATGATTTCATCGTCATTGTCTTTGCCAGACAATTAATGGGCAATTACTATGTGCAGAAAATTGTGCGAGGTACCACAGATTCAAAGATCTCTGTCCTTAGGTGACATACAATTTAGGCGTGATTAATGAGTGGTAGATAGGCAAATAGAGATAGATGATGGCGATACCTAGTTTGTTCTTCACTTCCATGTGGCAATAACAATTTTAAGTGGCTTCACACAGTGCTTCATTTTACCCTCACTTTCTTGAGGGGGAGGTAGGAAAAACACTTTATCCCTTTCGAAAATGAAGAGATTCACATACTAATGAATAGTGCAGATGAACAGTACACAGGACTGATCACTTGAAGCAAGAGGCAAAGGGAGCATAAGTGTGGGTAAAAGGAGAACCAAGCCGGGAGAGCGATGTATCCACGGGGAGCAGAGGAACCATCAAGCAGCGATGGGAAGAGAAAGCCGTCAATCTGAGCGCTGGGACCATGCGCGGGCTGTCAGTTTAGGCAGCAAACTCTCACCTGTGGCTGAGGCAGTGCCTCTGTGAAGGCTTTGAGGTTTGGATGAGGGGGGCAGGGGCACACCATTAATGGCCATGTTAAGACCCAGAGTGGATGCATTGTAGAGTAGAGATGATCTGTAGCCTGTCCCAGGCTTGCCCTATGATGTGTTTGACAGTGTCAGCACTGCCTTTGGGTGGGGTCAGCACAGACGAGGGGGCTAGGACCATCAGGACAATGACCTTTCTGTCGTCCCTTCTCTCTAACCCTAGAGGCCACATCCCACACGGTTTAAGTCTAGACACTGCTTAAATGCCTTCTCCTTCAGCAAGCCTTTCTTGACTTCACAAGCTAGCTGAGAGGCCCCTCTGAACTACCACTGTATACTCACCGCAGGGCAATGAAGCTGAGTGTCTGTGCCTCTCCCAATAGACTCTGGGCCTCTCGAGGGCAAGGGTCATGTCCTTATAGCTCTAATACTTTCTACAGTGACTAGCAAGTAGTCAGATCTCAAGTTTGTTGAATAACTAAAGGAATGAATGAGTTTGTGAACATAAGAAGAATATCACCAGATCTTCCAGGCCAGAACACTTTGGCTTTCTACATAAAGCACCTAGTTCCTGAAGCCTACCGGATACCTTTTTTTTTAATTGAAAAGTTCTTCTTTTCAGAAATAGGCTAGGTTCCAAAACATTATATGTAATGGTCTTTTTGATAGATTACAGTACCCACTTATTCAATAAAACGCTAATCTAGGAGTTCCTATGGAGGTTACTTTGTAAACATAATTGAAGTTCACAATCGGTAGACTTTCAGTACGGGAAATTATTTTAGATATTCTGGGTGCACCTGACTCAATCAGTTGAAAGGCCTCAAAAATAAGACAAGGATTCTCTGAAGAAGAAGGAATTCCACCTGTGGACAGTGGCTTCAGATCGGCAGCCTGCCCTCCTGTTGGCCTGCCCTGTGGATTTCAGACTTGCCTAGCCAGCCCCCACAATCATGCAAGCCAATTTCTTACAATAAATTTCTTAATATAATGTCCTTCTCTGATTGAATCCTGACTGATACACTATAAATTCAAAATGTCTGAAAGGGTTTGAGCTCACAGTTTCCGAATGCATTTTCAGTAAATAAGGAGATGTCAGATTCGCACAGCTTTCAATCACTCTTGCTGATACAAGAATGTTCCTTCATTCTCCTCCTCTTGCTGATACATTCTATCAGGTATCTTTTCCTGGCATGGACCTGTCTGTTCTATGTTAAATCTATTGACCTAACCCATCTCCGCAATCATTTCTGCATGTGTGGTGGGAAATAGAACTCCTTAGCAGTTCAGGTTGGATCTGGCTGGGCTGCCCTCCCACCCTGAGGGAGTTCAGATTCAAAATGGCTTTAGCACTATACAACTGCCCATGACCCACTCCAGAGGTTTACGTCGCAGAACCGTTACCACGCTGATTTCCAAGTTCTGCAAATACACCCCCAGCCTTCTCCAGAATTAAAAACAGTGTAATTCATGCTGTTTGACTTTGTTTGGCTGGATGATAATGGAAGAAAAGAAAGCACTTGGAGGTTGATGGTAAAGATAAAGCATGTACGAAGTAGTGTAATTCTCTAGCTGCACACTATAAAGTTTTCCATTTCATCCCTCTCCGCATCTCTTGCTTGTTATTGTCAATTGCGCAGGCAAAACACTTTCTCAGGCTTCATGATTCACTCTGACCTCTGGGATTCATTCTACTCTTTAAAAATTAATTCCATATGCCTGTACAACTTTTCATTTATTTTCTCAACACCTTCTGTTTAAAAATATTATCTCTACTTTAATTTTGTTGTAATTATGCCTCTTTTCTCAATATTAACTTTAATATTCTTTCTGTTTTGGCACCTCCAAGGTATGTGGGGTCAAAAATGGGGTTATAAAACATCTCAAAATCATGCACCAATGGAGCAATATACTAAATATTATAGAATAAATGGTTGGCAGAGACCCAAATGGCAGGGCACATCGGCCAATAGCGCCATCTGTTGGTCATGGATAGTGTTGGCTTCTCTTGGCTTTTTTCTCCCTAAAGCATTATTCTCATAAGGTGAACTTCTGTCGTGATCTCACATATCTTGCAAGTACTAGCCTTCTGTGAATGGTAAAGCCTTTAATGGCAATGGCCACTTCGGTCACCAAGTGATGAGAGCCAGGCCTTTTGGGAGGACAAGGGAGCCTGCAAAAGGGAGACTGGTGTGAGCCCCTTACTGTAACCGCAGCAGTGCTGAGGCTGTTTTCAAGTGGACTCATGGCCACGAGGGTGAGGGTCATGACCTAGAACAGAGTTCTTATTCTGGCTGCACATCAGAATTTCTGCAGTAAGACATGGGCTTTGGTTTTTTTTTTTTTAAGTTCCCCCAGGTTGATTTTGGTGCATAGGGCTTAAAACCACTTACCTAAAGACATGGAAGAGTACATGTTCTACATATTTGTCAAGGTCTTCACCTTTTTCACCCCAGCAGCCATTCTTTTCAGCCACAGTGCCATTTAGCAAATCTACCTCCAAGAAGTATTAGAGACAAAGAGGTTTCATGATGTTCCCAAGATTAGTCCACACATTGTGGCAAGCTCAGGTATGGAACTCAGCTCTTGGGGTCTTACGCTATAGGAACTGCAAGTTGGAAGCCATCAACTCCCTACGCCTCCCATGATTTTTGAGGTTTTATTGTAAGTCATTGATGGATCGTTGCTCCACCCCTGTCCAGGACCCTTTGGCCATGACGCTGGCCAGATCAGAAGGCAGCTGCTCCTCTAGGCTAGAGGTGAGCCTGTCCCTCTGTGAAAAGGCCAATCCTAGTGCTTTGCTGTAGTTTGAATGTTTGTGTCTCCCCAGAATTCCCAACCCCCAAAGATGATTGTATTAGGAGGTGAGGCCTTTGGGAGGTGCTTAAGTTATAATGATGGAGCCCTCCTGAACAAGATCAGTGCTTTTATAAAACAGACCCCCCAGGGTTACCTAGCTCCTTCCACCATGTGAGGATACAGCAAGAAGACACAGACTATGAACCGTGAACAGGATTCTCACCAGCACCTGACTGTGCTGGCACTCTGATATTGTACTTCAAGCCTCCAGAACTGTAAGAAATAAATTTCTGTTGGTTATAAGTGTTCCTTTGATCTCAGCCCACTGATAGTGATGTTTTTGGCTAGGAATGCCCGGGACACTCACCTTGGCCCTTATAATAGTGATGAGCACAGACACTTCCCCCACTAAAGCCAGCATTGTGGCTGGACCAGCCCCTGTGGTTCTTCTTATGGTTGCAAGGCACACCTCAGCAACAACCATCAGGGAACTTTGAAAGAATAAGGCTCATTACTCCCAAGTTCTGGAGGTTACAAGGCATGCTTGGGGTCACAGAGTGAATCTTTGGATAAAGAAAGAGTATGTGGTCTCGGTCTCTGCCTTTACGGAGTCAAGGGCAGAGTGCCTAGGGCTTCATGTGTTCACTTTTTAATTGATGAATTTAAAACATAAGGGTGAGAATTAGGGCACGGGAAGGGAGAAATAGGGCCACTGAAGGAGTCAGTTATCTAGGCTACCCATGATTTTCTAAAAGGGGAACTTTGTGGGTGCGGGTGGCCTAGCTTCTTATCTAGGTATTCTACTGGTAGCTGTGTCGTAGAGCTGGCAATATGTTTGTTTGAGATGGATGTCTTTGAAATGGATGTCTCAGCAGTCAAAAGCTTAACGTCAGGCCCTTACGGTAGAATAACCTAGTCAGTCTGTGGTATTTTGTTATAGCAGCTGGAACAGACTGAGATAGGCTTATAAAGGTATTGAGTCAGACTCTGATTCTACAGACTCTCATTGCCATCCACAACCGCCTGTGGAAGATAGTAGATGGCCTCCTGGACGTAACAGACGTGAGTGGCCTGAGATGCCCCCACACTCACCCTCTTACAGTAACTAAAAAGGAAATACTACATATTTCAATTCCTTTAGGAGAGATAAGACAGTTTGATCAGTAATCTGAGTGTTAGAATATTTAAATGCAGGTTTTATTACTACCAAACACCAAGGCACTTAAAAAAATTAGGATAGTGCTATACATTAATGGGGAGATAAGAACACTGAAAATAAACACACACCACTTGCATGAACACAAATGGAGCTGCCAAAGTGCTGAAAAAGTGGTAGGCAGAATATTCCCCTTACAAGCTTATTAACATCTTACATATAATTAACAAAATCTCTCTGGCTCTCCAGTATCTGGTTGTTGCTTCCATTGCCAGCTTTGTCACATCCCACAACTCCCCCTTCCTTTCCTCTTCTGCCGTCCCCAGTGCCTTATACTTTATATGCCAAACAACTGACAGGTCACCTCACTTTTCATACCTCTGCATTTGCATGAACTATTGCCTCTCCCTTAGCTGTGCTTCCCTTCTTGCCCACCTGAAGAATTCTCACTACTCTTTCAAAACTCAATGCACTATAAAGTCCCCCCTCAATAGGCAATGGATATTAACAAACACTCAGCAAATGAAAAATGAGAGTTTCTGATAAAGATATAAATATGTTCATTCTCATGCATAACTGAAGAAAATCAAACCTAACAATGAAATATGATTCATCCCTAAAAAATAACAAAGATATGGCAACATAGACATTCTCATTAATTTCTGGTGACATTTTAAAAAAGTAAATTAGAAATATATGTCAAAATCCTTAAGAATATCATTTATCTAGTAATTCCACTTCTGAGAATCAACTCTAAGAAAATAAGTGGAAATTCAGAGAAAGAGTTTAATTATCAGGTATTTTGCAGACTTAATAATAGCTCAAAATTAATGTAAATACTAAATATTAGGAGGATGGCTAAATAAATTATATCATTAAGATAAAATACTATGAAGCCTGTAGAAATAAATTTTATCAAGATTATACCAACATATATTAGTTAGGATGATTTTAGTTGCAATTCAGAAAAACAAACTCCAGTTGCCTTGAGCAATAATATTCCATTATTTGGTCACCATTTTATTTACTTGTTGATGGATATTATGGTTGTTTCTAAATTTTGGCTATTGTGAGCAATGCGATTATACACATTGGTGTGAATTTTCCCAGTTATAAATCTATAAACATGGATTTGTTCCATAATCTAATAAGGCATAATCAAATATCGAACTATATATCACCTCTCTTTGTACATCATGACACATGTTAGTATGTTAAAGTCTCCGTGAAATCTATAGTTTAAAAAAAATCACAAACAACACTGTGTTAAACTAAGAGGATTCTTAACTGATTTGGCTATGGGCTGATTTGCAAAAAAAAAAAAAAAAAAAGAATATTTTTTTATATGCAATTGAACATGATTAGGAACAAGTAGGCCTATGTTTTAGAATAATGTCGGATGCAAACAAATTATAAACATATTATAAATGTAGCTATGTAGGAGGGGAAAAAAGATGAAGTAGGAAGGCAAAGCAGAAATTTCCTTCTCCAACGCATACACCAAGGAAACAACTACAGCAAATACAACTAACCCTGAAAATGGCCTGAAGACTGCAGACAAGACCTGATGAATAAGAGAAGACCACACAGAGAAGGGTAAAGTGGCAGAGCCATGATCAGTCGGGACCTCAGCCCTTCCCCCATTCCAGACCACAAAAGGGAGGGGAAAGGCACTCAGGAACTCTGCACACTTGGCCCTAGAGATCTGCTCTGGGAACATGAGTCCATATTGCATGGGGCTTTGGTGATTAGCAGAGCTTTGGACACCAGGGAGAACTGGAGCACTCTGGGAGGCTGAGACTCCTGTCACTTGTGGAAGACAGGCATACTCCATTTGTCCTGCTAAGACCCCAAACAGAGGCAGCAGTTTGAAAGATTAGCCAGAAGCAGGAAGGATGCCAGAGGGGTGAGGGTTGGATGCAGCTCTTTCTACAGAGGAAAGAACAGATGAACGGTACCGCCCCAGCCCAAAAGTTTGGGCACTTACAGGAGTCCCAAATGCTTCACCCCCTTCACTGGTGGCTCAGCTCTGAGGCATTTCCCTGCACGACTACCCGCCAACACACCTTGCCTTCTCAGCAGCATCAGGCTTGGCTCCCTGGCAGGCAGAGGGAGACTTTGTTGCCTGGTGGGCAGAGGGAGGCTTTCCAAGCTTTCTTGGCCCTATCTCAGCCCAATAGGGGAGGTGCCTGTGGGAGCCAACTCCTAGCACTCCTTCCTTCTCATGGGCTGCTGAATCCACCACCACTTGCCAGCATGCTATGCCTGTCTCATAGCTACACAAACACCCTGCCCACCCTATTAGCTCAGTAGCATCTCCACTGCGGCAGGGCAGGCAGAGGGCAGCCCTGCACACAACAAGCCCAACAGAAGCTCTGCTGCTCTGCTTGCAAGGCTCAGTTTGTCCAGCTGAGACAAACTGCTGGCTGCAGCTGAGTGAGCGAGACCACTGCCTGTACAGAAAGACAGCCCTGACCATTGTCCACCAACAGCAACTGGGGCTTCACTGCAAAGGAAATCCAGGCACTGGAGAGTAAACAAACTTAAGCTCTGGGCACCACAAGACACCATCTTCATAAAGCAATTACTTTCTAGACCAGGAAGCATAGAGGATGTATCTAATATAAAGGAAGAAACAGGAACTCAGACAAAATGAAGAGGCAGAGGAATATGTTCCAAACAAAACTATAGAATAAGACACCAAAAAGAGGGCTAAATGAAACAGAGATCACTAATCTTCTTGATAAAGATTTCAAAGTAACAATCATAAATATGCTCAATGATCTGTGGAAAAGTTTTGATGGTCTCAGGGAGGACTTCAACAAAGAGAAATAAGAGTTGAGAACGAGTCACTCAGAGATGAGGAATACAGTTACAGCAACTGAAATGAAATATTCATTTGGGGGGAATGAATAATAGATTGTTGCAAGTATAGGAGAAAATCAATGAGATGGAAATTATAGGAAAATAATGAAGCTGAGAAACAGAGAAAAAGGAATCTCTAGAAATGAGAGGATGCTAAGAGAGCTGTGTGACAATTCCAAATAAAACACTATTTGCATAATAGGGGTACCAGAAATAGAAGAGAGAAACAAAGGGACAGAAAGTCACTTTGGAGAAATAATTGCTGAAAACGTCCCCAATCTGAGGGAGGAAATAAACACCCAGATCCTGGAGGTACAGAGAACCTTTAACCAAAGGAACCCCAGGATGACAATACCAAGACATACAATAATTAAAATGACAAAGATTAAGGATAAGGAGAGGGTATTAAAAGCAGCCAGAGAGAGATACACTAGTGGGCTATCAGCAGACTTCTCAGCAGAAAATTTGCAGGCCAGAAGGGAGTAGCATGAAATATTTAATGTATTGAAATAGAAGGAACTTCAACTAAGAATACTTTACCCAGAAAGATTATCATTCAAATTTGAAGGAGAGATTACACATTTACCAGATAAACTAAGGCTGAAGGAATTTAAAACCACTAAACTGGCCTTACAGGATATGTTCAAGGTATTTCTGTAGATGGAAATGTTCTTAAGCCTACATAGTTTTCACCAAGGAAAATAAACACACAGTAAAGGTAGTAGACCAATTACTTATGAAGCAATTATGAAATTAAAACAAAACAAAATCAGTAAAACCAACTATACACAAAATCAGTCAAGGGATACACAAAAATATGCAGATTATGACATCTAATACATAAAATGTGCAGGAGGAAGAATAAAAGAGAAGTGCTTTCAGACTGTGTTTGAAATAAAGCAATCATCAACTTAATATAGACTGTTATATAGTTAGGAAACTATCCATAAACCTTGGCTTATAGTAACCACAAACCTAAAGCCTATAATAGATAAACAAAAAATTAAAAAAGAGAAATACAATGACAACACTAAAAAAAAACCCCATCAAATAATGAGAAGTATATAAGAGAGGAAGAAAGGAACAGACAGGAACTACAAAAACAACCAGAAAACAATAAAATGGTAATAAATACATACCTATCAATAATTACCTTAAATGTAAATGGATTGATGCATTGATTAAAAGACATGGTGGCAGAATGGATAAAGAAACAAGAGCCATCTATACTCTGCCTACAAGAGACTCATTTCAGACCTAATAACATAAACAGACTGTAAGTGAAGGGATGGAAAATGATATTTCATGCAAATAATAGGAGAAAAAAGCAGGAGTAGCAGTATTTATATCAGACAAAACAGACTTCAAAACAAAGAAAGTAACAAGAGATGAAGGCATTACATAAAGATAAAGGAATCCATCCAACAAGAGGATGTAACAATTATAAATATCTATGCACCCAACATAGGAGTACCTAAGTATGTAAACAAACATTAACAGAATTAATGGGGGAAATAGACTGTAACTTATTCATATTAGAGGACTTTAACATACATCTTACATCAATAGACAGATCAACTGGAGAGAAAATAAATAAGGAAACAGGTACTGAACAACACATTAGAACAGATGGACTTAACAGCTATCTATAGACCATTCCACCCAAAAACAACAGGATATGCATTTCTTTCCAGAGTATATAGGACATTCTAAAGAATAGATTACATACAAAGCCACAAAAAAAGCTTCAGTAAGTTTATAAAAATTTAAACTGTATCAAGTAACTTCTCAGACCAAAATGATATGAAATTAGAAATAAATTACATAAAGAAACTAAAAACCCCACAAACACGTGGAAGCAAACAATATGCTTCTAAATTATCAATGGATCAATGAACAACTCAAAACAGAAATCAATCAATACATGGAGACAAATTAAAACAAAAACATAACAGTGCAAAATTTATGGGACACCACAAAAGTGGTTCTAAGGGGGAAGTACATAGCAGTACAGGCTAACCTCAAGAAACAAGAACAATACCAAATAAATGGTCTAATTCACACCTGAAGAAACTAGAAAAAGAAGAACAAATGAAACCCAAAGTTAGCAGAAGTTAGTAGAAGGAGGGACATAATAAAGATCAGAGCAGAAATAAATAAAATAGAGAAGAATAAAACAAAAGAAAAAGCATAGAAACCAAGAGCTGGTTCTTTGAGAAGATAAACAAAACAGAAAACCCTCTAGTCACACTTATCAAGAAAAAAGAGAATAAACAAATAAAATCAGAAACAAAAAAGGAATAGTTATAAATGATATCACAGAAATATAAAGAATTGTTACAGAATTCTGTGAAAAATTATTTGCCAACAAATTCCTAGGAAAGTACAACATTCCAAGATTGATGCAGGAAGAAACAGAAAATGTGAGCAGACCAATTAGCAGTAATGAAATTGAATTTGTAATAAAAAACTCCCCCCAAAAACAGAAGTACAGAACCAGATGGCTTCACAGCTGAATTCTACCAAACATCTAAAGAAGAGATAAGGCCCATCCTTCTTAAAGTATTCCAAAGGTAGAAGAGGAGGGAATATTTCCAAACTCATTCTATGGGCCAGCATCACTCTAATACCAAAACCAGACAAGAACACTACAAAAAAAGAAAATTATAGACCAATATCCCTGATGAACATAGATGCAAAAATCCTCAACAAAATATTAGCAAATCAAATTAAAAAATACATCAAAAGAATCATCCATCATGACCAAGTGGAATTTATTCTAGGGATGCAAGGATGGTACAGTATTTGTAAATCAATGTGATATACCACATTATCAAAAAAAAGGGTAAAAACCATACAATCATCTCAATAGATGCTGAAAAGGCATTTGACAAAATTCAACATCCATTCAAGATAAAAACTCTCAACAAAAAGGGTGTGGAGGGTACATACCTCAACATAATAAAGGCCATATATGACAAACCAACAGCTAACATCATATTTAATGGTGAAAAGGTGAAAGCTTTTCCTATAAGATCAAGAAAAAGACAAGGATGTTCACTCTCACCCCTTTTATTCAACATGTTCTGGAGTTCTCAGTCATGACAATTGGACAAGATAAAGAGATAAAAGGTATCCAAATTAGTAAGGAAGAAATAAAACTGTCATTATTTGCATATGATCTGATATTATATATAGAAAAACCTAAAGACTCCACTAAAAAACTATTAGAACTAATAACTGGATTCAGCAAAGTTGCAGGATGTGAAATGAATACACAGAAATCTGTTGTACTCTTTTATACTAACAACAAACTAGCAGAAAGAGAAACCAGGAAAACAATTCCATTTACAATTGTATCAAAAAGAATAAAATACCTAGGAATAAACCTAACCAAGGACCTGAAAGACTCTGATGAGAGAAATTAAAGAAGACACAAATAAATGGAAATCTATTCCATGCATATGGATAGGAAGAATTAATATTGTCAAAACGGCCATCCTACCCAAAGAAATTTACAGATTCAATACAATCCCTATCAGAATGCCAATGGCTTTTTTCAATGAACTCGAGAAAAGAAACCTAAAATTCATATGGAGCAACAAAAGACCCTGAATAGCCAAAGCAATTCTGAGAAAGAAGAACAAAGCAGGGGGTATAATGCTCCCTGGCTTAAAGCTATAATACAAAGATACAGTAATCAAAACAGTATTTACTGGCACAAGAACAAACCCACAGATCAATGGAACAGAATAAAGAACCCAGATATAATCCCTTGCATATATGGTTAATAAATATATGATAAAGGAGCCATGAATATACAATGGGGAAAAGACAGTCTCTTCAAAACTAGTGTTGGGAAAACTGGACAGGGACATGAAAGAGAATGAAACAGGATTATTGTCTAACCCCATACACAAAAGTAAACTCAAAATGGATTAAAGACCTAAATGTAAGAACTGAAACCATAACACTCCAAAAAGAAAACACAGGCAAAAATCTCTTGAACATAAGCACATGCAATTTTTTCCTGGATACATTTCCTAGGGTAAGGAAAACAAAATAAACAAGCAGGACTACATCAAACTAAAAAACTTATGTACAACAAGGATCCCATCAGAAGAACAAAAAAACAACCTACAGAATAGGAGAATATATTTGTAAGTGATTTATATGGTAAGGGGTTAACACTCAAAATATATGAAGAACTCTTATGACTCAGCATACACACAGAAATAACCCAGTTAAAAAATGGGCAGGGTACTGAACAGACATTTTCTAAAGAAGGCATACAGATGGCCAACAGGCACATGAAAAGATACCCCACATCATTAATCATCAGGGAAATGTAAATCAAAACCACAATGAACTATCACCTCACACCAGTCAGAATGGCAACTATCCAAAAAACAAAAAATAACAAGTGTTGGTGAGGATGTGGAGAAAAGGGAATGCACTTACACTGTTGGTGGGAATGTAAAGTGTTACACCCACTGTGGAAAGCAGTATGGAAATACCTCAAAAAACTAAAAATAGAAATACCATACAATCCAGTAATTCCACTTCTAGGAATCTACCCAAAGAAAAAATTCCTTATTCAAAAAGATATATGCATACCCTTTATTTATTGCTGCATTATTTACAATAGTCCAAGATATGGAAGCAACCTAAGTGTCCATCAATAGATGTAAATAAGTAGAATAGTAGATATACACAATAGAATATTATTCAGCCCTAAAACAGAAATAAATCCTGCCATTTGCAACAATGTAGATGGAGCAAGAGGCTATTATGCAAATGAAATAAGGCAGAGAAATACTAATACCATGTGATTTTACTTATTTTTGAAAAATAAAAACAAAACAAAGCAAAAGGAACAAAATAACATTAGACTTATAGACACTAAGAAGTGACTGGTGATTACCATGTGGGAGGGGTTAGAGTGGGTTGAGGGGGATAAAAAGGCACAAAAAATTTCAATCATAATATAAGTTGATCATGGGGATGTTAAATAGCAAGGAGAATATAGCCAGTGATTTTGTAACATCTTCCTATGTTGACAGATAATAACTGCACTAGTGGGAGTGAGGGTTTAATAATAGGGTAATGTTGAACCACTGTGTTGTATACATGAAACCAATATAAGATTATATATCAATCATACTTCAATAAAAAATTTACCCATGTTAAACAAAATTTATGTATAGATATATAAAAAAGATAAGGAAATTCACCAAAGGATTTACAATGTTTGTCTTTATATCATTGAATTATGAATAATTTCTGTTCCATTTGTAGTTTTCTGTATTATTTTCTAAAAGGATAATATATTACCTTTATAGTCAGAAAAGTCTGAATTAAAAAAATATATACATCCATCACTCTGTTACTAAAATATAGGCAAAATGAAGAAAAGATGGAATAACTCAAGGAGAAAGGGATGAATGAAGCAGACTGTCTCCCCTGAACATATTCAGTTCTACTTTCCATCCCTTACTCTATCTCTGCACTGTACATGTGTTTTCTCTTAGTTATTGATTATTTATCCTGCTGAAAGTCTGCTGTGTGCTCAGACCAGGCCTCTCCTTTACTCCATCTGGAGTGAAAGCTGTTCCTTGGAATAACAAATCAGAGCTAAAACTGGGTGAGTGGACCTACACCGTCCTCACCTTCATTTGAGTGGTATTTTCACTGCTATAGATTCTGTTTGTAGTTCTTTTTTCCACCTTCAGCACTTTCAGAGACATTGGCCTATGTCTTTTACTTCTCTTGTTTCTGATGAGATGCCAGCTAACATCTCATATACAATGTTTCACTTTTCTCTGCCTGCTTCCAGATTTTATTCTTATGTTTGGTTTTCAGTGGTTTAACTATTGTTGTGATTTTCACTGTACTTATCCTAATAGACATTTACTGAGCTTTGTTCACATATTTCTGGAAACTCATTTTTTCAAATATTTTTTATGCCCCATTTTTCTCTTTCTCCTGAGACTCCAATTACCCTTAAATTAGACCACTTGACTTTGTCCTGCATGTCACAAGAGCTCTGGTTATATTTCTTTCCCAATCTGTTTTTCTCTGTTCATTGGGTTAGGTAATTTCAACTGATGTATTTTTTAAGCTTGTTGACCCTTTCTTTTGCCTTTTCATATCTGCTCTTAATCCCAGTCAATTATATTTATTTCTGATGTTTTTCTTTTCAGCTTTAGAATTTACACTTCATACTTTTAAATAGTTTCCATTTCTCTGCTGAGATTCCATATCTTTTCATTACTTATGATGCTTTCCTTTAAGTATCTGAAAATATTTATATAGTTACTTTAAAGCCTTTATTAATGCCAACATCTATATAATCTTAGAGTAAGTTTTATTTGACTACTGTATCTCTTGATCACATTTTCCTATTTCTTTGTGTGTCTTATAATTTTCCATTGTATGCTAGACATTTTGCATGGCACACTGTAAAGATTGGACATTATTATCTTCCACTGAAGAGTGTTGGTTTTGTTTTTTCCTATCAAGGAATTAACTTGGTTAGACTCAAACCCAAACTCTCTCCCTTATCATGGGCACTAGCTAAAGTCTCTGTTAAGTTCTTTCAAACCTCCACTGTTTCTTTTCATTGGACTCCTTGGAGTCTGCCCCTTCATGTATAGGGGTCAATAGGGGATTTAGGCAGAGTTTATATGCACATTTTGGGGGCCCTTTCTTTGGATCCTACCTTTCTAAGATGTCCTCTTTCACTATCTGCACTAGTAGTCCTGAACTCCATTTAATGACTCCTCAAACTGGAAAGACTGATCTTCCTTTATTGGATTCTTGTTGCCCTAGCCTCAGGCCGATAGCATACATAATTAAATAACCTCTAGAAAAAAACTGCTATCTTTAAAGGACCAGTTCCGCTCCAGTTTTGCCAACTTGATAATTCATATTACTCAAGGAATTTGAATTGAAATTTTTGAATTTATTGGTATAAAGTTATTTATAATATCTCTTACTATATACTCTTTAAGATGAAGTATTCTGAATGTCTATTAAACTGAGTAGGAAACTAGAGAAAATTGCAGAACACTGTCCAACTCTGAATCCAAAAGTCCTTTGAAAAAATAGTGTCTGTGTCCCATGCTCATGGGAAGAATTAATATTATCAAAATCACCATTGTGCTTAAAGTGATCTACAGATTCAATGCAATTCCTGTAAAAATACTAACAGCATTCTTCAATGAACTAGAAAAAATAGTTCTAAAATTCATATGGAGCCACAAAAGACCCTAAATAGCCAAAGCAGTCCTGAGAAGGAAGAACAAAGCTAGGGGGAATACACTCCCTACTTCAAGCTCTACTACAAAGCCACAGTAATCAAATGAATTTGGTACTGGCACAAGAACAGACCCATAGATCAATAGAACAGAATAGAGAGCCTAGATATAAACCCACACATATTTGGCCAATTAATATATGATAAAGGAGCCATGGATATAAAATGGGGAAAATGGGGAAAGGATAGCCTTTTCAACAAATGGTGTTGGCAAAACTGGACAGCTACATGTAAGAGTATGAAACTGGATTATTGTCTAACTCCACATACAAAAGTAAACTTGAAATGGATCAAATGTATTTGGTCAAGAATGTAAGTCATGAATGTAAGTCATGAAACCATAAAACTCACAGAAGAAAACATAGGCAAAAATCTCTTGAATATAAACATGAGCAACTTTTTCCTGAACACATCTCCTTAGCAAGGGAAACAAAAAAAAAATGAACACATGGGACTACATCAAACTAAAAACTTCTGTACATCAAAGGACACAATCAGCAGAACAAAAAGGCATCCTACAGTATAGGAGAATATATTCCTAATGACATATCTGATAAGCGGTTAACATCCAAAATATATAAAGAACTCAGATGCCTCAACACCCAAAAAGCGAATAACCCTATTAAAAAATGGTCAGAGGATATGAACAGACACTTCTCCAAAGAAGAAATTCAGGTGGCCAACAGGCACATGAAAAGATGCTCCACATCAGTAATTATCAGGGAGATGCAAATTAAAACAACAATGAGATATCATCAGTTAAGATGGCCAACATCCAACAGGCAAGTAACAGCAAATGCTGGCAAGGATGCAGAGAAAGGGGAACCCTCCCACACTGTTGATGAGAATGTAAATCAGTTCAAACATTGTGGAAAACAATATGGAGGTTCCTCAAAAAACTAAAAATAGAAATACCATTTGACCCAGGAATTCCACTCCTAGGAATTTACCCAAAGAAAATAAGATCCCAGATTCAAAAAGACATATGCACACTTATGTTTATCGCAGGACTATTTACAGTAGCCAAGACATAGAAGCAACCTAAGTGTCCATCAGTAGATGAATGGATAAAGAAGATGTGGTACATATACACAATGGAATATCATTCAGCCATAAGAAGAAAACAAATCTTACTATTTGCAACAACATGGACGGAGCTAGAGGGTATAATGCTCAGTGAAATAAGCCAGGCGGAGAAAGACAAGTACCAAATGATTTCACTCATTTGTGGAGTATAGCAACAAAGCAAAAAATAAGGAAAAAAACAGTAGCAGAGTCACAGACTCCAAAAAAGGACTAACAGTGACCAAAGGAAAAGGGGGTGGGAAGAGCTGGTGGAGAGGAGGAAGAAGGGGATTAAGGGGCATTATAATTAGCACTCACAATATAGGTAGGTCACTGGGAAGGCAGTACAGCATGGAGAAGACAAAAAATGACTCTATAACATTTTACTATTCTGATAGATAGTGACCATAATGGGGGGGGGGACTTGATAATATGGGTGAATGTTGAAACCACAATGTTGTTCACGAAAACCTTCATAAGATTGTATATCAATGATACCTTAATTAAAAAATAGTGCCTGTGATATTTATTTATATTTTTCTTATATTATCCATTTGACTTCAATTTTATAAAAGTTAAATGACATGATTTTTAAAAAATTTAAATGTCTTTTCAAATTATAAAAGTTTTAGCTACTTAAAAATTTCCAATTTTTCAAAATATTATCTGTAATCAAAACTAGCTGAATTCCCCTTCTTAAATTATATATCCTGAAAATTACCTAAGCCTTTTGCTTTTCTCTTTAGTAATAAAAACATGCCTCTGAAAGCGGCACTGCAGTTCAATTATAAATGAACTAGAGTACATTACCTAAGAGGTAGCTTTCTTATGAAATTTAGTTCTAGTTTTATAGCCAAAAGGAAAAATCCCAAAAAGATGTTGATTTAAAATCAAATAAAAATTTCAAAAGGCTGGTTTTGTGAATTTTAATTCTCAAGTTACAATCCATGGTAATCTCATCTGGGAAGTAAACTTTACTTGATACGCAATAAGAGAAAGTTTTCATATACTTCTCAAGTATCATTTGTTCATTCCCTTGTCATAACCCATAATTCAGTTATCACAATGCATCCTTAAGTCATTATTTGAAACTTACACTTAATTTTCTACACTTAAAATAACCTCATGTTTTCTTTTCCATTCAGCAAATATCAATTTCACCATTTCTGTTTTCTATCAAGGGGTGAGGTCAAACAGGAAGAAGGAGGTTAGATTTGTGTCTTCTTCGGTCTGATGAAAAAACTGCTTTACTTTGTCACAAAGAACATTGTTCCTTTTTTTAAAGTCAGATTTATTGAAGAGCAATTTGTGTACAGTAAAATCCACCCACAAATTCATACAGTCCAGTAGCCACCACCATAATCAAAGAATAGACATTTTCCTTAACCCATAAATTCCCTCAGGCTGCTTTGTCAAGTCCCTCCCTATGTTTACAGTCCACTAAGATGGTTGCCTTTTCCAGAATGTCATATGAATGCAGTCATGCAGTATGTAGTGTTTTGTGCCTTGTTTTTTCTCCAACCATCACACCGTTGAGATTTATTCATGTTGTTACATATGCCAATAGTTCATTCTATTTAATTGCTGAGTAATATTCCATTGTGTGGATATACCACCACATTTTATTTATTCATTCACTAGTCGATGGACATTTGAATAGTTTCCAGGTTTTGGTAATTATAGATAAAGCCACTGAAACATCTGTGCATTATGTTTGTGTGTGGACATATGTTTCATTTTCATATTGGGTAAATATCTATGAGTGGGATTGCCAAGTTTTATGTCTTTTGTTTTGTAAGAACTTCCAAACTGTTTTCCAAAGTAGCTATACAATTGTATTCACATCAGCAATGTATGAAAGCTCCATTTCTCTGCATTCTTGCTGGTAGCATTTCAAATATAGGTAGTATCTGAATGTTGTTTAATTTTGCATTTTCCTAATGTTGTTGAAGACCTTTTCATGTACTTTTTTGTGACCCATGTATTGTCTTTGGTGAACTATTCAAACGTTTTGCTGTTTTCAAATGGGCTGTTTGTTTTCTGATTACTGAGTTTTGAGAGTCCTTCATATATTTTGGGTATGTGTTTTGAAAATATTTTCTCCTAGTTCTATGTCTTGTATTTACGTCTTCTTCAAAGTGTCATTCAATATGCTTTTACTTTTAGTAAAGTTCAGTTTATCAATTTTTTCATTTATGGACTGTGCTTTTTGTATCCTATTTAATAAACAGAATCAAACTCAAGATCACAAAGATTTTCTCCTGTTTTCTTTCAGAATTTTTTAACTTGCTAGGTTTTACATTTAGGTCTGTGACCATTTTTCCATTTAATTTTTGTACATGGTTTAATGTATGGGTCAAGATACAATTTGTTGCATATGCATAGCCAGCTGTTCTAGCATCATTTGCTGAAAAGACTATCTTTTTACATTGAATGGTCTTGACCTGTTTTTGGATTCTTCACTAATCTTTATGCTTTTTATTTCACTAATACTCCACTGTCCTGATTAATGTGGTTTCTTGATAAGTCTGGAAAACATGTAATATGTGTCTCTTTGTTTTTCTTTTTCAAACTGTTTTGACTATTTTAATTCCTTTGATTTTTCTTATAAACTTCAGAATCAGCTTTTGGATTTCTATTTTAAAAATGTGTGCTTGGATTTTGATCGGAATTGCATTAACTCTGTAAATCAGTTTGCAGAAAACTGACATCATAACAATATTGAATCTTGCAAATGAATGAGCACAACGTATTTTTCCATTTAAGTATTTTGTTTCTTTCATAATTTTAGGTTTTCAGTATACAAATATTGCACATTTTTAATAGATTTTTCCCTGAGTATATCCAGACTCTACATAGGCAATCATGTTACCTGTGATTAGAGAGAGTTTTGTTTATTTTTTCTAGTTTGTTTGCCTTTTATTTCTTTTTTTCTTTATTGCACTGATAAGGACTTTCAGTATGATGTTAAAGTGGTGATAGAGAGTGGGCATATTTACCTTGTTTCTGATAGTAGTATTCAGTCTTTTACTATTTAGTCTGGTATTAGCTGCAGGTTTTTTACATATGGCCTTTACCAACTTGAGAGTTACCTGTAATTCCTGGTTTGCCTAGTGTTTTCATGAATGGTGCTGAATTTTGTCAAATGATCTTTCTGCACTGAGTGAGATATTCATGTTTTTTTTCCTTTAATCTGCTGATACGGTGAATTATATTGAGTGATTTTCAAATTTTGAACAATATTGCATCCCAAGGACAAATCCCACTTGGTCATGATGTATTATCATTTAAATATATTGCTGGTCTCAAGTTGCTAATATTTTGTAGAAATTTTTTACATTAGTATTTATGAGGAATATTAGTCATTGTTTTATTTTCTTATAATACCTGCCTGATTTCGGTATCAGGGTAATGCTGACCTTATAAAATAAGGTGGGAACTATTTCCTTCCATTATGCTTTCTGTTTTATAGAATTGCTATGATATCTTCCTTAAACTCAGAATTCACCAGTGAAGCATCTGGGCAGGAGTTGTCTTTTGGGAAGGTTTTAAATTATAAATTCAAAATTTTAAGTAAATACAGGACTGTGCAGTTTATCTTGAGTAAGCTTTGCCAATTTGCATCTTTCAAGGAATTTGTCCATTTTATCTAAGTTGTCAAATTTATTGGTGTAAAGGTATCATCATATTTCCTTATTATTCATTTATTGTTTTCCTTATTGGGGGTACAGCTCAAATCTGTGTTCAGCTCTGTTAGCTTTACTAGAGAAATATGTGAGTGTATGTATCTGCCCTATGTAAGTGTATTTCAAGGGTTGGTCAGAGATGAGGACAGTTGAGCTTCCCCCTCTTCGTATCTAGCCTTTTAGATATTCCCCCTTAGTTTCTACCTGTTGCAGTTGCCCCATACCCTGGCTCTTTTAGCCAGAAAGACTGTGGGTTTTATATTGGAGTTTTAGCCCCTCTGCCAGGTGCAGACTAGAGCTTGCCTTGATCTAAACACTATAAAATCTGGAAACTCAACAGTGCCATTTTCTTTCTTCCATATATTCACTCCAGTATCTTCCTACTTTTAATCATTCTCCAGTGTCTTTAAATACTACAGGAGCCGTGCTCACACTTAAATTTCTAAATGTCTCCTAGAGAAGAGAAGGAAGAGCAAAGTGAGGCCAAGTTGACACAAACCCCTCCCAGAGAGGGACATCACTCTCCCTCTGTAATAACTGCCTATTCTTCCTTCATAAATAAATGAATAAATAAAGTGCTTCTTCATGCACCAGACATCTTGATAGGCAAAGGAAGGTCAGTGATAACTGAGATATGGTCCTTGCCTCCAGTGCCTCCTGTTTAGCCATGTCAACAAAAGTATAGCAGAATGTTCTAAGCTTTGTGCTAGAGGATTGGGGTATGATGAGAATCACAAAGGAAAGAGTGGTTAATACTACCCGCGGGGGTTTCAGGTAAGACTCTGTATGACTAAATGTTGGCAAGGTGTACAGACATGAGGGTGGGAAAACTGGCCATTTGCGTATGGAGATCAGAGGCATGAACCTACCTGCTATTTTCTGGAAAGCTGCAGGGTGTCAGTGCATGTGGTATGAGGTGGGATGGAAGAGGAGGCTGGAGAGGTAGAGAGAGTCCTGACACGGAGGGTTTTATTGCATGATTAAAGAATTTGGACTTCATCTCATAGAATGTACTAAGCCATAAAAGTGTCTTCATCAGGAGGATAGTGGAACCACATATGTGTTAGGAAAATCCCTGTGTTCACTCCTTCATGTTCTTGATGCCTGTCAGTGTCCTTCCCTGAGGAGTTGGTCTGATGGGGGCAAGGAGTGGGGTCAACAGAGAAGAAACATAGTCTTCAGAACCATCTAGTCTAAAATTAGACTACAGTCATTTATTGTGCTCTACACTGAGACTCTTTTCACACCAGATAAGGTCTGGGGACCAGACCTGTTTGGACATGGCTTGGGTGAGAAACAAGTTGCCTTTTCCAAAGAAAATTTAGATTTTAGGAGGAAAATCACAACATCAGCGTTCCAAGCAAAGGGACATGATGGGCCAGCCAGACTGTACAAAAATTAATGCTACAAAATAACCATAATTAAGCCTGTCTAAGAGCATAACTGGGAGAGAGTGGAGGCCATAGGTCACTGGGAATAAAATTGGGAAGTGCTTATCAAATGCTGTTACTGTTTGGAAATCAGAAAGAAAAGAATGAAGGTGAGTTCAATTTTCTTTCTGGAAGCAGGACTAAGAGTTTCAGGCAAGTTTCCTGGAGCTCTGAAATAAAGAAAACAATGGAAAGTAGGGAGCTGCATGAAATAGCACAGGGGAAATGTGTCTCTCTACAGTAAGCCTCGCGTTTCTTCTCAGAGTCAGGTGCCCAGCCAGAGTTGGGATAGCTGCTGAAAACAATGAACTGAGGAAAGAGTTAAGCAGTTGCTCTCAAACTGAAGCCTGTGGATAACGGATCCCTGAGCCAGTCTTAAATGTCATCACTACATGACATTTATAATGTAGCTATGTCTGCCTAAACCATTTGACCTAAATTAGCTATAACATGGTAGTTAATTAAAGCTAAGAGTCACCTCACTGGAGCCTTTCAGAGACAGCCCCATCTGTTCTACGTTCTGTTAAGGTTCCCAGTAGGAATGGCAGGATGTGGTGTGTTGGGGAGTGTAAGACTTAGAACACCTGGTTTCAAGTCCACACTCTATCATTGACTAGCCTGAAATTTAGCCTGTTTCTTGAGCTATAAAGTGGAAATAATGGCACTTATCAATATGGTCATTACTAACGAGTAAGTAAAAGTAAAGATTCTTTGTTAAGGGTTGTTTAGATATGAATAAATAATAATATTGACCTGTGAAAGTGAGAGGTATTGGAGCTGGGCTGTTCTGTGCAGTAGCCAGAGCCACATGTGACTATCTGAAATGTGGATAATCTGAACTGAGGTGTGCTGCTGGAGTTGGCACCAAAAAATAATGAAAAATATCTCATTAATAATTTTTACATAACTTAACATGTAAAATTATATTTTAGATATATAAGGTTAAATAAAAATATACATAAAATTATAAATAATATGAAAATCAACCTCTTCTGTTTCTTTTTATATTTTAATGTAGCTACTAGAAATTTAAAAGTATGTGTATGTCTTGTATTTGGGCTTGTATTATATTTCTAACAGACAGTACTGTCTAGGGTATTTCCCATCCATGAAACAAGTAATAAGGAACGTTGGGGTATTGAGAGCCTTTCAAAGTCAAGTCAGGATATTTGTGACAATTTTTTTTATTTATCTCACTAATTCATCCATTTTTAAAATTCATTTCCCACTGACATGCTTTGAGCATCTGCTATGTGGCATCCAAGGGCTGAATACTACACAGTTTAAGCCCTTTAGAGCTGGCATTATAACCATGAACCAGGATGGAGGAGTCCCTGTGCAGCCCACAGCACTCCATGGTCGTCAAGGATGTGTTTGGTTCTGACTCAGTATCACCAAACTAGTGGTCAGCAAATACACCTTGAAGGAGAGAGGAGCACGATACTAGGAAATAGAGCTTGGGCTGAGCCAGGCAGCCTTGGAGTATTTCAGTGTTGCTGACGGTCCTGAATGAAGGGTGGGCTCTGCTAGCTGAGTCTGTAAGGATACTGTAATTAGGAGGCCAGGGTCAGAGGTTTGCTCCCTGTATGGGTCACTTCACTTTGCTCTGATCCATACTTCAGACTTGCCCCTGAAAACCCCAGCCAACTGCCTTGAGAATATCTTTGAATCACTTGGGGGACAGGGTGAGAACACGTGAAGGGAGCAAGGCAAATCTCTCACCACTGCTGGAGAAGCTACCGAAAACTTTCCTGACCAACAGTGACTCTTGGAGGAAGAGGCCATGTAACTTAGTGTATCGCTTTGCACAGTGAACTCATGTAAAGCCGTCTTTTCCCTGCACATCTCCAACTGAAGTCATTGACCTAGATGGAGCTGGCAGGACAAGACTCTTGGACACCATAGCTCCTGGACAGAGCAGAACACGGGCAGCATTCTCTGGGGATTCAGACTTTTTCTAAAGATGTTACCCACGAGCACATGGGCCCCCCTGTCTGACGGACAGAGATTGTTTAGTCTTGGAAAAATGGACCCCTATCTCTTGAGTGGCCTGTCTGCTGGGCAATATTTACGTCCACATTCACACAGAAGGGTGGTATGTTTTAATTCCAGGCTGAGATTCAGCCCCATATACCTCACTGAAGCATCGCTGACAGAAAGGCTCGTCTGGGATCTCCAGCTACACAAATAAATACTGCAACAGGGCCTAACAGGAAGACCCTCACTACCCAATTTTTTCCAGATGGCAATGATGGATGGCTGTATGTTTATATTTACTTGGTTTCCCAGGTGACCGGTGTCCTGGTCTCCACTGGTCACGGCTTGATGAACTTTCGAAGATGTGAGCTGCCTACCTCAACAACCCAGCTCTTGGTCCACAGGTCCGCGCCACATTCAACACTGTCAACAGAGTCCTGGTGTTTCTTGGATGGCTAGTTAACTCTTTACTTGCCACTGCTTCCCTGAGCCTCTCCTTGTAAATTTTAGAACTGATACAAGGTTCAAATCTAAAACCACATAAAGAAATGTGTGGTTGGCAGAATAATGGTCCCTCAAAGATTTCCACATGCTAATTCTCAGAACCTATGAATACGTTCTTTTTCATGGCAAAGGGGATTTAAGGTTGTAGGTGGAATTAATCAGTTGACCTGAAAATGGGGAGACTACCCTGGATTCTCCAGTTGTGGGAGAGAAAGAAGAGAAGATGAGAGCGAGGCATGTGAAACAGACTGGACTGTCACTGCTGGAGGAAGGGGGCAATGGACCAAAGTGATGGTTACTAGAAGCTGGGAAAGGCAAGGGAAACACTCACCCCTAAAGCCTCCAGGAAGGAGCTCAGCTCTGCTGACACCTGATCTCAGCCCAGTGGGACCATTGTCAAACTTCTAACCCACAGGACTATAAGCTAGTAAATTTGTATTGTCTTAAGCCATGACGTTTAAGACAATTTGTTACCGCAACAGTAATAGAAAACCAATACGCACTGAGAGTGAGCACTTGCTTGGCCTCCAAGCTTCACTTGATACAAGAAGTAGTTCTTCCATCTGCACGGGTAACCTAACAGAATACCTTCCTCCCCAGGGCTGCTAGGGGCTGCGGCACACACACTGCTTCCCACGAAGTTTAGGAAGGTGTGGGTGATGGAGCGCTAATCATCAATCCTTTTGATTCTATGAGAGCAGGGAGAAACAGTATGGGCTCTGGATCCAGCTGACCTTGGTTGCAGACCTGGCTCTGCCATTTAATGCCTCTGTGTCCTTGAGTGAGTCAGCCCCACCCATGTTCAATTTCTTAAGGAGGACATTACACCCTCATAGGGTTGCCGTACAGAGTGAAAATATGAAGTGTGTAAAATAGCTATTTTGGGCCTGGGGACAAGATAGAAATTCAATAAATCATATCCTCTTCTACCCACTTTATAATTGCTTATCAGCTCTCCTGTCCTCTCTAATCCTGTGATGAGTTTAGTTCCTTAATATCTCTCGCACCACTGTTTCCACAGTTCCTAAAGAGCCAGTTGCAGACTTCACTCTTCCTTGACAGCCTCTAGAATTCTCTTTCGAAAACATAGATTCTCCCGATACCTCTCCTGCTCTCAATCCTCCAGGAGTTCCTGTTGCCTGTGGATCGAAAAGCCTAAAGTCTTGTGACTATCATGTGTGCATCCTTCAAAATTTCACTTCCACTCCCTTCTCTGCTATAAGGCCCAGCCTTACTTCTCTCCTTGTCACGCTTTTACTCATTTCCAAGCCTTTGTAGCTTAGTCGCTGTTTTCTATCTCTGGAATGCCTGCCCAGTAACCTTTACTTAGAGAACTTCTTATATCTTTTAAGACCTGTTTCAAACGTCACCACTTTCCCAAAGCCTTTTCTGATTCCTTCAAGAGTTAAGCACTGCCTTCACGGTTTCCATCGTACTATGTGCACCATGGAACTCACCAGAGTGCATTTTCATTATGTGTTTAATATACCTTCCTCTCCCTTCATCTTTGAGTTCTTTGATGACAGAGATTGTGCATTTTGTACCTTTGTTTCAGAGCTTAGGATATTTGCTTTGCATACAACATATACTCAATATAGAATACACTCAATATTTGTTTTTATGGGTATTAAATGAATTTACAAATAAACAAATTATATGTGAACAGCCCACACATCTTTAAAGTTGTTGCCAAGGAATTCTATCCTACCTTTCCCATCCCAGGTTAGATGACCCCAGGATGGTTCTTCTCTGATGTGGACACACAGTGAATCTTCTGACACAATAAGATTATTGAACAACTTTGCATTTATTCTGTTCTTTTCTTACTTTGGTTTCCCAAAGATTATCCTTAAGTTCACAGGATGCATGTCCTTGAATGCTTGAGGGATAACAAAATAATAAGTCAGTAAATGCAATGGAAGAGTTGTGGAAAGTTACAAAAGGTTTTTGTCTATCTAGTCAACTCTCTCTTTTCTGGGAAATGTATTTTTCTTTCATTTAATAATTGCTTCCCTTACGCCCCTCATCAACTACAACCAAGAAACTTGAGTGAGGACTGCTTGTCAGAATGGAGAGGTGGGAACAAACCCAAAGCTATCCAATCAGAACCTTTTCTGAAGTTCAACTTAAAAATTAAAGCTGGAAGAGCCCTTCTCCTCTTTCAAAAAGCATTACAATCCAATAATAATGACATCATATTATTAATTGTTCATTAACTGACTCCTGTGCCATTGAGTAGAGTTACTGTGTTTATTTAGAGCTGTATTTCTAGAATTGAGAACTATGCAAGGTACAGAAGGTTCTCAACAAATATTTGTCAAAACAAATGCTGGGGATGTAGAAGCTAAGGCCTGCCAGGAGCCATAAAACCTGCCATGTCAAAGAAATGAGGTAAAAAAACACACAGAAAGAAGCGAAGAGGTAAGACAGGGGGTCTTGTTAGGTTTAAATGTCCTAGTTCTGATCCCTGAGGTTCTAGAACAGAGCCTCCATGGCTTGTGCCTTCCAGTAATTCCCCTTCTCTGGCTTGTGTTAGTTTAACTTGGGGTCCTGTCCCTTATAATGAAGAGTCCTGACTGATACAGAAGTTTTATTGTAATAAATTGAACTGGGAGATTCCAGAAACATGATCAACAAAGGCAGGATAAGAATATATAGCAGTTGAACCCCTGAGTGTCTCAGTAAGGGACATTTGAGGAAGATTCCAGGGGAAAAAACTACACTCAATGAAGATGCATTGGGTAAGATCACGTATGTGTATCCTCTTCCCTAGTAATTTTATTTACTCCATCTTGTGACACCTTATCAGTCAGGATTCAACCAGAGAAATAGAACCAGGAGGAGAAATGTATTAAGAGATTATTGTAAGGTATTGGTTTATGGGATGGTAGGGGCTGGCCAGGCAAGTCCAAAATCCATGGTGCAGACCATCAGGAGAGGCAGGCTGGACCTCCTGGGCACAAGCTGGGTGCTGTCCACAGGCAGAATTTCTTCAGAGAAGCCTCAATTCTGCTCTTAAAAAGGTCTTTGGATGGACTGAATTATGCCCACCTAGATAATCTCCCCAACTTTAAATCAGCTGATTATAGACTTAAATTACATTTGCAAAATGTATTCATGGCAGCACCTAGATTAGCATTTGACTGAATACTTGCAAAGCAACACATCAAGTACACCCCCACTGCACTTCCAACAGCCAACTTCTGCATTTGTCTAGGGCTCACGACAGGTTGGCTCCTGCCACATGCCCAGTATCTGATTAGTGTCACTTTCCAGGGACCCATGGGCCTGCTGGGTTCCTAATTCTCTTGTCTCCAGTTTTCATTTTTTTGGGGTCCCAGTTCTTATTGTCCCTTTTGAAGTTACATGACTGTCCCTGTTATTACTTTAACTCTTGACAGACCACAGTAAGGGTTCATAGGTTTGAACCAAGTCACTCTTTCACTTGAATTCTTTAGTAGTTTCTCCTTGCCTGAAGAGAAAGTCCAAAGTCCTTAAGACAGTAAATGATTTGGCCTCTACTTAGCCAGATTTTTTGTTTTTAATCACTCTGTACTCCAACAAACCATTTCTTAAATACCCTAAACATTCTTGCCTTCTCTCACCTCCATTCCCTTGCAAATAACATTTTCTTTACCTGAAGCACTCTGACCCTGATCTTCATCTAACAACTCCTTGTCTTTAAAAACTAAGCCCAGGCCTTCTTTGACCCAAGAAGGCTTCCTTGACAGTCCTCCTGCCTTAAGACTGGTTATGGTGCCCAAACTCTGTGTCCCATGGCACCCACCTCCACTTATCATACAATACATTGCGCTGTGCTTTTAACTTTTTAATTTATTTTATCTAAATAACAAGAATGTAGGCACATAAGAAAAAGTGATATAGAGAGGTGCAGAAAGACAAGTAAAACATCTCATACCATCTCCCAGCACATCTTTCTGCCAAACTATTAACACTTGTTGAACTTTCAGAAAAATGGCTTATGTATATATCATCATACACATTTTATAAGTGAGGTGATACTAAACACGCTGCTCTGCATCTTGTTTTCTCCTCTCATATGAGAAAATCTTTCCACTCCAATACATAGACATTTACTTAATATTTATAATAGCCAAATAGTATTCTGCTGTAGCAATAAAAGAGAATTTTAATTAATGAATCTCAAGTTGATGAATATTTGTTTTTTTCCAGGGTTTTTATATTATTTCCCTATCTTAGCCTATTTTTACAAGTGTATCTCTAGGATAAGTTCTTAGGGAGTGGTTCAAGGGACATTTAAAATTTTTGAAACATTGCCGAACAGAACTCCAAAAAGTTTTCAGTAATTTAAAATTCCTACCAACAGTATACAAATTTTCTTATTTTATTTTCTTTCCAATATCAGATATATCAAACTTTCTAATGTTTGCCTGTTTGATTGAAATGATATGTTTTTGCTGTTTCGAGTTGCATTTTTTAAATTCTAATTGAGGTTAGGCATCTTTTCATGTATTTCAGGTCATTCATATTTTATCTTTTTCTGAGAACTCCGATATAATCTATTTATTGGTTTGCTTTTTTTTTTTTGGCTCTCTCTTTTTTATCTTGGGAAAGCTCTTTGAAAATTAATTAAGAAAATTAACCCTTTATTTGTCATGTTTGTTTTGAATATTTTTACCAATGTGTTATTTGTCATTGGGTTTTAGCTATAGACTTTTTTTCCATACAAATTTTCTTAAGTTCTCAAATGTAATATACTGGTTTTCTTTATGGCTTATGGGTACACTGTGTGTCTAATGTCCATTTTCTTGGCAGGAAATCCAGACCTGGTATTCAAAAGGGAAAATTACCCTTCATGCTAAAGGATTATTTTGAAAGCCATGGTGAAGTGAAGATGTATTTTATTTCATTATAAAATGCTTCTCTCTTGTGAGTCCTAAGGAGATCCTGTCTCAGCTCCTAAAAGCTGGCGGGACAAAGGGGGCCAGACAGTCTTAACTGAGGATTTCTTAACTTAATTGGGGTTGGGTTTCAATTCCAGCCCAGCCTTAGGAGAGACCTTATCTCTCTAACCATCTCCCTTGTCAATACACAAATATCACCCAGCCTGCTTGCCAAGAAGAAGAAAGGTCCCTCCACTCTGAGAAGCCACAGCTCTGATTCACACTCTATAGTTTAAAAGACAGTTTATGAAGCTTACTACTGGAATCTTCCCACTTGTTCTTTCTGTCATGAAATAAAAAATATTGTCATTTGGAGAGGTCAGTGTCCAGACAAGCTACAAGGAATAGATTGGCTCAAGCTGGTGGCTTTCCATCTCCCTCCATGTGGTTGTAACTTATGAAACGCATACCATCCTAGGCAAGCTGCTCCTAAAGTTCTGGAAGCCAACAGCATTGTGACTCTGCAGGACATTCCCACTGACTTCCCTTCATCTCACTGGGAACCCCGTGGGAAGTGAAGGACAAGTTCTCTCAAGATAGCAACTGTCCCAGGTGCTCCATGTGTGAGTTACTGTGCGGTATCATGTCTGTAGTTATGTTTGGACCCGTGCTGGCCTCTTCGCTGGCTAGGCCAATGACAGAGTCAAAAGTAGGGCTGGGAGAGGATTGGAGATGCAGGAAGCAAGTGTGAGGAAAATGCCCAAATGTAGCCCTGAAGAAAACCCGGTCGTGGAATTGGCCAGAATTGGACAGCGGGTTACCACAAGAGAAGACACAACGTTGGAGCAGAGACAGAGGCAGAATCCGTGGCAAATCCAAGGTCAAAGCCAGGAGGAGTTACCATAGCAACAGCACAGAAGTCAAGGTGCAGGCACTGTTCGTTAAGTTCTCACACATAGCAGGACAGCCTCTCTCAGAAGCCCCAGCACCTGCCCCATAGGCGCAGCTCTTCATTTAGAAGCAATGGTCCCAACCTCGCAGGACGGACGCAGAAGCGGTGACCAGGCCGACACTGACTGGCTCTCCACCAGAGCATCACACGTCCAGGGGGACAGGTTCATCCTGAAGTGTGGGAAGTCAGGTGTGTGGGAGCAACGGCTGCGGAGCCCCCAGGCAGGCGGGTCTCTGGGTTCTGTGCCTCATTTCCATTCCTTCGTCTTAATCTGGCCCTCAGCTTTAGCTCTTGGATTGTATTTTATTTTCCCTAGTTTAAATATTGGTTTCACTTTTCCTTTTTGATTTTTAATTGTGTTTTTAGAATGACAAAGTAATACCCAATTACTGTAAAACAATCAAGGAACATAAAAGTATATAAAGGACAAAGTGAAGTCTCTTTCTCACACTCTACTCCCACTCCCCAGCAGAAATCATGTTAAAAATTTGATCTGGGTATATTTAGAATTATTTTAGGTATCTACATATACCTAGGTTATTTTTTAAACATAGGGTTACTGTATTTGTATTGCACTGAAGCTTGCTTTTCTTCAGTCAGTCACACATTACAGACCCCATTCCATTTCAGTATATAAGGATTAACTTCATTCTTGTAATGGCTACGTAGCAGTCAGTGAGAATTAACCATCCTCCTATTAATTTTACATTATAAATAATGTTACCTTGAATATTCTTGTACAGGTAATATTGCCCACTGTAACAGTGTTTCTGTGGGATAAAGTCCTAGAAAGGAGTTGCTAAGTCAACAGGCATGCACATTTAAAATTTTGACAGGTACTTCCAAACTGCTTTCGTTGCTCCAGTTTATACTTAGACTGACAGTAATGGTGAGTCTCCTCTCCCCCACCCCATCACCACTGGATCTTCTTGTTTTATTTCAAATACCAGAATCTGACTATTGTACAATCCATGCTTTGATAGTTATGCTGTTCCGAGCCTGGCACTCATCTTTTACTTACGAATGTTACTCTGGAAAGCTAGAAATTCCTGGTCTGGGCTTCTTGGGTCTTACACTTACTATTTCCTCTCTTGCATTTACTGGGACTTATAAAAATTTTGATTTTTTTTTAAACAATTCCACAGTTTGTACAGTTTACCTAGTGTCTCCCACGCTTTACTTCATTTAACTCTTACAAAGTTTCTGTTAGGTATGTAGGGAGGGAACTTTTATTCTGGGGACTCAGAGCTGTCAATGACTTTCTTAAGTTCAGCTGGTGACTAAAGGAGAGAACTAGTACTTGAGCACTAGCGTCCAAAGCTCAGAATCCATGTTCTAGCTGCCATTTCCCTGTCTGCCTTTCTGAACAGATAGCCCCCACAGAGTTTGTGTTCCTGATCAATATAGCTTTCTACCCTCTTTGAATACCTAATATCTAGAGAAACTTAAGTTGGTAATTTGGTTGGATTTTGGGCTGCTGGAATGGGTGACTTAGGGGTATCAGTTTTTTTCATGCAAACGTTTTGCAATTTGGATATTCTGGTATGTGGCCCAAGGTGACCTGGGGCAATATCTACAGGAAAAGATAACTGGCAGGGTGCCAAGAGACCTCATGATGACCTTATAGTGTCACTGCTGGAATTGGAACCAGACCCGTCAGACTCCAAAGCCAAAGCCTTTTTACACTTACCTGCACCTCCTCATATAGAGCAAGATGCTCAGGGCAGAAGATCAATGCATGTTTTCCTCCAGGCAAATTACATGCGAAGCCAAATTCTCAGAAGATCGCATGCTGACCACAGAATGAGAACAAAGAGAATTCAGGGTCTTAAGAAGCTTATTTCAGCTCAAGGAACTGAATGCAAGCTTCCCCATTAGGGGTCACATACTCAAAAACCAACAGAGGCTCCAAAGAGTATAACACAGATGAGTAAAGCAGGGAGCAGGTGATGATGGGAAGTGGTGGAGACTGTGGCAAACTGGAGATTGCACACCTTTCAAAAGGTAGCAGCTGCTACTATAAAGCTCTAGTCCATTGTTGCCAGTTGGTTAATAATCCAGCTCTTCCCAATTCTTCAATAAAAGCTAGAAACCTGAATTTTTCTGTATGACATTAGTTGAAAACTTTTGAAAATATTATGAGTCAATACAATGTGGTCCAAACAAAACTTGTCTGTAGGCCAGGCTTGGCCTATCAAGTGCCAGTCCGTGACCTTTCGCTGTAGGAAAACTTTGACAAGAAAACCACGATGCCCAAGCCATTTAGAAATGACTCCTTCACCTCTAAGGATTAAGATCAGTGCTCCTCAGATTTTCCATTTTGTTCTTTAGGACCAACCTCTGTGTACAGTCATTCTCCAGATAGAACAGAATAGATCTCATTCCATTTTCTCTTACCAAATTATACTTACATTTTAGCCATGTCTCCTGGGAGGAATCCTAGCTCAACTTGTGGTTGGATCGACACTTACATAGTCAATCCTTTGCATTATTATTTTTGGAGTTGTTATTCTTATGCTAGACGGCCAATCACTGCCACTGAGTGTGAATTTACTAATTCAACTCTCAGAGGACAACCCAGTGTTTAAGTCTTCAGGGGGTCCTTCACTGCTGCTGTACTGTAGGGAAAAACAACCTGTGTCCACTTTTTTCAGACATTAAAAAATTATTTTAAAATACAGAACTTTATTGGTTTACAGTTTTTTTTTTTTTTTTTTTTTTTAGTGACAGTTTTATTCCCTTAAGAACATTTGGAAGCGTTACAACTAATAGGAGTGGAAGGAAGAAATAGGGACACTCTTCTAGATACCAAAATGAACAAGAGGAACCGGCCTAGATTTTAATTCAGGATGAAGCTAAAATTTCCTTCTAGATCTCAGGGATCCTGGAACTGACCCTCCTTCCCTCCAGATGGGGATACAGATACCCCTGACTTGTGACACACAGCAGCCTCAGTTACATATAAACTCTCGCTGGAAAGGGGAGGAGGGGAGAAGCCTCCAGAAATGGAAGGCAGCTCTGCCCTCTAGGCACATCTTGCCAATGAGAACAAGACACTGTAATTCATGAAGCCCATTTCCAAAAGAAATGAACTTGTGAATTTAATAGCATTTGGGCACAAGGACTCCATCAACACCTTCAGATAATCATGTCATAATCAACTAAAAAAGCTTATCTTCAGTTAACAAGTGTTCATCCTTCATAAAAGAAGTATTAACAAGACACTAATTCAATATTTACTGATCAGACTTCTCTGCTAGACTACCTTACCTTTAGTACTAAGACGTGATACATGGTGACAAATTCCAAAATAAATGAGATTCGGCCAAAATCTAAATAGGAATCCAAATCACCCAGCTCTCATCTCCTACCCCTGTAGTCTTATGCACCAATGACGCCAATCCAAAACACGTCTGACATTTTATAAGTTTCTAAAGTTTCTCTGAATCATCATAAAGATTGTTTATGCTCTTGTGAAATGTGTGTCCGTTGTTTCTACGGTAAGTCGATTCTTTGAAAACTGGTAATCTGAAATATGAGACTTTCCAAGGCAACCTTACCAAGAAAATCCCCCAAATTTGCTTCTTGACAATCCCACCAGCTTACCCAAGAATTTCATGCAATTTCCACTCCTTAGACTTGGGTGGTGAAGAGCATAATTAAATAGACATGGCCTTGACTCCTGTCCACTTAAATGGATAATTTTGGGCAAGCTTTTTAACTCTCTGAGTTCAGTTTCCATAACTGAAAATGGAGAATAACAATACCTACATCATGAGGGTGTCTGTGAGAGAACTGAATGAGATGATGTATAATAATGACATACCACACAGTAATCCTTTAATAAATGGTGACTGCTAATGTCTTCTTTAACTCAGTTACCAATGAGGGGTATAAAAATGCATTCTGTTCTGAAGGAACTCTCTTTGTTACAGAGAAACCGTTTGTAGGAAAGGGCTAAGTGGCCCACTTGCCGTTGAGAGACATTATGAACACAAAGAGCATTCTTACTCCTCCATTCTCACCTGTTCCCAACAGTGAGAGGCAGGGTGGGACGGAGGGAGACCCAGCTCCCTCCCTTCCTTCCCAGTGAGTGCTTTATAGCCTGCAAGCTGCAGGCTGGGGACGGTGGGTACAATTATTTCCCAGCCCCTTGAAGCTTCGGCCAAGAATACTTGTTGTCACCATCACATGTGATTAGGACAGCAAAGTGTTCCTGCAGAAGACAGAGCCCTTTGTCTGCCACCTTCCCTCTGCCACTGCCAGAGAGCAGGAAGTGGGGAGAGGGGCTGGCGCCCCTCTCCTCTTGGTCCAATTTCACACATTGGTTTTTCAGCATTAATAAATTGATTACATTTGCCCCGCATTTGGCAGGAGAGGTTTCTAATAACACTCTGATCCCTTCAGAGAACATGAATCACTGGCATGCAGGGGGCTCTGGTTACCTCCCCTGACTCTCTGCTGCTAAAGGTCCCACACATTAGCAGGGGTCAGGCACTCGCCTGGCTGGGGCAGAGTCTAGGACAAGGGCCATGGCTTCAAGGCATCATCACAGAGCACAAAGATTTTCCCTCAGAGGGACAATAGATAACTTTGAGCCCAGGCAATGAATGTGCAGCTTTCTTCAGCTGTCAATCCTACCTGGTTTGCATATAGATTGAGAAAACGTGTGAGAATTTACCACACGACTCAGTCCAGAGAATTCAAGGGGGTAGTGGTGGGTAGGGAGGGGATGGGAGAGAAGAAATGTGTGATGCAGATGTCGGAGAGTCATGCTACTTTGACGTCTGTTCATTTGTGAAGCCAGAATCTTTGGGGATGGATAGCCTGAATGAGAACAGTGTGTAATGCATGTATGTTTTTCTGAGGCAGCTTTTCTCCTTGCCTTGGAATTAGGTGTGCAAAAGTTCCACAAGCAAGGGCAGGCCCTTGGGCTTAGAAGAGGCCCAGAGCAAGGGGCCAGCCATGCCCTCAGCCTTGGTGGGCCAAGTAGAGGGAGAAAAGAAGGGACAAGAAATAAGCTGCAGAGAGCATAGACAGGCCTGCGGCAAACATAGGAAAGGAAATAAGGCGGGAGGAAGGGTAGAACAATGGAAAACTAAAAAAAGAGAATTAAGAAGATATGGAGAGGAAGGAAATGCAACCCATCCAACAGGTATTTTGCTAACCTCTATTTGAGAGAAAGGAGTGTTTTTACACAACAAGTATATATTGAATAAATTCCTGCCCTCCAGGAGCTTACAGATCAGTTAAAAAATCAGCCACACAACTCAATGTGGGAACAGAATATGAGAGAGTGTAATACGGACATGAGTGCCATGAGGCATGATAAGAAGAGCAAGGGTTTTCAGGGGAGGTTTTATAGAGGAGGTGGGTCTTGAGAGTTTTCTAGAAGAGTGGGTAGAAATGAGCCAGAAAGAGGTATGGGGAGGGCATTCCTAATGAAAGTGATAATACCAAGAGAGCACAGGAGGAGAGGAGAAGGGTGGCATGATGGAAAGGTAAATGGTAAGGGAAAGGAAGAGAGGCCCAGGTTGTCACCCATTTGCCTTCGTTACCACGCAAGCACAGTCTACCTTAGACCTTTCATCCAAAGGTATTAGAATTAGAAGCTTCCTATAGGACCCTGTAAACCTGGGCAAGCCACCAACACAGCAACTCCACTCCAGGCCCAGAAGGAAGCAAGGACGGGGGACTCGTGCACACGGAGGAAAAGCAGGAAATGCTCCCTTCTCCTGCGGGGACCAGGCTGGCCTCATGCAGAGGTTCCCATAGCACACCTAGAGCCACTGACCCATATAGAACCTCACCTGGAAGATTCCCAAGTGCCCTCTCTCACTTTGCCACATCCTTCTCTCTTTGGTTTTCAGGATTCCCAGCAAGAAAGGACTTTTTCTTTTCTGTTTTTTTCCAACTTTTTATTTTGAAAAAATTTTAAACTTCACAAAGGTCAAACAAAAAGAATATCATACTGAACACAAGAGACACTTGAATTGTTTTGCTAATTATTAACACTTGATTGCATACACAGTGGTGTGCTGATAAATTGGGTCTTTGGGTGGGGGAAAAGCCCTCATTTGTAGTATTTGCCAATATCTGTGGTGTAAAAACTCCCATCATGGCTGATTTCAAGCTAATTTTAAACTGATGGTTTAACAAATGGCTTGCAAAATTCCTGAATGTTTATCTGCTCTCAGGAACTGGTAAGAGCTATATTTTTCTTGAACTATTTTGAAAAACTTGCAGACATCATGGCACTGAACCAAGTAACTTTAGCACATGTCTCCTAAGAATAAGGACATTTTCAAACATAATCACATCATTACCACACTTAAGAAAAAATTAGCAACATATTTCATAATACTATCTAATACATATTTCTCATAAAATTTCCCTGCTTTGTTCCCCCAAATGTCTTTTATTGCATTTTCTTAAAAATTGAGAATCCAGTGAAGGTTGCATGTGGTGGTTTTTTTTAGTTTCTTTTAATCTAGAATGGTCCCCCTGACTTATAGTTGTAGCTTTTTTACGACATTGACTTTTTTGAAGAGTCCAGGCCAGTTGTCTACAAAATGGGCCATAGTCTGCATTTATGTAGTTGTTCCATATGGTGAGATTCAAGTTAAATATTTTTTGGCAAAAATAATCCACAGGTGTACCTCATATCAAATGGACCTCATATCAAATGGGCCTCATATCAAAAGGCTCAAATAATGTCAGATTGTTCCACTACTGGTGAGGCTAAGTTTGATCACATAAGGTAGTAACTACCAAATCTCCCCATTAAAAAAAAAGTTACCTTTCCCCCTTTGTAATTAATATATAATTTGTGAGGTCATATACTGATGCAGTGTGAACATCTTGTTATCCAAAAACCTTCAGCGGTTAGCATTTGCTGGTGATCCCTGCCTGGATCAATTATTACCTTAGGGGCTGAAATATATGGATTTTCTATCACTCATTTTATACTTATGAGATGGAATTCTTTTTCTTAAAAGTCCTTTTTTTGAGTATGATTATGGACTTACGGAGTTTTTCCAAAAAACGTCAATGGATTATAATCCATTACTGTCGTTTTCTTTTTGGTGTTCAAATTATCCCAAACTTGGCCAGTGGGAGCAGCTTTGAGAAGGATCCTGGGTCCATTTGACATGACCTTATTAATCCTTAAGTATTTCCTTTCTTTCTAGTACCAAAGGATTCCTCAGGCTAACTTGTATTAGCACTGCACCAGAGCCAGAAGCAGTTACTTCTTCAAAGAGATCTCCTTAGTGGGAAATGATATTTAGAAATTAATATCTGGGTACTAGGTGTGGTCATTGCTACAGTGACATTAATTGCCTTTAGGTCCTTTCAACTGACATGGTAAGGGGGAAATTAAATTTATAAACAAAATAATTTATATATATATAATTTACAAATAATATATGTGTGTTTATCCCTATATATGTGTGTGTATATATATGGAGTGCCCTACCCCCCAGTATCTCAGAATGTGACCTTATTTGGAGAGACAGTTTTTACCAAGTATAGGGAAAAATGGAAGTTACCATGGCCAGGATCCTCACCTGATCCTAATCTACTCACCCACTGTGCACATGCATGTGCAATGATGTACTACTTAGCCTACTGTGCAGGTGCATGCTTGCACACATGTTGTCAATAAGCCATTATTGTTTGTGTTGCTGTATACAGACCTCCGCCCAGTGCTCGCAGCAGCTGCAGCTGCAGAGAAGCCTGGAGGCAGAGGCTGAGACAGACTGAGAGCTTGGCAGAGGCAGACATGATTCTAGTGCTCCACCTGCCATCGCGAGAATAAAGCTCGGTGTGAGAGCTTTTACCTCCAAACATTCCATTGTTGTTATTCGGTCACTGAATCCAGAGTGAACTGGCCCGGGGCTGAAATCCCCCTTAGGTGAGACATCATGGTACTGAAGTTAAAATGAAGTCATTAAAGTTCGAATCCAATAGGACTGTGTCCTTATAAAAGGGAAATTTGAACACAGAGGCACATACAGAGGGAAGATGATGTGAAGATGGAAGGAAAAGACCGTCACTGACAGACCAAGGAGAAAGGCCTGGAGCAGAATCTTCCCTCCCAGTTCTCTGAAGGCAGCAGCCCTGTGGACAACTTGATTTTGAGCAGAGCTGCGAGAGAGTACACTGCTGTCATTCAAGCCACCCAGTTTGTAGTGCTTTGTTAGAGCAGCTCTAGCAAACGAATATACCACCATGAAAAACTGCCACAAATTTAGCATCTTAAAACAACACTTATTTATTATCTTCCATTTCTGTAGGTCAGAAGTCTGGTATTTGTCTCACCTGGCTTAAACTAATGTGTCAGCAGGGCTGCACGACTTTCTGGAGACGTCTAGGAGAAATCTGTTTTCTTGCTCATTCAGGTTGGTGGCAGAATTCAGTTCCCTGTGGGTGTAGGATTCAGGTCTCTGTTTGCTCGCTGACTGTTAGCCGATGGCTCCAGCTTCTGGAGACCCTCTACGTGCCCCGGCTCCTGGCTCTTCCTCCACCTTCAAAACCAGCAGTGGAAGGTTGACTCTTGTGAATTGAGTCTCTCTTGCCTCTCCCTCCCTTGTGACATCTCCCTCACCTATCTTTCTGCCTCCTACTTTCACTTTTAAGGGCCCATGTGATTTCACTGGACCCACTCATGTAATCGCCCTATATTAAGGTAACTTTAATTCTGTGTGAAAGCTCCTTTTGCCATGTGATATAACATATTCACAGGTTCCAGCTTGGAGGAGAGGAACAAGCACCTGAGTTGGAACAAGGTAAACTGGACGCAGGTTCAAATGCTGTCAATGTGACCATCACTCAACTTTCTCATTTCTCTAGTTTCCTCACGACAAAATGGAAAGAACACTAAGTAGTAAGCCGTTTTCAGAATAGCTTCATAGAAACAGAGTTCCTTCATGGAATTACTGGGAGAAGAGGAGCTTGGAGTTGAAGAATCAGATTTGAAGCAGATCACAAAGGACCTTCACTGGTCTAAGAAGTCTGGGTTTTATCTTATAGGGAACAATCGGAGGATTTTTTTTAACATAGGTAATAAATGAATTTATTGTTTGAAAAAATGAACTACAAGTATACAGAGTATATACCCTGACTGTGGTTATTGATGTTTTAGATATTTATTTCTGCAAAGTGATTTTTCTTTTTTTACTAAGCCATATATAGTAGTGATCTTTCCATGCTAATTCTTTTTCTCTTTTACCAATGCATAGTATGTCACAGGAAAAGTCAGTATAATTTATTTAGCAATCTCCCTCTTGAGTACATAGACTGTTTTCAATTTTACATTTAAATAAGGTAGTAATGTATACCATTAGAGTGACCCTCCACCCCTGTTTACGCAAAGGTACTTCAATAGCAGTAAGCCTCAACCTCTAAGTGCCCTTCAGAGTCCCCCAGGAGTCTTGTTGAAACACAGATTCCTATGTTCCACTCCCAGAGTTTCTGATTTAGTAGGTCAGGTATCGGACCTGAGAATTTGCATCTTTAACAAGTTCTCAGGTGATTTATGCTCTTGGTTTAGATCAAACTTTGAGAAGCATCTTTTTATACCATGGTTTCCTAAAATTAGGTGTTAGGTCAAAGCTTATACAAACTTTTCACGTTGACGGATGTTTCACATCATCTTGCACAAACGTTGAATCAGCTACGTCCCCTCCTACACTGAACAAGTGTGGCCTTTTTTCTCACCTTGCCAACACAGGCTATTATAACTGTTACATTTTTTGCCAACTGAATTGTAGAAAATGAAATCTCATTATTGTTCAGTTTTATACGGAGTGCCTTTTCATTATTTTTTAAAGTATTTTCTATTTTTTGTTTTATTACAAGAATACTGTTTATGGCAAAATTTTTAAGAACTCTAGATAAGCAAAAAAGAAGATAAAGTCATCCATAATTCTAACACACATAGATCACCCTTATTAACATTTGGTGTATTTTGTGATTTTTTTTTCATTTAATCACATACTCTGAGCATTTTTTCCATATCATGTCATTAACTGTTCCTCTCCAACATTAGCCTAAATGGCAGCATCATATCAAGGGAATGTTTCTGAGTGAGAACTGACATTTACAAAATGATATTTTGGGAAGATTAATCTAGAGGCAGGATTAGAATGGGGAAGGCCTGGAGGCAAGGAGAAGTTAGGAGACTATTGCAATAGTATAGGAAAGTGGTGACTGTGGGATTAGATGGCAAGAAGTGAATACAGAAAACATTAGGAAGAAAGAATCAAGAATTGTGTTAGTATCCATGATGGCAGATGACGAACAATTCAGAGCTAAATTCAGCAGGAATCGCCTAGGTTTCAGGACCACAAACTTAGGAACCATGGAAGGGATAGAGGTCATCTTTCCTATATTTGATCCATGAATTTATCTCAGCGTAAAGGTTTAGAGAATGGAAGTTAACTAAAGGAAGCACTTCATTCAGGAGAACAGAAGACTTGAAATCTCAGAGCCCAGGTTTGCCCCATTTCTATGTAGGGATTATTTGAGAGACTCTATGGTGAGGTGGAAAGACCACATGGTTGAGTATTAAAAAGATGGCACTGTACAATACTATTTTGGCATTTATTGTTATCTTCAGCAAGCCCCTTAACGTCCTTGAGCCTTCCTGTCTATAAAATGAGGATGATAACATTTTCTTCATAAAGTCGTTGTGAGAATTAAATGAGGTAATGGAGGTAAAATGCCAGCAGGTTTTTAAGAAGTGGTGGTTTCTTTTATCATTGTAAGAATAGCAAAAATACAGAGTAACAATATCCATGTAAATCATCCCACAGATTTGCCCCTCCCTAGAGAAGCACTCATGGCTAACCTGGGCATATCTGTCAATGAAATGAAGCTTATCTATGAAATGAAGTTGATTCTGAAACAGCCCCTTGCATGAGTAGCTGTCTGCACTGGCATGCCGAGAGGGCTGTGGGGTGGCTGGAGAGACTCCACGTGCTGGATACCTCTGGAGCTTGCCTGCGAGCACTGCAGAGGGGTACACAGCAGAAGCAATAAGGATTTTACATCAATACTGACAGAACTTGGTCCTTCCTCTTTGCCCTTTCCTTCCCCTTCCACCAGCTCACAGGGAACGCAGGCTTAGTATTTATCTGTAGCCCCAGAATATAAACACTGTAATAAGTCTGCGAGCAAGCCAATCTCTCACACAGAGGTAGTCTTCCATTCCTTAAAGGGGAAATATTATTTCTAGGGTAAGTCTGCGGAAAGTGCCTAGCATGGTATCCAAGAGGAGCAGACACTTCCTGTTGAGTTTCTCTTGGGAAACTCTCTAAGGCTCTCTCTCTACAGGCCAGCAGTGAGTAAACCATGCCAGAAAATGTAGTTGTTTCAGTTGCCTTGCAACCATCTAGTGTTTGATTAGCAGAGACATCAGAATAGCCATATCCATTCCCCTCCATATCCACAACCAACAACTCTGTGACACAGCAAGAAACAAAATATCTATTCCCCTAACTTAACTCTTGTCCTTTGAGGCTGGAAGAAGAGAAAACTTAGACCCGATCACCAACGCCCCATTTGACTAGAAGACATAGCACATTTGACTAGCACATTCCACAGAGTAGTTAACAAATGCTTTATAGAAGACATGGTGGTACCTGTGTATCTGCCAGAGAAAGTGCATCAACATTTATTTGCTCATTATCTACTCCTGTAGGTCAAGCCCTGTTACATGTCCTTGTTTGATCTTATATTCACAAGCAGCCCAGTAAGTGGGTATTTATTGTCATTTATCAGATGAGGAAATGAAGACTCAGAAAGATTAGGTAGATACACAGCACAATAGGTGGTAGCCATCTCCCCTTCTCCATATTTCTTTTAATTTCATTTCCCAGCATACATTCTTATCATCTTGGTTGCTTTACAGACCAGCGAACCTCTAGTCCATGCAAAAGAAGCAGAATAGACTGTTTTTCCCTCTTTAGAGCAGTCTGCTCAGTTTCATCCAGTTCTAAACAGGCATAAGCCAAATCAGTGGGTACAGTTAAAACTCTGCTGCCTACTTTACTATTAAACTCTGTAGATCTACTGTGTACTTTCAAGCCCACACTGATGAGTCAGTGAACAGTAGAGGTGGAAAATTGCATTTTTTAAGTTAAAGCCTGATTTGTTTATTCATTTGTTAAAAACAAATTCTCATACAGTGTAAGCCAGTTCCTGAAAATTTTTTTTAACAGGAAACTGTTTTCAAAAGTGAAATCAGTAGAAATGTGCTGTTTCCTGCTACCCTGTATCCTTGATCCTTTTCTCTCTTTCTCACCCTAGGTGTATATATTATGGTTTCTTCCCTCCAGAGATGCTCACAGCTGTTTCCTGTCCTCTCTCTCTTGAGCTTTCTAGGGCAGCTTTCATTCTTCCACCTCAGCATGCCTTGGCCCCATGGAAACTCCCCCATGGTATGATTGCTTCCACACTTTTATATGCTTTAAAGACTATCCGCTGAGAACTGCTTATTGATCATGAGTGGGGAATCCTCCCTTACAAAGCAATTTGCAGTTGATGAAGGAACGCCGAGGCATCCCTCTCTGCCTCCTGTCCCCACGACCTCCATGCCCCATGCACATGTTGACCTCCAAACCACGCCCACCCTTGCTAGCGCCTCCTTTTCTAAGTGTTTCTCATGAAGCCATCTTTCTTGTTTCTCAGATACTAATCATGGGGACCACTTGATCATTCCGGTTTTAAGCTAGATCTCTATGTAGTTTAGCGACTTTATTTTGAAACCCAAATATGGAAAAGAGTCAGTTGCTCTCCACATGCTGGAAGTCCCAAGCGACATGGGTTCTACCTGCTCAGGTAGCATGAATAGTTCATATCTTCTTCTTCTCACCAGGCAACAGAAAGACAGTGGCTGGATTAGGGCAGAGCAGCAGGTGCCGCTGATCACATTCTTCTGGTTGACAGGACCTGACTTGCTGGAGTCTTACCACTGAGTGGTAGAAGGAACAAAGGAGCAATCAGCTTCGAGTGCCCATTTTGCTCTAGACACTATGCTAGTCACAGTCAGATATGGGATTTTATTAATCCTATTCACAACCCCTCTAGAAGATTCTCCGTACTCTTAGAAAATGAAGACTTCCCAAGCACGTTTCTCCTGTCATCAATAAAAAGGTTGAGCTCAGAGAAGTTAGTTTGTATAAGACCACCCAGCAAATATGTGGTCGTGACACAGGCGACCCAGTCCTTGCTTCCAAGTTCGATAAATTTTCCATTTCTCACAGCTGGCAAGAGTGCCATATACTCAAAATTCACACTGGAAATAAAGTCAGTGTATTGGGCTTCTCACTTTGGTGTCATCACATCTGCGGTCATTCCATCAGTCTGGGTCAGCACTCCCAAGGTGATGGTCCTTTCCTGCCCAGGAACTAAGAAAACGGCTGGCTGGGCTGCAGCTTCGATATCCTGGACTGCCTTCAGCCTGGGCAACTGAGGCAGAGAGAATGCAGCACACTCTCCCAACGACGGGACTTTCCTTTCACAAAAATGGAACTTGGAGTAAGCAGAAAAACAAAATAAAAACTTTACTTACATTAGCATAGTTTCACATTTAAAAGGCTAATAAGTAACATTTGGAACAAGATTTTTGAAAGAAATAGAGTTAAAAGTAGAGATGAGGTGTCTTGACAATGGGTTTCAGCCCCGGGCAAGTTCATTATGTGACCAAAGAAACTGACAGCAAAACGGTCTTTGGGGTGAAAGGGTTTATTACCAGGCTTGTTCTCTCGGCAGTACGTCGAGCAGTAGCGTCTCTGCCTCCGCCCAGAGCACTGGGCCGAGCTCTCTGTATAGCACAATAATAGCTTATTGCCCAAAGGTGTGGAAGCGGTAGCCTAGCAACAGGCCAGTTACATCATCAGGTGGTTTAAGTTCAGTGAGGATCCTGGCCATAGGAACCCCAAATTCCCCACACACATCTAATAAGGATTTTCATGACATGCGAAAAGCAAACTATTAGCATTTACACTGCTGAAAAACCAAGAGTTGTGTACAACAGAGAGGATATTAAACAAAAGGATATTATCCCAGTATTTCTCTTTTCAGCACCAAAAATAATACTAGTAATTAACACTTATACGGTGCTTTACAGTACAGACATCTTTTCACTAATATCATCTCCTTCTGTTCTAACAACCTTGTAAGATTGACATACTCATTAGGTTCTTTTTAACCGCTGAAGCTAAATGAACTAGTTAAGGCCACATGACTTGCAATCAACAGATATGGGATTCAAGCCCAGGCCCCTTGACTCTAACATCTCTTATGCCTGTCAATGCACTCACCAGAAGATAATTAAGTTCTGCTTTGGCTATTTCAGGAACTCATTGCCATTTTGTCAGTTGATGCCTCCCCACCAAGCCCACCACTGTGTGAGGGAAAATCCAAATGCTGCCCCATGGCCGTTAAAAGCCATTCATGGTATAAAGCCTGCAAGACCAGTCAGAGATGAGCAGGTTTCTGTAGGGGCAGGCTCTCCTATAAGCAGCTTACCTTCCCCTGCCACTCCTCTGAGGATGCTTCCCTTCCTTGCCCTCAGGCGTCATCCGGCCCGCTTTCCAAAACTTAATTCCAGAGCACCTTTGCTTCCTCTTTGAAAGCAACTAACATATCATTTTGAAATTGCCCATTTGCCTCTTCCACGAGACTGTAAATACTGCAATGTCAGAGACTGGGTCTTATGCATGGCTGAAGCCCTAGTGCCCAGTACAGGGACTGGCTCATAATAAGTTCTCAATTAATACCTATTGAGTGAAAAAAATGAATGAATAACTGTTTATACGAGGAAATCTAGATGTGGGCAGATGTCCGACCCTCTATTTGGAAGACTGGACATAATTAAAGGGAGAGAATGATTAGGAATAATAGTTGAGGGCTCATTTTTCCTACCAAAGAGCAGGCACCCTTCAAAGCCTTGCCTTATTTAGAACATTCCTGGATGAATTCCCAGATGGGGACAGACAGTGGGTGAGCATTTGTGTATATTTTTGTGATTGAAAACCATCTCTGCCAATCATTTACCAACAGCACCACTCCATTCTCACCTGGGCTTCCTGCCTTTCCTTTCTAGAACTTCCCTTTAGTTCTCCATATAGAGGTGATTTTCAACCACAGAGGCTCCATACCTCAAAGTAGAAAGTGAGAAATGATTGGAATAGGACTAAACAGCAAGAGTCCATTATCCACTACCAAAGTGAACAGAAACTTCTACTAAGTAGCTTCCACTCTCTTTCCTTAACATGTACAAATTCTATTGGAGTTTTGAATATATTTGAGATATAGTGTCTGGCCAATGGGTTTCAGTCCCAAGCAACTTCACTATGGATTCAGTGTGACCAAAGAAATGACAGTAAAACGTTCCTGGAGTGAAAGGGTTATACCCAACTTTATTTCCATGGTGGCAGGTCAATCTCTAAAATCCCACCCACTCAGAGCAAGTCTGCCTGCAGCAAGCTGGTCTCTGCCTCTGGGCCTCTCTGCCCACACAGCCGTCCTCTGGCTCTGTCTTTGGTGCTGCCACTACTCCAGCCTCTGCTCTGCTCTCCTGCAGGCTTGCAGCGGTGCCACCGTGTCACCCAGAGCACTGGGCAGAGCTCTTTATATAAAGTCAATAACGTAGTGCCCACACATGTGTAGTGAGCAAGCCAACCAGGGCCAGGTGAGAATCCTAGCCACAGGAACTTTCATTTTATCCACATATAGTAATCAATATTTTATGATACTTCTCAGCATTTCTACAACATGCTTGTCAAGATATTTAACTTATCATGACAGCCTGTAGGATAAATTCTCATTGTATTGTACAGATTAGCAGATTGAGCTCAGTGCAGTTAAGTGACTGTGGGGAAAATTAAAGTTCCTATGGCCAGGAATCTCACCTGACCCTAAACTACTTGATGATGTAACTGGCCTGCTGCTAGGCTACTGCTTGCACACCTGTAGGCAATAAGCTATTACTGATTGAGTCACCATATAAAGAGCTCTACTGGGCAGAGGCAGAGCTAGAGGATTGTAGACCTGCAGACTGCTGGATGCAGATGTAATTCTAGTGCTCGACCTATATTGCTGGGAGAACAAGCTGGGTAATAAACCCTATCACCCCAAGAATGTTCCATTGTCCTTCCTTGTTCTCACTGAATCCACAGTGAACTTGCCCAGGGCTGAAACCCATTGGCAAGACAGTGACTTACCTAAAATCACACAACCTGTAAGTTCTGTAGGTAGTGAAGACCAGACTCAAGCTCAGCTCTTCCAATTCTGACATTCTGATGTTTGTTTGGCTTTGTGTTTTAATTATTTGCATATACTCTGCCTACCCCAGAGCATTGTAAATGAGGTCAGAGTCCTCTTCTTATTCATCAGTGTATCGTGACAACATCTACCATGCTCTGTGTGGATAAAATGAAAGTTCCTGTGGCCAGGATTCTCACCTGGCCCTGGTTGGCTCGCTCACTACACAGGAGTGGGCAATACGTTGTTATTGACTCTATATAAAGGGCTCCACCCAGTGCTCCAGGCGACATGGTAGCACTGCTGCAAGGCCCCAGGAGAGCAGAGCAGCGGTTGGAGTGATGGCAGTGCCAAGGACAGAGGCCCAGAGGACGGCTGTGCGGGACGACTGTGTGGGCAGAGAGGCCCAGAGGCAGAGACTGGCTTGCTGCATACAGACTCACTCTGAGTGAACAGGATTTTAGTGACTGACCTGCCACCATGGAAATAAAGTTGGGTATAACCCTTCCCTTTCACCCCAAGAACGTTTTACTGTCATTTTCTTTGGTCACACTGAATCCATAGTGAACTTGCCCGGGGCTGAAACCCATTGGCAAGACACTCTGCTCATAGTAAAAACACAGTAAAATTTAAGAAACTAAAATTCTTTAGAGATCTGATCTAATCACATGAAGAGAATTGTAACCTGTGGTAACTGAAGTTTCATATCTTCTTGTCGAAGAGCAGATGTGCTTTGAAGCCTTACCTTGTTGAGTCTGCCCAGTGAACAAGCACCCATATGCGGAGCCAATTCCAGTCACAGAATGCAGAATGCAGTGCAGGAAGCATACAGCCCAGCAGATCACCACCCCAAGTCCTGCAGCGTGCCAGAGAGGAAGCCATGCTCTGGTCAGGCACCAAGTTCAAGTATTTCTTCTGGGCTGGTGCAAGGTACTTAAGAACAAGTGATAATAATAATTAAAAGCACAGCCAAACAAAGCACCTGCCACTGGGCTGGGCCTGCAACTGTATCACACTGCGGCCACCCTCTTGTAACTTAGGAGAGGCAGGGATGCTGGTGGTTGAAGCAGGAACTGTCTATGTCCCAGATTCCTCATCCATAAAAGGGGAATAATACTTTTTCCTACTTCATCAGGTTCAATGAGATAATACCCTGAAAGGGCTTAAAACAGTGCCTGGCATGTGCATTAAGAGTTTGCATATCATTATTAGTGTTGTAGCTGTTAATGACAGAGCAACATGCCAATTTCAGGGGAAATATGCAAAATGTCTGCTAGCAAATTCTAGGCCAAACCCACTGTGTTTACTGACCTAGATTTAATGACCAGAACTGACCACTGAATAAAATCGTTTGGCATCCTCAACTTTGCCCTGAGTGGAACTGAAGCCTCAGAAGTGGTTCAAGATCCTTGCAAATCTCCAGGGCGTCTTTGGACTGGATTAAAGTGAAAGGTTAAAAAAGGAAATGCCTCCCTTTCTTTTCCCTCCATTCCCACTCTAGCCTCCCTCTGCTGCAGACCACCGCCAGGGGCCCAGTAAGTGTTCTGTGCCTCTCCAGTTGTTGTCGCCCTCATTCTTTCCTTGCCAGTTGTATATCCCACTTGTCCTTTATGCCTTTCCCTGAGACCCTGAACTATATTTATCACTCATCTCTCTGAATCTCTATGGCATTCACCATCTGGTTTCTATGGGGCCCTGTGGTTTCCTGCATGTTAATCTTATTTCTCAGAGAACAATGAACTCTGCAAAGTTAGGCCAGACACCTGGTACACCAGGTTAAACTGTGCTGTGAATTCATGCTGCATGCTATGTAAGGAGATGCACAGTTTCACTCTGACAGTTCCCTATCTTTTCAGGAAAAAGTTCCAGTGCATGTAACAGATTGAGAGAATATTGTCCTATATTACAAAAGACCTTAAAAAGAAAATGTAGAATAACACATATTGGATATTGTTCAGGTATTTATTTTAAATAATTATTTCCTAGGTGCTTATTTTGACCCCTCTTCTGTCTTCATAGAGTCTGCTGCTCCTTTGACATATGTCTTAGAAAGAAAGAGTTCTTCCTTCCCAGGTAGCTCCAGGGCCCAGCCCTACCTAACTTGAAGCCAGTCTAACAAAGGCGAATGTTTTTCCAGGGGCTCAAACCCTTAATGGAAAGCCTGGAGCCATCTTGTTGCCACGCATCTGCACCATATCTGGTGTATTTGGTGCTGAGGCCGACAAGCAGTAGCTACCCCTGTATCCCATCAGATGGTCCAATGTGCATGACAGGGCTTCTGCCTCTGTTTCCTACTAAATGCTTCCTTTGTGGGCTGGCACTCTGCCTTGAGCCTAGCCCACTTAGCCAGCCAGCCAGACTTGCTCCGTCCTCCTCCCATGGCAGGGAATGGGGTACTGCCAGCCAAAAGCCTTCAACTTTCAGCGCTCTGACAGGACAAACATGTCTGTTGAAGATTAAGGCTGAAATCCAGGTTAACTTGCCGAAGGGAAATGCTTATAATGAAATGGTAACCCAGAACCACAAACCTGTGCCAGGCCTAACTATGTGTTGCTATCCTATACTGATCACTGCCCTATTGATTCATTATGTTGTTGGACCTTCTTGGACAGCATTGACTTTAAGTCCAAATTCACTGACCCCTTTGGCTCCTGCACAACAGACCCTGGGCATCTTTCTAGAAGATGAGTTCCTGAGCCTGAGCTGAATCCAGCTTCTCGCCCTTTGCTTCCAACTCCTACAACAGAATCCTTCTACAGCTTGGTGCCATTTCCTCTGAGACTGGACTTTCTAGAGTTTTCCTTCATGGGAACCAGAGCTCAAAAGTAAGCCTAAGGATGGGGGAGCGCAGCAGTCCTTACCATGTTACCTGGAGGCTCCTGACTTAACATAACACAGAGCTTAGAGTCCTTTAACTAAGTTCCAGGATGCCCTGGTATGGTTCTCCGGCCCTCCTTCCCCTAACGCTGTCATTTCCAACTAAGAAGGTTTTTATTTGGTGTGCCTGTTTGCCAAAACTCATATAAATCAGTGTGTGCACTTCCAAGATTTAGATTTGATGAATCTTACAGAATTTAGAAACTGCGTGAGTGGGGTTTGAGATGAAGTGTGCAAAGATGTTTAGGAGCAACCTTCCCACCAGCCTTCAGATTGAGATGGATGAGGAGCAATACCCAATTTGAGCTGTCCATAATTGAAAAAGTGTGCGCACAAAATATCATATTTACCCTTCATTTCTCCAAGAGCCATAACTCTAAGGCCTCTGTTATTAAGAGTCTCAATAAAGTGAATGTCTTCAACTTTAAGCATCCCTGATACTCTCAGTGTGTAATGATACTTATAGGAAAGGGTTAGGAAGGCTGAGGATAGAGGGTACTGGGGTGAGGAGAAGGGTTAGTTCCCTGAAGGGATATATAGCCCCTAGGCCTCCCTGGAAAAACCAGCACACAACTACTGAAGAGCAGCCTTTGTGAGTTAGTGAGCAACAGGAGGGCAGACATGGACCGCACTAATGCAATTTGCTGAGCCATGGAAACTGTGTCTGCTGCAGTCACAGGGGTCCTTCTGAAAGGTGTTGGGGGCACAGTCAGAGCTGCCAGGTGCCAGTCACACACTAGTGCGTGTGAGCGAGGCGGTTCCTGACGCTATGCAACATCAGCGGTGAGCAGCAGAATTGCAGGAGAGACCAAAACGGGGGCCTCAGGGGCAGGATCACAGGTCTCCTGGCCTCCTCTAAGCCCTGACGTAAGCTGAGGAGTGGCATTCATACGAGCATTCAGCAAACGTGGAGCACCTGCTCTGTGCAGTCTTGCACACAGTGTCACAAGGAATGCAGATATGTAGGAGAAACATTTACTGATCTGAAGGAGCATTTGGGGATGGGCTGCAGTTTCTTAGCTGGCCATGTCTCTTCTGCCTGGCTACAATTTTAATGTGCCAACACCTAATCTGCTGTTCACTGTCTGACCACCCATCCCAGTCCTGTTTCATTTCACCCACCTCGTTCCCTTAACTCCTGTTGTTTTAAATGCCATAATGCAGACTCCAAAATACAAACAACCATAGATTAGACTTTGGACTTAGAATCTCTCCAAATATTAACTTTGTTCTTTTCTCCCTTTGGAACACTTAAATGTTGACATTTAAATGTTCTACTAGTATTTTGTGAGTGTGTATGTATTCACATCCATTACCCATACACAAATAATGCACAGAGGATTATTCTAGTTAAGCACAGGCCCAGGGCTATAAAACCAACTTTCAGTATGCATCATAAATTAAACTTAAGTCTTAAAAAGTTGGCAAGAACCTTACCATGAGATTTTACTTTCATTAGAGGTCTGTTGAATTTGAATAAGGGTCATGCATAGTAGCTAAGCGGAAGAATGCTCTGTTAGAAAAAGAAAAGGGGCTGATCCTCCTTGTTTATTTTTATTTTTTTTTGAAGATATAATGAGGGCATAAAGAGATGGTATCAGCACAGTATTCTCACCACTCATTGGAGCTGGTGGGGCCGGTAACACAAAGACCTACGGGGCAAATTAATAGACACTTGACCCCGTGTGAGGCTCCCAAGAGAGCAGTTTGTAGGTATCAGCACGTCGGTGTGGCATGGGGAACTGCAGAGAGTGAGCCTGCCCCAGGGTCCGGAGTGAAGGGCTCTGGGGGGCGTGTTGATGAAGGGAGTCACGGGACCATACTGAGACGCACACCCTCAGTGAAAACCTGCTGACCAATCATGCCTCTATGCAAGGGGCACTCCAGCATTTGTTGGACTGCTTTAGCAATTTATTCCTGGGTTTAAATTTTTGTAAAACAAAAAGTAAAACAAAACAAACAGAAGAGCCCATCCTCTCACCACATGCCTAATTCTCCAAACACCCCTACATCTCAGAAACATAAGCAAATAAGACAAAGGGGGGATGGAATGCTCCTCCAGCCCCCAGTTCTTGGCTCTGTCTGGATCTATGTGCGCCTTGAAATTCTTGTACGCTTGTTGAAAAGCCACACAGGGGATGCTTAGCCAGAAGTCTGGCCACCTCAGACCAGAGCAGATGACAGACTGACAGCATATACTAAGTACAGCATGTACTTTTGTCCTGGATCCTCCAGAGGACAGAGGAGGGGGCCCTGCCAGATCCGCAGGTGTACATGCAGTTTCCCCACTGGGTGAGGAGCCGCAGTCAGAGATTCTTTCCTAGGGGCTAAGAACCCAACATGTGTGACTGATTAGAGCCAATATCTCACTTCTAATTCCATTGATTCCTTGAAAAGATTGGGCCCTAAAGACCATGGCTATTCTTGGTAATTTCACACACACACACACACACACACACACACACACACACCCACCACCCCCGACCAACACACACACTCTGCGTTCATTGCCTCTGAGAGAGGGGAAAGGGGGCTAGTAGGGACCCTTGTTCTGACCAGTGAGGATTCCTGCCCTTCCCGAGTGTCAGTGGGGCATGGTGTCCAAAGCGCACACCTGTGGTCAGAGTAACACTAACCCACACGTGGGTCTCTTTTACCTTCTGTCTCTCCCATTTCCAAGCCACAGCTGGGGCAGAGCCACCATTAATAATGAGAAGGCTCCTTTCTAGACCTAAGAACCCTCCGACTTCCACATCCAAAATGCATTCCTTCTCCCTAGCCCTGTAATCTTCCCGTGGTTTGGTAGGAAATCCTCTCTATGGCCTTCCTTTTTGTTACCGCAGGAAATAAAGAAAAGGCTTGGGCTCCATGCATCCAAATAAAAGATTTTAGTCCTCAGAGTGGATTTTTCAATGCAGACATAGCCATATCCCCAGAGGCCTGATCCTTGTGCCCCTCAGAAAAGAACTGAGGAAAGGACGGAGCCAGACTTGCCCAATCCGCCCTTTTGAGCTTTGTGGGTTCCACCCCGCATCTTGCTGATTTTCTCGGTGGTGGCCTCAGGGAGTGTCTGTTGAGTTAATCACATGGAATCTTCCTCTGCCTCCTTGAGGTGTGGCCAGCCCTTGTCTTTGAGAGGCCTGGTAGTTTCACAGATAACACCCCAGACCCAGAACAAATGACCTGACACCTTGTTCCAGCACCGCCACCAAGTAACTGTGTGATCTCAGCAGGTCTCCTGACTTCTCTGGGTCTCATTTTCTGTAGCAGTGAGTACAAGAGCCTTGACCTGGAATTAACTAAGTGTTTTCTGTGACCTCTTCCAGCTCTAAAGAAGCAGGAATAAAGATCCGAGTCAATGCTGGTTTTCCCTTACATAAAAATGTTCACCAAGTTGCCAAAGGCCACCATATATTTCTGCATTATGGTCTCTATTCTTCTGGCTTGGAAAACAGACCGAGTTGAATGCAACTTCATGATTCACATTCATACAGCAAAAAGCAGAGCTCCCAAAGCCAGCAAAAATGATGATAAATGGAAACGAACTTTATCATCCAAAAATACCCCCTCAAACTCTGAAGAAATATTGATAATAACTCTCCATCTGCTGAATAAATCAGAACAAGACTGGAGAACTTACCCAACATTGTCTGAGCATGGAGGACATCCAGTAAAGTACTAGAGTTTCATGAAAACTGATCTCAGGAGAACTGACATAAATAAAATATGTCAAAGTTTTATAGAGGAAAATGAAAATAAAAGGGATGGCAGAAGCATTTTCTGTTTATTATTATCCTCACTGTAAAGAACTCTTGTAGAAACAGCACAGGTCTAGGAATCAAGGCTCCTGACTTCTAATCTAGTCTCTGCCACTGATTCCCCCCTAAACTGAGTATGATCATTTCACCTCTTTATATAGGCTGTCTCGCTTGGTGATTGTGAGGTGCAAATAAAAAATTAAATGAAACATGAAATCCTCTCTTCTATTTGGGGGAAAAGTGACTAAAACTTAAGATGCTATGTGAATAAACTGCATGGTTAATTATAAATAATGATAGTGGAATAAGTCTTCCCAAGTACGAAATCAAAAGATCTGTAGGAGGTAGTGGCTGCCCTAGAGCGCCCCCTGCAGATTGCCCCAGATGTTGGCACCAGGCTAAAGCCCACGATTTCCAGTCCTTTAGGGCATCTGAGCTCAGCCTAGGCTATGCAGTGAGATCTGTGCTGGGGATGAGAGGGAGGGAGTTGAGTGGGAAAGCTGTTTTAGTTTACTGCTGAGATTCCTGCAATACTATTGTTAAGGCCCACAAGGGTCATCTCCCTACCGACAAGTCTCAGGTCTGTTAAATCGGGCCCAGAGCTTTAAAAGTGATATTGTTAGTTCTCCCAGCCTCACACTCTCTTCAGTCTAAATATTCTGGGGAAGAGCCCAGGTTTCCCTGAAGTCTTCTCAAAGTGGAGGGCAGCTCTGGGTGACTGACTGATGGCCAAGTATTGCTCTGATGGGAGGGCTTGGGTTAGGGGACCTGTACCAGTTTGCAGAATTGTTGGCTTATATATAGGTTCTTGGGTGCCTCCAGTGAGTGTCTTTTATATTCCCCACCCCCAAACAATGTCATAAATGTAGCCTACAGTCTAAATGACTAATCAGCCATATAAATGGATGAAAATATCTTCTGAGGCTAAAGTAAGAACAGCTGTAATGATTGTAGTACATAGTTGGAAACTCAAACTGGGATAAGTCCAATAATTTATAGGTATCTCTGCCTGTTTACATAAATGTGGTCAAATGCCAGAATTGCTAGCATGTACCATATGGGAAATAAAAATCATTCTTTTTTGTGACGGGGGTGCTCTCATCAATATTCTATCTGGGAAAGAACTTGAAAATATGTGGCATAGAAAGTAGGGCATGCAATCTGAGCTACATATAGTAGTCCTGGGAGTTCAACACCACAAAAGAAATCTCCTTTTCAAAAAATTGGGTTTTCTGGCTTTTTCCTCTTCTTTATCCCTCTTCCCCAGATCCTGAGCTTCTGATGCTGATGAAATGTCTGAAGCTGCTGCTACAGAGGCACACCACTATTATTCTCAGGCTTCTGAGATTGTGGGTGGGGCCTGGAACAGAGATTGTGTTTGACTTTCTAATATTGATGCTGGGAAAAGGGATCCCCAAAGAGAAAGAAAGGGGATTTAGTGATCACTTAGGCTGTCAGCCATGATACAGTCAATTTCCACAGATTTTAAGAGTTGAGAAGAAAGTTGTATAGGTATTTCAGAGAATCATAGAATTTTAGCATTGGAGGGAAGTTTAAGGATCATTATATTTTACAGATGAATAACTGTTTCCTGCAGAGGTAAAGTGGCTTATTTAAAATGTATTAGTATCAGAGCCATGACTTCTACTTGAAAATATGTATAAAGAGTAAGAATAACTGGAAGAGGAAGAAGCAAATAAGGGAAGATAATGGTTTCATAGAGAGAAAGACAGAGAGAAATAAAAAGAAACAGAGAGGGGAATAAAGAAAAAAAAACAAGAGACTTGAGAAATAAAAGAGGAAGTCAGTCTTGTAAGAGGGCAGGAGAAAGTGGCTGCCGCACAAACGTAAGGATAATACCTGGTATATATTTAACAAAGCCCTACCCTCCCCCTTCTTAATTTCCTCTGTATAGTGAACCAAATCTCCAATTTGCCAAATGGGACATCTTGGAAGAATCCAGATTTGTGGGTAAACCTGAGCATTCAGAAGCTTGCCACCAGCTTTAACAAATAGATCCTAGTCTAATTTGGACAGTGTCTGAAAGAGACCTGAGAAATCACCTTTTCATTGTTGGATTTTTGTGTTTTTCCCCTTTAGCCACACCTAAACCATTCCAGAGAGATGAAACTCTCTAATGATTCTATTCCCATGAGGAAACTGACTGCCCTAAAGCATCTGGCCTGGCGCCCTCACGTTGTCACAGCTCATAGCTCATCTCTCTCTGCCCTGGGCAGCTGATCTGAATATAGTTTACATGAACTTCAAAGGAAGCTGGTAGGATGGGATTGGGGCCTCGCAGCTTTAATCAAGATGGATTCAAAACCTTTGCTTATCAAGAAGAAAACTAAAACCAGCAATGGAGAACTAATTGACACTGACAAAAAAGGAAATGGCAATTGAAAAGGTGCATGGAGCTGAGTAAGATTATATTTAAAGTGGTTATACTGTCCTAGAAGTTGATGATGGATTAAGTTTATTTCTTGCCTTCATAAATAATACTGGCATATGGAATAAGATAGCCTCCTATAAGGTATGAGATGAGATGTTCAGGAAAATGCACAAAAGCTCAAAAACATTGTTCCTGCCCGAGTGCCATGGTAATGTTATTCCTCCCTCGTTGAGCTTGGGGCTTCCTGTTCAAGCTTCTCTGGCCAATGCTGGGAGCTGCACCACTGGTCACTCCCCCATGACCCTGCACCTCTCTGCGACATGATTCAAAACTCCACCTGCTTCTTCTCTTCTCGGTCTCTACTTCATATGGGGACCACCCACATGGAATGCATCAAATGTTGACCTGGGTTCTGAGTTATTTTTCCCCAAGTTGGTCTCCTTTGGGGTGCACTGAGTCTGACACATAGTAGGTGCTAAAAGAGGTTTGTTGAAAATGCTGGCAAGAATGAGGAGAAAGGGGAACCCTCCTACACTGTTAGTGGGAATGTAAATTGGTTCAACCATTATGGAAAACAATATGGAGTTTTCTCAAAACACTAAAAATAGAAATACCATTTGACCCAGGAATTCCACTCCGAGGAATCTATCTGAAGAAAACAAGATCCCTGATTCAAAAAGATATATGCACCCCTATATTTATCACAGCACTATTTACAATAGCCAAGATATGGAAGCAACCTAAGTGTTCATCAATAGATGAATGGATAAGATGTGGTCCATATACACAATAGAATATTATTCAGCCATAAAAAGAAAAGACAATCCCCCATTTGCAACAACATGGATGGAGCTAGAGGGTATTATGCTCAGTGAAATAAGCCAGGCAGAGAAAGACAAATACAAATGTTTTCACTCATTTGTGGAGTATAAAAACAAAGCAACAGAAGGAACAAAAATAGCAGTAGACTCACAGACCTGGTGAAGGGACTAGTGGTTACCAAAGGGAAGGGGTTGGGAAGGTGGGTAGGAAGGAAGAAGGGGATTAAGGGGCACTATAATTTTCAATCACAATATAGGTAGGTCACAGGGAAGGCAGTACAACATGGAGAAGACAAGTAATGACTCCATAGCATCTTACTACGTTGATAGACAGTGTCTGCAATGGAGGGGGTGAGGACTTGATAATATGGGTGAACGTTGAACCACTGTGTTGTTTATGTGAAACCATCATAAGACTGTATATCAACTATACTTTAATAAAAAAAAAGAATGTATGAGAAAAAAAAGAGGTTTGCTGAATAAATAAGGGAAAAAGAAACTAATGTATCATTCTTGTATCCTTGCCCCAGCACCCAGCACAGTGCTAAGCACACAGATAAAATCTGTGCCTCATTCATAACATATATTGCCCTGGGGACACGATGGAGTCTTTGAAGCTCAAGACTAAATAGAGATTATTATGTTACTTGCTGACAGGATACTTGAGAGCCACTCAGTGCCAGAGCAGGAAGAAGAGTTGGGGAAGAAGGAAGGCAGACAGGGAAATAGGTGCCTGGAACCAGTCATGGCCATGAATGTCTCATCAAATTTTTCATGGACTAATTTTTTAAAAATATGACAAAGAAACATGACCTCTAGGACCTCTTCTTCCCTTATCCTTTTATATATGTCAAAGGAGAAATTGTTCAATAATAGGACCCAAAGAGATAGGCACTAACAGATTGGTTTTTCACTCTCCTTAGGGAGTTTTTCAAATTGCACAAACAAGAACATTACCCCTCTCTCCACCCTGCTCCCACTCTGAGACTGCTGCTTCTGCTGTGCAGTCCTCTCCAAGAAAGGAGGGATCAAGGGGCAGGTATGCAGAATACTAGTACTCTAGGGCTTCCTCTTGTTATTCTAAGAGGCAAAGGAGAGGCAAAAGAAGAAAACTAGAGAGAACTGGTAACAAAGGCAAGTCTCTCCAGGAATGTGCACAGTATTTTAAAAATTATTTTCCAAAGAAGATATGTAAATGATCAACAAGCACACTAAAAGATGCTTAACATCACTAGTCACTGGGGAAATGTAAATTGAAACCACAATGAGATACCACTTCATACTCACTAGGTTGGCAAAAATAAAAAAAGACATAAAATAGCAAGTGTTGATGAAGATTTGGAGAAACTGGAACCCTTGTATATTGATACTTGGAATATAAAATGGTGTAACTTCTTTGGAAAATAGTTTGGCCGTTCCTTAAAAAATTAAAAAGGCTTATATGACCCAGCAATTCCACTAAGTATACACTCAAGAGAACTGAAAACATAGGTACACATAAAAATTTGTACACAAACATTCACGGAAACACTATTCATTATAACCAAAAGGTGAAAACATCCCAAAAGTCCATCAGCTGATGAGTAGATAAAATGTTCTATATCCATACAATGGAATATTATTCAGCCATAAAAGAAATGAAGCACTAATGTATGCTACTATATGGATAAACTTTGAAAACTGGAAAGAAGCCAGATAAAAAAAGTATAGATACTGTATAATTTCATTTAAATGAAATGTCCAGAATAGGAAAACACAGAGACAGAAAGTAGATTAATGGTTGCCAGGGGCTGGGGAGAGACTCTTAAGGGGTCAGGGTTTCTTTTACAAGTAATGAAAATTTCTAGAATTAGTTGTAATAGATGCACAACCTTTTGAATATATAAAGAACCACTGAACTGTACATTTGAAAGGGTAAATTGTAAGGTATGTGAATTATTTATGAATAAAAAAATTTTAAAGAATAATTTTCTAATGCTCAAAGGATGATAAGGACCCTGCCAGAAACTAATCTCACCTTGAAAAGTTCCTCTAGTTGCAAAGAGCACCAGTCTCCTCACCCCACATCCCCCAACTCTCACCCCAATGCAGTCCAGGTTCACAATCCCTAGCTACTCTTAAAGGAAGAAAATAGGACAGACATCAATCAGCAACTGGAGGTGAATTAAGATGCACTTGATATTTGCAGACATTCCCTGTAGGGGGGTGGGAATGAGGTTGGGCAGAGGAAGGGGAATAATGGGAAATGAGCTGCTAAATCTCAAGAAGGAATCACATACTGAGTATAAAAGAAAGGCAGAGTTCTCCAGACACCTCTTTTGTATCCCTTCCCAAGTGTTAACTACACATCAGTATGGCAAACATAATCTGCTTTAGACACTTTAGACATGCACATATTTTACTGGAAGTTGGAAGGTCAACACTAAGCAAATGTGAGGACTGTTTGCTGTGTGGGCTCCTGTCTAGGTTCCCACGTTGCTGGCCTCACCTCTCCCCTAGGTCAGGATTGCCAGCTCCCTGCCCTTGATTTCTTTCTCTCTCCTAGGATAAGTGAAATCCTCTGAAGGAATGTCAGTGAATTACGTGATTATTTGCTCATTTACTTACAATGTCAATTCTAAAAAGTGAATTGATATCTTTAGAACATGCTAGGGAAACAACTATTTTTTTTGAAAATAGCTTTTAACCTGCCTTTCCTGTGCAAATTGTATCACTGAAAAAACAAAAACTACATGGGTACTTGATTAGAATATTTCAACAAATTCATGAAGAAAGAATAATGGAACTAGAATATCAGTGTAATCTTAATGAATTAAGGAACAGAGTATTGGACATCAATGACTACTATTAGCACAAAAAGAGAGACATTGGGACAGAGGTGCTTTCTGATGAAGAACATATCACCCGTGAGTTTGTCATGTCAATAAAAGAAAAAAGAAAGAGAACCTGGATTGGAATAAGTGGAAATATAGAAGTGAGAGGAACAGACTAAACTATATGCTCTGGGGAAGCCCAGACTATAGGAAATTCTGCAGATAAGTAATACAAGTTCCTCAATAAATTAATTGTCAACAAAAATAAGAAGAAGGATATGAATAGATTGAAAGATGTTTAAAAAATGTATTAAAAACCAAGCAAAGACTTATCCAGAAAAAGAGAGTACACAAAATCAGAGAACCTAGATCAGAATAAGTGGAAATATAGAAATGAGAGGAACAAAATCATAAACAAAGAAGGCATAGTCAGAATGGATACCACCGAAATACAAATTATTAGAGAATAGTATAAAAATTATATGCCAATAAATTGGACAACCTAGAAGAAATGGACAACTTCCTAGAAAAATTCAACCTCCCAAGATTGACCCAGGAAGAAACAGAAAATCTGAAGAGACCAGTTACCAGCAATGAACCTGAATTGGTAATCAAAAAACTCCCAACAAACAAAAGTCCATACCAGATGGTTTCATAGCTGAATTCTACCAAACATTTAAAGAAGAACTAATACCCATCCTTCTTAAAGTATTCTAAAAAGCGGAAGAGGAGGGAATACTTCCAAACTCATTCTATGAAGCCAGCATCACTAACAATAGAATCAAAGAAACTACAAAAAAAGAAAATTATAGACCAAAATTCATGATGAATAGATGCAAAAATCCTAAACAAAATATTAGCAAACCAAATTCAAAAAATACATTGAAAGAATCATCCATCATAACTAAGTGGGATTTATTCCAGGGATGCAAGAATGGTATAATATTCATAAATCAAACACCATATTAACAAAAAGAAGGACAGAAATCATCTCAAGGGATGCTGCAAAAGCATTTGACAAAAGTCAACATCCATTCATGATAAAAACTCTGAACAAAATGGGTATAGATGGCATGTACCTCAACATAATAAAGGCCATGTGCAACAAACCCACAGCAACATTATATTTACAGGTGAAAAGGTGAAAGCTTTTCCTCTAAGATCAGGAGCAAGACAAGGATGCCCATTCTCACCACTTTTATTCAACAGAGTACTAAAAGTCCTAGCCACAGCATTAAAACAATGCAAAGACATAAAAGGCATCCAAATTGGTAAGGAAGAACTTAAACTGTCACTATTTGCAGATGCAGTGATATTATACATAGAAAACCCTAAAGACTCTACCAAAAAAGCATTAGAACTAATAACTGGATTTTGCAAAGATGCAGGATACAAAGTTAATGCACAGAAATCCGTTGCATTCCTATAAACTAACAATGAACTAATAGAAAGAGAAACCAGGAAAACAACTCCATTTATAACTGTATCAAAAAAGAATAAACTATCTGGGAATAAACCTAACCAAGGAAGTGAAAGACCTATACTCTGAAAACTATAAGACACTCTTGAGAAAAATTAAGAAGACACAAATAAATGGAAATCTATCCTGTGCTCATGGATAGGAAGAATTAATATTGTCAAAATGGCCATCCAGCCTAAAGCAATTTCAATGCAATCCCTGTCAAAATGCCAATAGTATTCTTCAATGAACTAGAACAAATAGTTCTAAAATTCATATGGAACCTCAAAAGACTCTGAATAGCCAAAGCAATCCTGAGAAGGAAGAACAAAGCTGGGGGGATTACGCTCCCTGACTTCAAACTCTACTACAAAGCCACAGTAATTAAAACAATTTGGTATTGGCACAAGAACAGAAGCATAAATCAATGGAACATAATAGAGAGACCAGATATAAACTCACATATATCATCAATTAACATATGATAAAGGTGCCATGAATATACAATGGAGAAAAGCCTCTTCAATAACTGGTGCTGGGAAAACTGGATGGCTACATGCAAGAGAATGAAACTGGATTACTGTCTAACTCGATATGCAAAAGTTAACTTGAAATGGATCAAAGACATGAATGTAAGACATGAAACCATAAAATAAAACTCTTAGAAGAAAACATAGGCAAAAATTTCTTGAACATAAGTATGAGCAATTTTTTCCTGGACACATCTACTCAGGCAAGGGAAACAAAATAAAAAATGAACAAGTGGGGACTACATCAAACTAAAAAGCTTCTGTACAGCAAAGGACCCCTTCAGCAGAACAAAAAGGCAACCTACAGTATGGGAGAATATATTCATAAATGACTTATCTGATAAGGGGTTAACATCCAAAATGTATAAAGAACTCATATGCCTCAACACCCAAAAAACAAATAACCTAATTAAAAATGGGTGGAGGACCTGAACAGACATTTCTCCAAAGAAGAAATACAGATGGCCAACAGGCACATGAAAAGATGCTCCACACTGCTAATCACTGGGAAATGCAAATCAAAACCACAATGAGATATCACCTCACACCAGTTAGGATGGCCACTATCTAAAAGACAAAAAATAACAAGTGTTAGCAAGGTTGTGAAGAAATAGGAACCCTCCTACACTGTTGGTGGGAATGTAAGTTGGTACAACTGCTGTGGAAAGCAGTATGGAGGTTCCTCCAAAAACTAAAAACAGAAATACCATACAACCCAGTAATTCCACTTTTAAGAATTTTCCCTGAGAAAACAAAATCCCTGATTTGAAAAGATATATGCACCACTATGTTGATGCATTATTTACAATACCCAAAATATGGAAGCAACCTAAGTGCTCACCAATAGATGAGAATGGACAAAGAAGATGTGGTACATATACACAATGGAATATTATTCAGCCATTAAGAAAAAGAAATCCGGTCATTTGCAACAACATGGATGGATCTAGAGGGTATTATTCTTAATGAAATGAGCCAGACAGAGAAAAGCAAATAGCATATTTGTGGAATTTAAAAACAAAGCAAAAAGAGAATGAACAAAACAGCAGTAGACTCATAGACACTGAGAAGTGACTAGTGGTTACCAAGGGGGAGGGTTTAGGGTGGGTGGGTGGGGAGGGGAAGGAGGATAAAGGGGCACAAAAATTCTCAAATGTAATATAAGTTGGTCATGGGGATGGATGTAGAGCATGGAGAATAGAGTCAATGATTCTGTAACATCTTCCTATGTTGACAGATAGTGACCGCACTAGTGAGGGTGAGGATTTAATAATATGGGTAACTGTTAAATCCCTGTGTTGTGTATTTGAAACCAATACAAGATCGTATATCCACGATACTTCAGTTAAAAAGAAAACAGGCAAAACTAAGCTAGTGTTTATGAACATACAGTTAGCTGATGAGATTGTAAAGAAAAGTGGTAAGCAGAGCAATAAAACTTAAGACAGTGGGAACCCTGGAGAGAAGGGAGAGAGAGTGGTGGTTGAGAGAGCGACCTCCAGGGGGCTTCTTGTTAACTAGAAACATTTTCTTATGATGGGTAGTGTGTACAGGACACTAGGGTATTTATTAAGCTATTTAAAATTTAAGGGGAGCCTTAAAACAATAATCTTAACCTGCACATTTGCATTTTATGGTTTTTCTCTTACTTACATTATAACAATAATAAGGTTTCAAAATAAAAATTAATGTAATTTAAAAGTCAGCAATGATGGGAAAGACGGAAAGAAAACCCAGAAAATGGAGGGGAAAATACTAATAAGAGAGAAGAAGTCACATTTATGACTGCACAATTGTTTTGTATAACAAAAGCAGAGCCCATTTCTTTACCAGAAAAATGACTCTTGGGTGTCACCCAGGACTTCCCTCTTTAAAATGCACAAATAACTTGGCCACTTCCATCTCTTGCAATGGAATTAAGGTGAGATGAAAGAATCGGTAGAGAAGAGGCTGAAATAGAGACTGGATAGGTGACAATATGTGTGGGTTGGAAGAACAGGAAACATCTTGAGACCACTGTTTGGCAGAGGCTTGGGTGGCAGCGCAGAAAGCATGTGGCACAGTGTCTGTGCTGGTCCCCATCAGTTGGACACCAGCATCTCCAGGAGCAGCGGGTGATCAGGACCCATGCAGAGAAACGTCAGCCATGTCACAACCTTGGGAGCAGAGAAGGGAGGCCTCTGTGTCTGCCTGTCCGCATGTCTGTCAGCATGACATTTTGGGTCAATAAATATTCCCCAGGATGCACCATTTCAGCTGACCTATGCCACCCCTTCTGCTGAGGAGAAAATAAACAGGGCTTGTGGGTGCAAAGGACTCCCTCTTCAGAGCTGCCATTGTGCTCTGTGTGTGAGCCAAGCGCTCGGGCAAATTTTTGCCTCGTTGCATCTCTTGGGACTTGTGCATCTAGTATCAGGCATGGACTCAGCTCCTTCCCTGTGTGTCAAAAAGTAATACAGTGCCATGAACATGTCAACTATGAGAGAAAAACATCCAAGGGGAGGTGAGTGAATCAATGAGCAGCTCTCTCCGTAACCTGCCGGTGGACGGTTGCCCTGGCATGGTTTCTTTCTTCCTCCTCTCGTGTCCCCAACATCTGTTTCCATACATCTGCTTTGCTTTTTCATCTCAGCTACCGTCTCTGTAACCGTCCCCACCACTAGACTGGGAGCCATTCATTCAATAACTATTTATTGAGCAATTCTTATGTGTGAAGCAGTATGCTGTATAAAATGGCCAACAAAATAATACCTCACAGAGCTAAGAGACAGATATTAAACAAACATACAAATAAATACATAATCCCACATGTTGTGAGTGCTAAAAAAGGAAAGAAAAAGGTAAGATGAATGATTGCATAGGGAGATCTTTCCGATATTACCATATCAGGAAAGACTTCAGTGAGAAAGAATAAGTAGGGGTCAGCCAGGCAAGGGATACTGAGCACATCCAGAGCATGAGGGCGAGAGGGGCGCTGTGCAGGCCAGGCATGGAGAGGCAGGCAGGCCATACTATGACAAGCCTGGCAGACTTTGATAAGGACCTTAGATTTTTAACCTTAGTGCAATGGGAAGGAGCACATGTTTAGAAATGGGGAGAACTATTAGGTGACTATGCAGATAGAGTGATGGTGGAGGTGTGCAGAGTGGTGAAGGTAAGTGGAGAGGAGTCAGCAGAACTGAGATGTATCTAGGAGGCAGATTTGGGAGGAATCTTGGGTGGATGTGAGTGGTAAGGGTTCATTCCTCGACTTCACGCAGGTTAGCCGAAGGTACCATTTACCAGCATAACCCAACATCCAAACAGTACAAGACTAGCACCCCTGCACACATGCTAAAGCATGATTAAACTTAATTATGAGTATTGATACAAAAACTGTGAATAAAAAATAAGCAATTCTTATTTAGTAGTGTAATATTAGTAGCTAACATCTATTAAGTATCGATATTTACCAAAGGCCAAATAGTGTTCTAGTGTTTGCATTAACTCAATGATATTTGCATATAACTTAATTACTTACATTAACTCATTTATCTCCACAACCACCATGTAAGTACTAGTATTATCCTTATTTTATTGATGGGTAAATTGTGAGCTAGTAGAAAAATGAACTACTTTACCTGTATCAACGTGGATGACTCTCCTAGACATGCTAAATAGAAGCCAGAGACTTCTTCCCATTTGTGGTTCTGTTTATATGAAGTTCAAGAACAGGCAATACATTCTATGGGGAAGTGTTGACTGGCAAGAACATGAAGGAGACTTCTTAGGTGCTAGAAATGTTATTTTTCTAGATCAAGGTGGTTATTTTATGATACAAAGTTATAAAATAAGATCTGTGCACTTTATAGGTCTTACCTTAATTGTATTAAAGGCAATGGCAACTTTGGAAAAGGTATTTGGGACATATAGAAGAGAAAATTTAATATTTTGATATAGAGAGATCCCTAAAAATCCATAAAAACCAATGAAAAAAATCACTCTACTAGTGCACAAAGGACATAAACACACAGTTCACAAATAAAGAAATATAAGTGGAAAAATAAATATGATATTAAGAAGTAAACTAAGAAATACAAATTAAACATCAATGAGATATTTTCCACCTAACAGAATGACTAAAATAAATATGGTTGATAAGAACAAGTGTTATGATATGTGGGGAAATTCACACTCATGTTGCAAGTGACAGTATAAATCGTTACCTATTTTCTGATCTATTTTACTGCATGTATAAAAAGTCTTCTTTAACTGTATGTACTTGAAACAGCAATTCTATTTCTCTAAATTCATCATAAGGAAGTACTCCAAGTATGTATTTAGATTTATGGATGTTTACCATAACCTTCTTGATAAAGGCAAAAATTTGGGAACTACCCATGAATAGGTGATTAGTGAAAAACTTATTATATACTCATTTAACAGCACCATATGCAGCCATTAAAAATCATGATGTTGATTAATATTAATTAGCATGGAAAAATGCCTCCAACATATTATTTAAATTTTAATTGGGTACAGATCATATGTAATTATTATGTGTGTATACATACTAATGTGTTTGTAAGTATATATGTATGGTTAGATACCTATGGATAGATAATGTACCTATTAGATAGTTATAACTATATTAGATGGATGGGTGGGGTATGAACCAAAATGGTAAGAGTAGTGATCTGTTGGTAGGATTATTGGATGACACTTATTTCTTCCCTAATACTTTTCTATATTTCATGATTTATTTATAATGAGAATATATTTTACAAAACTCAAAATTAGAAAAGAAAGCACATCTGGTTAGATTTCCTGGCAATTTTTCATTTACAACCTTTATCTACCTTATTTTTCATTGAACAGTAAAATAAGCTTTAAAAGGTAGTAATCACCATTCATATTGTGCAGGTGTTCTCACTGGAGCAATTGATTTTCATCTGGGTAGAGTAGTGTGAGGTTGCCCAATACCTTCTGAATATCTTTTCTGAGTTTTGGAGAGCTTCCCACATTGTAAACCTTAAGGCTCAGCCAGAAGTCACTGTCCCAGAATCCCTTGATGCTGACATCAGACATGTAAACTGGGTGTTGCCAATGAGATGCACCCATGTGCGTCCTTGGCTTGGAAGCTAATGCTATTAATAAGGAGGTTGACATGAATGGCATTAGTCCCAGGTGAACATGACCTCAGGAGCTCAATGGCTGGACTCCTGGCATCAAGGACCAGGCATTATCAACACAACTTACAGTGTCTCTCCAAGAAGCAGAGTTTTTTGCCAAGAGTTGGCAGCAATGGTGTTTTCACTGGAGCAAATTCTACAGTATGATTTGGTGTTGTTTCTGGCTTCATCATTTCTAAGTCTGGTAATCTTGCCCTCCAGAGGATTCTGCAAGTTGTTTAATATTTTTAACAAATTCTTTTTTCTGCCTACACTAGCCAGATGGATTCTTTTGCAAGAAAGAACTGTAACTAATTTGATCCCCATTTTACAGATGAAGAAATTGAGTCTTTAAAAAATGGAGAAAATTTCCAAAAATTACACAGCTAGTAAATAGTGAGGCAAGATACAAGCCCAAGACTTCTGAGTCAATTTCTAGGATCTCTTTAGGATCAAAAATTAAGATATTCTAATATTCATCATCAAGAAAAACAATGTTATCGTTTAATGAATAATTACCTTGTCCCCAAATTGTGCATGAGCTATGAGAGGTATCCTAGAGATAAACTAACCACTCTAATTTACAAATGAGGGGACTGAAGACTGAAACAGATGGAATTTTCCCAGTGTTACTTGGGGAGGTAATGGCAGTAGCAAGGACAGAAAACCATATTTGTTGATTCCCATTTCCTTTATATCAGCAGAGGACGAAGCCACGCCTTAACCCACATAGAAGTGTTTATAGCACACAAATCCAATGCCTAAATGAAAATCTTTTTCAATTGTAAGAATAAATAAATATTAAATGTGTGAGGAATAATCACTTTTTCCTTTTTTGATATTTTTTAATTGAAATATAGTTGATATACAATTATTATATTGGTTTCAAGTATACAGCATAGTCATTTGACAGTTATGCACATTATTAAATGATCACCCCAACTAGTGTAGTTACTATCTGTCAACATACAAAATGTTATGGAACTATTGACTATATTCTCTATGCTGTAATTTCATCCCTGTGACTAATTTATATAATGATTGAGATTTATGCATCTTTATCCCCTTCACCTATTTCACTCACCCACTCGAAACCCTCTGTCCTGGTAACCACCAGTCACTTCTCAGGGTCTATGAGTCTATTGCTATTTTGTTACTTTTGGTTTTGTTTTGTCTTTAGATTCCACATATAAGTGAAATCATATGATTTTTATCTTTCTCTGCCTGACTTATTTCACTTAGCATAATATCCTCTAAGTCCCTCCTTGTTGTCACAAATGGCAGCGTTTCTTTGTTTATGGCTGATTGATATTCCCTTGTATATATGTATCACATCTTCATTCATTCATCTATTGATGGACACTAATTGTTCCCATATCTTGGGTTTTGTAATAATACAGTGATAAACATAGGGGTGCACATATCTTTTAGAATCAGGGATTTTGCTTTCTTTGGGTAAATTCTTAAAAGTGGAATTACTGGGTCGTATGATATTTCTATTTTTAGTTTTTGGAGGAACCTCTATACTGCTTTCCATAGCAATTGTACCAATTTACATTCCCACCAACAGTGTAGGATAGTTCCCATTTCTCCACATCCTTGCTAATACTTGTTAACTTTTTCTTTTGGATATTGGCCATTCTGACTGGTGTGAGGTGACATTTAAATGATGGTTGATTGGCATTTCCCTGATGATTGCAGTGTGGAGCATCTTTTATGCTTGTTGGCCATTTGTATGTCTTCCTTGGAAAAACATCTGTTCAGGTCCTCTGCCCATTTTTAATTAGGCTATTTGTTTTTTTGGCGTTGAGCTGTATAAGTTCTTAATATATCTTAGATTTTACCCCTTACTGAATATATCATTTATGAATATATTCCCCCATACTGTAGGTTGACTTTTTGCTTTGTAGATGTATTTTACCCTAAGGGCCATTTCTGTTGACTTGCGGGAAAAAATCTTGTGTGGTATGAAGAAAACTGAACCTTTAAATTTCTGATTCATTTCCCTTTAAATCATCAAATATTCCTTTTTATGGGCTATGTAATAGCCAAACAATCTCTAAGGGGGTATTAAAGCATTTCAAGCTTTGCTTCGCTCAAAATAAAATAACAAAATTAATGTTAAAATGGAGGAAGTAGGCTCCAAGTGAATCTACTTGGTCTACATAAGTTCTCATCAGTACAAGATCTAAAATGTCTAAGTCAGTTCTGAATTTTCTAAATTCTCCTTTTCCTGTTAAGTATTGACCGTTGCATGGCGACTGCTTGCATGCTTAAAATCCATCTTCCTGTTAGAAGGAGAATGAACATTGTCCCTGAAACCAAAACATCCTGTTTTTGGCCTTTAGAAAAAACCTTAAATGCTGAGTGAGTGAAGGTATTTTACCAATCTGCTTGTTTACATCTAACCCAAGAAACAATTACAGGAGAACTATATTTAACTAAGAGTCTACTTTATCAAAACCATTGAGTGGTTCAAATAGTAGAGTGTACACTTCATTAAGGGCCAAACTATATAGAATTAAATCATACATTAATAAAACATGGACTCCTTCCCTTCTTTATCACTATTTTTGAGATGAATGTCTCTGAATGGTTGAAAAAAATCAGGTCACATTTGCTTTAAACTCTCCTATATCTAGTTCTCCCTAAGCCTACTTACATGAATAACTTGAGAATTTGGAAAAAGGGTTTAAGAAAACTCTGATTAAAGAAGACTTTTCTCAAATAACAGTTTAAGATACTTTATTCAGTTTGTACTAGAAGAAATCCGAAAGTCAGAGGAAGCCATTCAGAAATTAATTAATTCATTCCACTAATATTTATTCAGTGCCATCTATAGACAGGCAATATGTTTGGCACTGGTGATATGACAATGAACTAGGAAGACATGCATTTTCAAAGAAATTGGACACCTAAAGATCTATTTGGGAGGGCCATAGTCTTGTAATAATATACTGATTCCAGGACTCTTTAGTGGCATGTTTATATTTTCAGAGAAAGGCAAATACAAATGGAAGTACAAATACCCATTGATGACTCTTCATTTTTAGTCCTGTGATATTCACTCAATGTTTTGCATACCCACTAGTGCTTTCCTATATGGGATCTAAGAACCCCACTCATTATAGCACACATGATTCACTCAAACTTTTGTCATTCACCTTTACTCTGTATCTCACCTCTATCCTCACTTTCAGCTTATGTCTTTACCTCCTACTTCACCAAGAAAATTGAAGTCATTAAACTTGTACTGTCCCAAATCTTCTCTTTGCCACCTTCAATCTTGCCTAGACTGTATAAATTTAATGTAATCCCAATAAATAATATCTATAGTATATGAGAAAGAACTTGAAAATGATATTAAAGTTCATGCAGACAAATAACATGTATGGATACTCAAATAAATCTTGAAAAAAAAGACACAAGAGAATTAGCTCTGCTAGATAATGCAATATATTTTGCAACTTCTATAAGTAAAAAGGTTTGCTATTCAATAAAAAATGAAAAACCAGAGGGGTAGAATAAAGACTTCATCAACAGACTCAAATAAATATATATATGAAAGTTTGGCTTATGATAAAGGTGACATTTCAAACTGGGTGAGGAGGGGAGGGAAGAATTCAAAATATGCTGTTGGGCAAGTGGCTAACTATTGGAAAAAATATTAAAACCATATTTCTCTCATCAAAAATAAATTCCAGATGGATTAAAGATATAAATGTATAAGACAAAAGATTTAGAAGAAAGCATGAGAAATAGCAGAGATCTTACCTTACCTCCTGAAACAATTGGAGAAAGATAAATATAGGAAACACTGATCTTGAAACACTGGATCAGCAATTAGGAAACAAAGTGACAGCAGTCCCTGAAAAATGGAAGCAAAAAACAGGAGCCTTGGATTAGCCCAGCTCACTGCCTGGAGAGTTTCAAGGCTGCATTACAGGGAAGGTGGAGCCAGGTATAGTCCAGTGGTATCTCTAAGTTGACGAGATGGGGCTGGAGTCCAGGAAGGCCAAGGTAGCTAGAGTTCACAGAGTGGAGAACTAGAGAGAGAAGAGCTGCACAGAAAGGCAGAAAGCTCTGCAGGTCTTCAGAGGGTCCACTTAAAGTATTCAGCTCAGTACTGCTCAGCAGATAGACATGTAAGTAAACTAGAAGAGGCCCCAGAGGCTAGGGAAGTGACCATTGGAAAGGTTTAGAGGGAACAATGCCTCACAAAGTGGTGGAAACAGTTCCTGTTGCTAAGACAGTGAAAAATTTCAAAACTCAGGGAGGACCCGAGGTAAAGTACTCAAAAGACTTTTGCCTCATTAATGGAGGGAAAATTAGCCCTAAATGAATGCTGCTCTGGTCCTTCCTAACAAAACAAGATCTAAATGGATCAGTGCTTTCTAAATGACTTAACTGTGTTCTAGAACAAAACTCAAGGATATTTATGGGAGTGCAAAAGTAATCAACATCTAGTATTACACCATGTCTTGCACCCAGTAAAAAATTATTGAAGCAATGAAGCAGGAAAATATAACCAATAATGAGAAGAAAAGTCAGTCCATAGAAACAGACCTGGAAATGACTAAGATAATAGAATTAGTATATAAGGACATTAATCAGTTATTATAAATATAATCTACATATTCAAGAAACTAAACACAAGATTAAGCATTCCAGGTACTGACCTGGAAATTATAAAAGAGCCAAAATTGAATTTCTAAGGGTGAAAACTATAATGTCTGAAATGAAAAATACATCAGATGGCAATACTAGCAGATTAGACATTGCAGAAAAACACTTCTGAACTTAAAGACATAGCAACAGAAGAAAATATGTGTGATTCCTTAAAAATAATTTTGAAAGTCAGCATGATTTTAATGCATGAAATAAAACAGAGAAGCCAAAAAGGAAAAAAAAAATATTGCCACATTTGACATCATGAAAATTAAGAGGTGCTTAAAATAAAAACTGAACAAAAATAAAAAAAAACACATTAACAAAATATGTTGAAAATATATACAGTATATTTGAGAGGTAGAGAGTATATATTGTTCAACAGTATGTATTGAGAAGTTAAAGTTAACTTCTAAAATTACAGATTCTTAAAATCAGTAAGAAAAAAAGAATTTTTGGAAAAATAGGAAAAAGATATTGTATTAGTTACATATTTCTGAACTACAGATTCTCTCAAAAATTAGCAGCTTAAAACACATTTACCATCTCATGGCTTCTCTGGATCAGGGATTAGTGGCTTATCCGGGAGTTCGGGTTTCTCAGGAAGCTTCAGTCAAGCTGTCAGCAGTGACCACAGTCTCTGTAGGCCTGTCGGAAAAGGATTTGCTCCAAGCTTACCCATAGGGCTGTTGTCAGGCCTCAGGGCCTTGCTGGGTGTTGACTAGAGACTTCAGTTCTCAGTTTCTTCTCATACGGGCTTCTTCCTAGGCTGTCTGGTGTCCTCGTGACAGGGCAGCTGGCTTCCTTCAGTAAGAGAGAAGATGTGTATGAGAAACAGAAAAGAGGGAGAACCCAAGACAACAGTCACAACGTGTTTTATAACCTCATCTTGGAGGTGACACACCACCCTGGCTGCCATATTCTTTCTTTTAGTCACACTCAACGCTGGTGCATTGTGGGAAGGACTACGTCAGGGTCTGAATACGAGGAGGGGAGGATCTTGGGGTCTCTACGAGGCTACCTACCACAGCTATGGACATAGTTCACACTTCAAGAAATACAATTGGCCAGCCAATAAACACCTTAAAAGCTGCCTAATTTCACATGTCATTAAAGAAATATGAATTAAAACAACAATAAGGGTATCTCTTTCATATATTAGACTGACTGTGGGTAAATTTGTAACATTTCCAGAACATCTCACCTGGCTTTGGTACATCTTCATATCAACAGGCGTTCAGTGGTGGAAAGAAGTACAGCTTTAGTGCCTTTGCATCATTCCTCAGGGGTGGAGAGAAGGTCATCTCCGTATCAATGGGTAATTACCAGGGCAACTGAGGCCTTATTTGTACCTGAGAGGTGAGGGGAGGGCCGGTTTTGCTGCTGCGGGAGCAGAAGAGAGAGAAACGGCCCCAGACTGCAGTTTGAGAGCAATAAATGGATTTTAAACTTCATTTCTCCTTTTGACTGATTTCCGTTTTTAGAGGTATTTTGCACCGGGATTTCCTCTCCCCAGACTTACACTGACAAAAGAGTAAAAGATTAAAAAGTGTGGTAATAACAGTGTTCAGAGGATGTGAAGAAACAGACATACTGATAGGAATATAAAATAGCCTCTCCATTTTGGAAGGGTAATTACTGATACCATTCATCACGCAATTCAACTTCTAAAATTTTATCCTATTCATGTATTTGTGTAGTGAATATATACACACACACACACACACACACACACACACACACACACACACACATAGAAATAAATAATGTTCATTACAGCATTATTTGTAAAAGCTAATCACTGGTTATGGCTTCAAAGCCCCTTTCTTAAGTATTAGACAATTTAAATGAATTATGATACATTTAATAGGAAATTAGCCAGCTCTAAAAAGAGAACTCAAAAGTGTATTACTGGGTTAGAAAATTAAGGTATAAGAATGCCATGGGGCCACAGAGATGACAGGTACACGCACAGCTCTGCTTCTTCCTGCCCTACCCGGGGTCATCGTTTCCACCTTTTCTCCTCATTCCACAGGCTCGTTCCCCCGCTGGCCTCTAATCCTTCATTACCTACTCTCCTGTGTCTTCATTCTTCTGGCCCTTTGAATCTCCTTACACATATGTTCATCCAGAAGCACTGCGCTCCTCTTTGGACCTCCCCTGTCATCCTGAGCTGTTTACTTCCTGCTTTCCTCCACCCACCTCACCTGTGGCAGTAAGAGCTACAGCTAACTGAACACTTCCTGGGTGCCAGGCAGTGGGCCAAGTTCTCAATGGATGTCATTGAACCCTCAAAACAACTTGATGAGTGCTCTTAGTATCACCTCTTATAGCTTTGGCATGCATGGAACAGGGAGGTTAAGTTACTTGTCTAAGATCACAAAGCAAGTTAACAATGGGACCAATGCATGCAGTCAGATTCCAGGGTTTGGGCTTCTACCTGATGCTTCCCCTAAATAAATTTTACGTTGTCCCCCACCTCTTCCTTTCCCATTAATTTCTCAGATTTTGTAATCTGGTTTCTGCTGTCTCACTCCACCAGTGAGACAATGTAAAAGTTCAGACTTGATTCTACTAAATCTCTTTGTGACATGAATCCCCCCCTCTTCATTTCCTTGGTGTCCACAACACACTGGTCTGTTTCTCTTTCCAACTCTCTTATTACCCTTTTATCATTTCCTTTGTAGGTCGTTCTTTCTTTAATCACCCTTTCCAAATCGCTGTTCTTCAAGATTCCATCAATGATCCGCTTCTCCATCTATATGTTTTTCCTTAAGTGAAGTCCCATTCCATGCTATTCTTTTGTCCTGCATACTTGAACTCCAGCTCTATATTTCCTTTTACTGGATATCTATAGAGGATGTTCCAGGCCACCAAACCAGTAACTCCAAAAAATTCCAAGCTGTATCCACATTTCAGTTCCTTCTTTTGTCTTCCTTATCTTTGTATTTATCATCTACTAGATCACTCAAATAGAAACCACAGTCTTTTTTTTTTTATATCACCCCCCTTCTTTTTATGCAGGATAAAATCAATTGCTTTAATTCAGGTTTTTTGTCTATACAACTATAATATGAGAGTAATTTCATAATTATCTTCCTGTTTTCAGTCTGTTTCATTTCCAAGATATCATTCAACTGGCACTTGAGTATTCTAAAGCAAAAATCTGCTCATTTTATTTCCATATTTGAGCCCCTAGTGGCTCTTCATTGCCAACAACGACAACAAAAATCCAACCTCCCTAGCTTACCATTTAAGGAGGTTAATTACATACCTCCACATACCTTTCCACCTTCACCTCCATCAGTCCCTCTCAGCGGCAGGTTCTTAGAACTATTTCCCTGTCACCACACACACGTATACCCGTGTTTTCACACTGTTCGGTTTTTGCGTGTGTTGTTCCCTCTGGCCATGAATAGCTTCCATTCTTTTTATGGGTGGAAAATTTCTGGTAAAAAATTTTGAAACCAGGTCAAATGGCACCTGCTTTATAACACTTTCTTCAGATTCATTATGAGTCATTTTCTACTTTCATGTCAACCTGACATTGTATACACCTATTCATTATAACATTTGTTACGGTTTATTTAAATTACTTGTTTACATACCCATCTCCCCACTAAATTCTGGGCTCACTTATGCTAAGCCCCATATCTTATTTAGTCATATATTCTCAGCACTAGGCACACAAACTTTTCTCTGTGAGATGTCAGAGATGGGGATTATCTTGGGAAAATATTTTAATTGCATTTCAGGTATGGTTGCTAAAATGTGGGTTCAAGTTATACTCTATCCATTTTAGAAAACACACAATGAGAACCTATTCACCTCCCAAAAGTGAGATATCCATAAGTCTGTTGGATTTTGTGTGGGATTTTTTTCTCAGTACCTTTTATATCTGGATCGTTCTATTCAATATTCCATGTTAAAAACAAGCAAGTAATAAGAAATAAACTTGGCTTTCTTGATCAACAAGTTATTTTAGGTGGTCTTTACAGGGAATTAACAATTGACAAAAGAGAGTATTACAACAGAATGGAATTTTGGTCTGCAAAATTTTTCAATAAAAGGCCAGATAGTAAATATTTTCGGTTTTGCAGGCCTTGGGTTTGTTCCAACTACACAACTCAGCCAGTGCAGCTCAAAAACAACCATAGACACTACAAGCACAAATGAACATAGCTATGTATTAATAAAACTTTTATTTATGAATGCTAATATTTGAATTCTGTATAATTTTCATATGCCACAAAACATTATTCTTCAAAAATTTTTTCAACCATTTAAAAATGTAAAAGTCATTTTTCATTTGTTGGTCCTACAAAAAGAGGCAATGGGGTCAGATTTGGTGCTTGGGCGAACTGACTCCTGAACTAGAAAAAGAGTCAGTGGATAATTATCTAGTAATACACAGGGAGAGACAAAATGATGAAAAAGTACAGAGATGATAAGAGACATAGTGAGAAGGTCTAAAAAGATGTTAATTGTGAGGCCCATTAAGGAAAGGAGAGATGACAAGATTTTTCTAGAACTAATAAAAATACCATCCATAGGTTCAAGAGTCCAGCACTTCCCTAGTGGAATAAGTTGTTGTTTTTATGTTTATATATAGTGCTGATATATCATAAGGGAACTTCAGACCACCAAAAACAAAAATTATAAAAGCACCAGAGAAAAAAACACAGAGCCTCTTTAAATGAACTACAGTTAGACTTAGAGCTGACTTTTCAACAGCAACGATGGAAACCAGAAAAGTTATTTACCCAACAAATCTATCCTTTGAGAATGAAAGACAAAATTTTAAAAATACAAAACCAGAGCTTATCACCAGATGACCAGTATTAAAGGAAATTCTAAAGGATATGTTTCAGGAAAAGCAGGAAATTATTCCAGAGAAGCTTAGAGAATCAGAAAGAGCTAAACTGCAAGGAAATGGTAAAAAGGGATAAATCCAAATGAATATTGACTATGTAACACCATATTAATATTGTCTTCTTGGTTTTAAAAACTAGAATGACAACAGTAGCATATTAGTGAAAAAGATTTAAATGAAGTTATGCTGTTCTAACGTCTTCACAATTTTCAGGTGAAGTGAAAGGTATTCATTAATATTAGGCTTTGATATGTTACAGATGATGTTACCATTGCTATGACAATATTCAAAACAGTAGAAATCATATATATGTCTTCAAAGCAAAGGAAAAACAGAATGAAACAAACAATTTAAAAGTTTTTTTTTTAAAAGGAAAAAAGAAAACAGAAAGCACAAAAGAAGATAGAAGATATAGATTTAATTCCAAATATATCAGTAATAATATTAGCTGTTAATAGGTTAAATACTTTAGTTAAAGACAAAGATTATCACACTGGAGTAAAAAACAATAATTAAATGCTATTTATAAGAATACATCTAAAATATACAAATATAGAAAGAGTGAAAGAAAAACAGTAGAAAAAGATATATTTTGTAAATATCAAATGAAAGCTTCGAGATATAGTAATAGCAGACAAAATGAACTTCTGGGCAAAAAAAGCATTATTAATGATCAAGAAGATCATTTCACAATCATAAAAAGTTTAATTCACCAGGAAGGTATGAGTCCTAAATCTGTATGTACCCATTTGATGGTAGGAAAATAAAAAATTATTGGAAGAAATAATTTTACTCTTGTACTGACTCTTCAAGAAAATGTAAAAGGATTACAAATTACCCAATTCATCAAATGAAGCTAGAAAAACATTGATAACACAAGCTTACAAGTCATTTCAAGAAAGAAAAATACATGTCAATTTGATTTCTTAAAAAGGATATGAAAATGCAGGAAATACTAGCAAAGAAAATGTAGCAATATATTAAAAAAAAAAAGACGTAATGACCAAGCTGGGTGCCTCTCTGGAATGCAAGACTGATTTCACTCTTAATGCACTGATTTCATTTACCCTACAAAATAAAGGAGAAAATCATGTAATCATCTCAATAGATGCAGAAAGGGCATTTGACAACATTCATCATCCACTTATGATAAAAAGGAAACCTTTAATATGACAAAGAAACATACATCAACATCACACATAATGGTGAAGTTATTTTAATTATGTATAAATGAAAAGCTTCTCCTTTTGACATCGAACAGGGACATGGGACAAGCATCAAGATGTTTTTTTCTGCCTATGATGAAAAATGCCAAGATATAAAAAGTATAGTAAGAATAAGAGGGACTCCATCACAAGGCTAAGATTCCATTTTAAAAACCAGGGAATTAGAAGGTAAGATTCCTAACAAATTTTACAGTAATCAGCTAATAACTGAACATATCTTAAGGCACGGCAAGCAGTTCTAAATGATATGTCCTAACTGCTTGAGGGTAACCACTATCTTGGAGAAGAACAGGATCAAGAAATTCCTTGTGTTAAGTTTATCTTATAGAATACCTAGAGGACTGACTATGGATGGTGACATAATGTCTCTCACTGGAGAGAGAGATCATCAAACCACAAGTCAAGCCTATGGTCTCCCACAATCTGGCCCTTTGCTGCATTCTTGAAAGCCTTAAAAGACAGAATTCTAAGCCCTTAAGTGTGTCTCTTCTCTGAGGCTTCCCACACTCACCTTTCTTCAAGTGTGTACTTTTTGTCTTAAATAAAGACTTCTCACTGCTCAACTTACTATGTTTTATCCAGTGGTAAGCATCTTTGTTACTTCACCATTTCATTCAGTTTTCTGAACTTAAACACTAGTCTTCTCTCTCTGTGTTCTACTTCAAACAAGTAGGGAAGGGCTACTAAGATCTCTGATTTAGGCTTCAAGTTCCTGTTGCCTGGGTGACATGGACAGGACTGCAGCTTTACAATCATGCTCTTTAGTAGCCTGTCCCCAAATCTCCTTTCTTTGCCTTTTGGAAGTTCTCAGAACATTGTATTACTCCATCCAGTGCTCTGCAGCTTCCCCAAATCCCAGAGCAGTAGAGACTTAGTTCCCATGTTGTGCAGAATCAAGTGGACCCTGGACACCAGGTGACTCTGACTTTAGGAGTTGGCAAGGGATCCACCCTATGCCAAGCAGGAAGTTTAATTAACTTCCCTTTCCTCCTTCTGTTCTTCTTTGCCTTCTACTGCCTGCTCAGCTGCTGCCATTCACTACTACTCTCTCTTTAATGAATTCCTTCCTTACCTACACTTGTCTGACCTGCTCAAGAATTCTTTCTCAATCAGAGCCAAGAACCCTCCCCAACCAGTTTGAGGTCTCACCTAGTATGCGGTTGAAGAGGCCTCCCCAGATGTAGCTAGCTGCCTGTCAACACTTTGAGGTAAGTAGGAAGCAAGATGTTCTTCTATTTTCTGCTTTCTTTTAACAATGCATTAGAGGTCTTAACCAGTGCAGTAAGGCAAGAAAAATAAATAATAGGGAAAAGGATTGGAAAGAAAAAGAATGAAATTCATTATTAGAAGATGACATGATTGTATATGTAGAAAAACTAAAATTACCTACAGATAAATAATTACATTTAATAAGAATTGAGAAAAGTTGCTGAATACAAAATCAATACACAAAAAATTATTTTTACTTCTATGTACCAGCCACAAACAGTTAAAAAATAAAAATACAAAAAAGTACCTTTTTAAATAGCATTTGGAAAATTAACTAATTAGGAGTAGTACATCTAACAAGAGACATGCCAGAATTCTGAGAAGAAAATTGTAACACTTTATTGAGAGACATTAAAGAAGCCTATGAAAATGAAGAAATATATATAGCTCATCTTTTGGAAAATTCAGTATCATAAAGAGGCAGATATCCCAAATTGCTTTATAGATTTGATAAAATTCCAAACAAGTTTTTGCATATATATTGCATATGTGCACACATATCTGTATGTGCATGCATATGTGTATGTGTGTGCATAATCTGACAAACTGATTCTACAATCAGTAATAAATTGTTAAAGGCCAGAACAGTCAAAACACTCATAAAGAAGAACAAAGAGGGTGGACTGTTCTACCAGATTACTAAGGCTTATTATAAAGCTATGGTAATTAAGAAGTTCAATTGGAACAGAATTAGTAAATTGCCCAGTGCAACAGAAAAGAGAGCCCAGAAATAATCTCATTCTTATATAGGAATCTGACTTACAAAAGAAGGGGAACTTATGGCAGAAGGGGAACTGCATAGCAATGGGAAGAGGACAGGGTGTTTATAAATGGTGCTGGGGCAATTCAATATGCACATGGATGTAGAGCCCTGGGAACTTTCACACTGTTAGTGGGAATATAAATTAGTGCAAACTCCTTTGAAAATTGTTAACTTTGAAATTACATATGCCCTATGACCCAGAATTCTCCTGGGTACTTAATCCTAGAGACTTTCCTGCACTTGTCAACCACAATACATGCAAAAAAATGCTCATAGAAACATGGCTTATATTTGCTCCAAGCTAAAAATAACTCACCTGTCTGTCAATAGTAGAATAAAGAAATTGTGTTATGTACATACAATGGAATATTATACAGCAAAAACACAAGTAAATCTGACAAACTTAAAAAAGCCAGACACTAAAGAATAGCTACAGTACCATTACATTTATGTAAAGTTTAAAAACAGGATAGAAAAAAATCCTAAACTATACTAATAAGGGACATATTCGTTGGTGGTAAAACTATAAAGAAAAACAAGGAGAGGAAGGATTGTGATGTGAAAGGGATACATTGTTCTGGTGGCTGGTAGTGTCCCTAATCTATTTCTTAATCTGAGCAGAGGTTACCCAATATTTGCTTAGTTATTACACAGTACATTTAAGTTTTATATATGTTTCTATATGTGTGTGGCATTCAAAATTTGAAAAAGGCTTTAACAAAACAAAAGAATAAGCAAGTTCAGCTAAACATTAGTATCATTAAACTCTGCTTCACTTCATAGAAAAGATACTGAAACAGATTCTGTCTCCTTCTATTTATTATATTCAACTTTTAAATTCATGACATTTGAACCTGTGACTGATTTCTACATGTAACTTGGCCTACATATTTACATAGTTAAGCTTACATAGTTAAACTATGAATAACCATCACTTCCATGGCTACTTCTAGCCACAGTTTGTTCTCATAACAGAACATTGGCCTTAGCTATTTCCACTCACACAATTAGACCCAATAGTGTCTAATAGAGCAGGGGTTGGGAGTAGGTGGAAATAGTTAAAACTTTCCCTGGGTTATGGACTAGAACAATGGTTCTTAAACAGAGGCATACCCCATCCCCACCCCAGTAGGGAGTGAGGAATACTACTAACATCCTTCAGTACACAAGACAACACATTCGTCCCCACTCACCCCTTTACCCCAACAACAACGGATTATCTGGCTTAAGATGTGAATAGTGCAAGGTTGAGAAACTCTGGCCTAGAAGAACCTTTAGGAAAACTAGAGAGAACAGAAGAGAATTTGGGAATGTGCCTAGTGATTATAAAATTAATCAGCGGAAAGCCAAAGTGCACACACACACACACACACACACACACACACACACACAAATGGTTAAAAGAGATGACAGATAATCTCAATTTATATAGCAACCAAAAAGAAATAGAATTACCAAGAAATGGGCACAATTTATGAGAATAAAAAATTTAACTGCAACTAAGAAATATACACACAATGAAAAAGAATATCATGTTCTCAGGGAGGAGAAAGCAATATAATAAAGATATCTACTTTCCTAAATTAATCTATAAATTTAACTTGACCCTGATTTTTTTAAATACCAAAGTGAATTTTTGGAGAAGACAACCTGATTCTAAAATTCATCTGAAAAAAAAACAAGGAAAACAGGAAAGTTCTGGAAAAGAAAAGTAATGGGGGGAACTATTTCTACTAGATAATAAAACAATTTTTAAAGCAACAGATAATTAAAATAACATGACACTGTTATGACAGATAAATAGGACCAATTAAGAATTTCAAAAGGAAGGACAAATGAAATGGAAAATTTACATATTATAAAGGTAACATTTCAAATCTATGGATAAGAGATAGATTATTCAATAAATGACAATGGGACAACTGGGTGGCCATCTGGAAAAACGAAGTATGATTTACCTGTCATTTATAGGCATACTGGAAAAAACTACAGAAATTTTAAAAACAATCTCAAAGTGGGGATAACTTGTCTAAGTATGTCATAAAACCAAAACCCAGGAGTCATGAAATAGAAGGTGAATATATTCATTTATGTAAATATAAAAGAATGACACACTGGAAAATATGTTTGTAACATACCACAAGGAGCTAATTTCCTTAATATATAAAGAGTCCCTCTAAATCAATAAAGACCAACAACTCAGTATAAATGTAAAAAAGGAAATGGATTGCCCACTGATTCAAATGGATCTTAAATTTGTGAAAAGAAACCAACCTCACTCATAATAAAAGAAATGTGCAAAAATAACTGATTTTCTCTCCATCAGATTGTCAAAACTCTAAAAATTTTGTATGTGTGTGTGGTTATGGGGAAACATATATTCTCATACATTATTGTTGGATCTGTAAGTTGGCAAATCAGTCAGATTTGAACTAGAAAACCTGATGCACATAACTTTTAACCCAGGAACTCATCCAACATGTCTACTCACACATGTGTAAGTTATTCAGAGAGGCATTGTCAGTAATATAAAGTAGGTATGATCCTTAAATGTTAATTGATAGTGACTATAAAAAAATAAAAATATATAAATTTTTATTAATTGTGGACTACAAAATTACAACACATATACAGTACAGATACAATATAGTCATAAAAATTACTTAAGGAGCTATTTATATGTGATTATGGACCATCTCCAAATCTCCAAGATATACTGCTAAGAGAAAAAGCAAAGAGTAGAGCAATGTGTGTAGTACTAGATCACCATTTGTATAAAAATGGACATGAGAGATACACGTGCACACATAGATAAAAATACATATTTGATTGTAAGTGCATAAAATAAACTGGAATAACAAACATAAAACAAGTAACTTTGCTGCTTCTCCAGAATTGGGTGAGTAGGTGACAGGAATAGAACCAATACCTTCTGTTCATGATATATATTTTTGTACTTTTTGGAAACTATCACCTATACCAATCAACTAATCAATCAATCAATAAGAAAAATTTAAAACGAACCCAGCACAATCACCACGGTCTCCAGCTCTGGCCAGCCAAGTTTATTGCCCCTTTACCTACCTTGCCTGGCCTTTTCCAGGCTGTCACTGTTGAGAAAAACTGGGAAAAGTTTAAAACATGGGGCTATCTTTCCTCTATATGCATCAAACCAAGGCTAGAGCTCTGCATGAGTCCACAACAGCCTGCTTTTAAATCCACAGGGGTGGAAAATTTAGCTTATTTTTAAATTGGGTGGAATTCAGAAAAGAACTGCCAAAATGATTAAATAGACTAGAGAGACTGGTTCATAAAGAAAGATGAAAAGACCTAAATGTGTGTAATTTGGCTAAATGACAGAAGGGCCAGGCTGTGGTTAGCACATACAAGTAATCAAACACCAGGAAAGGAGAGGATCAGTCAAAGATGTAAGTAGGAGAAATACGAAAATATGAAAAGAAAAACAAGGTGTCTCAGTCTTTCTGTCTGTCTCTATCTCCACAGCAGCCTCTCCAGGAAAGCAGTGTCAGTCTTGCTCCTTGTACAACATGCTAGAAAATCTTTACCTTCGCAGAGTTATAAGCTCACACCAGCTCCCAGGTCAAGGGGGTGAGATATCACCGTAGAGGCCCTTCATCTCTGCTCAGGCTCCCTTGTTCCATTGCCCATCTCCTTGCACTGGAGCTCTTCTGGATCCAAGCGGCCCCTTCGCTTGCTTTTTCTCCCTTCTCCATGCATACTCAATGAGAAGGTCAGACAGTCTTTGTGGTGGGAGGGTCACAGGGTGTATTCATCATTCATTCATATTTCAAATCTTGGGTGACTCTGATGAGGCTGGAAAACAAGGTGGCCATTCTCTGCAGCCATCGAGGATTTCATGATAGCTCACAATAATCGATAATATTTCTACTACCAGGGAATCACCGGTGAGATGGCCCAGTTGGTTTAGTCCAGCTTATCAGCAGCACTGGGCCTTACATTAGGCCCACATCCCTAATAAGCCCCTCATTAAGCCTTATCCCTGGACCATATAGAAAATTTACATTACTGCAATACCATTAATAAGTTCCATGAGGGTTACTTGCTCTTTTGTAATCTGCCTGCCTAGGTTTTTTTAGCTGCTATATCTATTCCATTCCTTATATTTCCTATTAACTAAACCTCAATCCATATTTCTTTGAACTTGTGTATCAGAGTATATGCTTAAGAGTATACACATATGTGGGAGGATATGTAAAAATCTATGTGTGCATGTATGTGTAAATGCACCAATCTATGAGTACACTTTGGGGTTTATATTCACATATTGCTGTGTATCTAAGAAGATGCATATATGGGTAAGATGAGGCAAAAATAAAATTTAAGAAGCACTCTGGCAAGGATTCCAAAGCTAACACCTAAGAGTATATTTTAAAACCATTCGTGGTTTATGTTTATTTTTAAATTTCCCCATTTATCAGGTGAAGGAACTGAGCTGTGGCTGAAACGTGAGCTGACGTGCATACTACTGGGAGCAGCAGGTGAGCCACACCCCTGTGGGCATGGGCAGAGAGTGGGTTTCTGTGGGAATAATCATTATAACTCTCAATTATCCTGGAAAAGAGGCAGCTTCTGAGTGAGGAGATGAAAAACTGGCAGCGGGGTTTGACTGTAGGTAAGGAGATATTACTTCTCTCTGGGCTCTGGTTCTCTTGGGAAGAGGCTCTGAAGAGTCTAGACATGCTGAAGGGCTTTCCCATGATGGAGGAAAGCTAGACTCTTGCCATATGCACCCAGGTCAGGTGCTAAGCAGCCCCATAGCCAGGGAGGAAGGCAGGCTCACTACTGCTATGCCATGATTAGGTTTGCCTACAGATTACAGAAAGCCCAAACACACACTAAGAAGTCCAGAATAATTCAAAGGATATTGTGGTGACTTCACCAAGAAATCAGTGACTCCATCTCCTCTCTGCTATGTCATCCTCAGCACTTGGCTTCCAGACTCAAGGCAACCTCAAGTTCCAACATAGCTGCCATAGCTCCTGTCATCACATCCTCATTTCCGGTAGCAGGAAAGGCAAAAAGGAAGCATCTCCCAATTGTATCAGCTCCTGTAAGGAGCCTTCCCAGAAACCCACTTTGTAACATTAGCCAGAACTTACTCTTGTAACTGTATCTAGCTGCAAGAGAGGCTGGAGAGATATCCTTTTAGCCTGGTTCATCACCATCTCAAATAAAACTGTGTTTCTGTAACAAAAGAAGGAGCAAATGGATATTGGGTGGAAAGTTTTTATGCAGTAGCTGGGCAGAAGTGTGGCCTACAGCAGATGGCACAAGGATGTAGAGCTGACAGCTGAATTATGATTTTGGTGTGCATTTCCTTTTGGTTATACTTGAGGCTGTACAAAAAAAGGTGATAGTGTTACAACCCATTATTGGCTGTGCTGTGGTGTATTAAAAAAGGGTCTGTGCCCACTCTTGGGCAGACGCAGAGTAGCACCCAGAGGCTGTGGTTGTAGCTGCAGTGTCCTCAGACAGCACTGGTTTGCATGGAACCACAGAGAGCAGAGAGCCACTTCACATTCAGAGACAGTGTGTCTAAGTTGTCCTTACTGACATAAAGGTCACAAGGAAGATATTGCCTGGAAGCCCCTGAGAAATACCAAAGGATAAGAACACCTCATAGGCAGTTGGGGTCCTACTGTCTCACAGATGAGGGTTACCAGGTCAGTGAACTTATGCTTAACCATGTATGTGATCACATTTATAACCATGAATAGGTGAGGCCTGGAGGATATTTGAGTGACCTGAAATAAAGAATACATTTCAAAATTATATGTTTTGTAAAGAAAGACTTGGTTAAGAATTTATAAAGAAAGAATGTGGATGGGTGCATTTTAGACTCAGTTGCAGCTTTTTCATGTGAGTGCTGGTTGGTGCTTACTTTGTGATTGGTAAGCTTGGTGATTTTCAAAGCAGGTTTCATGGAATAGTTTTGTGGAGTACCTCAGAGACCAGAGGCAGGTCAAATGCACTAGGCTTTGGGTCCCCAGCTCCTGTTGCCTACACCATATTCAATTTTTTGCATTCTAAATAGGTTTTCACTTGAAAAATTATTTCCTCTGCTCAAAAAAATCAGAAATTACTGGATTAAGTATTAAGCTTATTAATGGTGATAAGTTGGTCTTACTATCTTAAGCACAGAAATATTGCAGAAAAATAGAATAAAAGGACATGGATATGTTATACATACTCTTTAAAAAAAAACCCAGCCTATGCCAACATGAACTGAGATATGCAGTACCAGTCACCATGATTTAGGTATTAAAGAAGGTTCTGAATATCATCAGCTAAAAATTTAGGAGGTGAGTAAGGGATTCTACATGAAGACAAGCTTTGAAAACTCCTATTTATCCATCTGGAAAGTGGTGGCGGAGGGACTGGGCAGACAGGTAGAATATGTAATAAAAATATGATTAAAGTTTTCCAGGTCAGGAAGGATATAGGAATGGTGAACCATAGATTCTTTAACCAAATCCTGGAGTAGTAGAATTTGGTGAAACCCTTGAGTTTGAAAGAAGCAGATACACAATGAAAGAGAGGAAGTACTGCTTTATAAAGCAGATAGTGAATTTATGAAACCCATTATCTCAAGTGAGCATATAGGTTGAAAATATAAATTGGGTACAGAAAAGATTTAGATACATTGTGGACTCCTGAGTTCTTCGTGTCTTGACCTCAGTGAATGACTCTTAGAAACCTGTAATAAGAAATTGAGATAAGATGGAAATGTCTTCAAGTCCTAACCTTTCTGGGCCAGTGTTTTATAGAGTAATCATTACTTTCTACACAAAATCCCATAATTCTACTGGTCTGGGTAGACCATGGACTGACATGTATTCCTAGGAGTGCTTGTATAATAGGGAGTACTGGCATTTCCTCTACAGACAACTTTTCCTAAAGCCATGGGATACAACATCAATCAAAAACACAATTTACAATACACATACTCTCAGTGTGTATTGAGATACACATCAGCATACACATGCCAGCCGTTACTCTTAATGTAAGAACATATACCTGCTTTGCTTGGTTGGGTTTATGCTTTATCATAACATGGACAATAATTATGACAAGCATTTATGTCACACTGTGTTAATAAGAGCGCTCTTAGTAATCACTAGAGACAGGCCATTACTCCTGATTAAAAGTGAAATGTACTGAATGCTGGCTTTGTACAATGAATTAAGATATTATAGCTATATACAAATAGTTTCTTATTAAAGCTACCTTTATTACTGAAATTCTAGAGGAAAAAAATTAATTTTGTTACTGCAAATCCAAGCTTCTGTCTTCCAGTGCTTCATTTCCTCCTGAAACAATGGGATTTAGGGCACTAGAGGTTACTTAAGAATATAATTATTTACAACAGAGCTGCCTGCAGTTGGGGGCTTTGGGTAGGCAACGTATCGTAATCAGCAGCTGGGCATGTGATTCATTAAAGGGGATAGTGGGCTATGGTTCAGGCTACTCTGGAAAGACATGAGTAATCCCCTTAAGACAGTCTGCCACAACACTGTGAGAAGTGTGGCCCTTCATAGAGAAGAAGGGGATTGCTGTTAAACCGAAAAACTGCAGATGACCTTCCAGGGTCATCTAGTTCATCCCCTTCCAGCAGAAACTCTTATAGGCCATAGAAATTAGATGATAAGGCAGCCTGAGAGAGAGTGCATGCATTCCAGAATCGCTCCAACATTAAGAACTTCACTGCCAAGAAATTCTTCTTTTAAAATGAAATTCTTCAGGCAATGGCTAATTTGCTTTTGTTTTTGTTTTCTATTTTTTTCTCCTGAGAGACAAATAAGCTGGTGAAGTAAGACTGAGGAACTAAAGGAGCACAACCTGCCTAGAGTTGGTAAATTCAAAACTAGAGAGCTTATTATGTATCCATTCTTTCTCCTACGTCCAAAGAAGAGTAAATGCTTTTCTTGGCAGGCAGAGGACACTTGGCAGGAGGCAGCTGGTCTACCTGTTTGTGGATAACTAAAATTTTTTAAGGCTCAGGGCACAACGCACTAGGGAATCATTTACTAGTGCCAACCAAAAAAAAAAAAATTTAGAGAAAAGGGGAAGCAATTTAAAAGTCTATAAAAATACTGAACTCTGTGTGTCTGAGCCTAGTGCTTGAGCACGAGGGTGACGAGGTCTTTTTCGGCCAGGTAATGATTGTGTGAGCCTCATAAGGAGATGGTTAAATCAAACACTGAGATGACTGCTCTTAAGAAGGGGAAGATATGTCAATCACACTTTGCCTTTGACAGAAGGAAATTCCTTGAAACTGAGAATGGAGAGTGGAAGGGAGGGAGAATGTCTCCTGATGTGGGTGGCCAGGAAACCGGGGGCCAGAAAAGCATGAGAGGAGAGAGGGAGAAAGAGAAAGAGAGGGAAAAAAAACACAAGATTGAATTCTAATCAAAATGCTATGAGGCGTTCACACCAGGCCTGAGAGAATATTAACAAGGTTACCCGGGGTGGGGGGGCCTTTAGCCCCAGGAATTATTAGTGAATATGGAATTATACTTGCACAAACATTACCAGATGCAAGGAGCTAAATGTCCTGCAGATGTGGAAGGAGCCAGAGTATGTTCCAAATAGCCAGCAGCTTTATTTGTTTTACCCTTCTTACAAGAGGCTGGGCAGCACATTTCTGAGGGGTTACATTTCTGGAATGACCATCATACCACTAGGTTCATTTCCCAACTGCTGCTTGTACCAGTCTCAAAAGTATCTCTGCCCAGGAGCATGTGGAGTGGCCCTGAGACACATTTGACAAACTTCCCAGCTTACCTCTACCAGCTCCAGGTACCACAGTGCTCCGAAGAAATCATGGTGCTCCAAGCAGGGAACAGTTCAGAGTCAGGTAATCGCAGAAATTTCAAAGAGGAATTTTGAACTCAAATGTAACCAACCAATGGGCAGGGTGGGGGGTGGGGGAGAGCAAAATACAAGAGGAACAAAGAGTTTCTTTGATGTGCCACCATCAAACCCTCAAGACTCAATTTAATTTAGACTCACCACTACTGAAGGAGACCTATCTCAATTCTGTGGTTGGGCAAGTTGTTACCTTCAGGGCATCTCTTGAATTTCTGACCCTGAATCCCCATTACCATCTTCCTCACTTCAAGCAAGACTTACCAATATGGGAGACAGAATTTTCAGCACATTCACATGACATACAGAAGCAGCTGACCTTCAGGCTAATGGGATGAGAACTTCCATGGCCCTGGTAGGGGCTTCATCTATGTGTGGGCATGATTATATATTTTTGTAAAGTCTACAAAAGTAAGTATTTAACACCCATTAGTTAATACTGCCCTGAGTTTCCCTTTGTCACATTTCCTTTCATGTAGGTTGGCCTTGGAGTTGACCTGAAGATACATTTAGCTTGGGTGGAGCGTGAAGTGGAATGTACTGTGTGGCTCACATCACTTTTGTGTATAATTGATGCTAGCCACCCGCTTGTAGGATTGGATTCCAGAAATACTCCATCATCACCTGTTCAACCCAATGAGCTGGGGACCAACATATATCGCATCTGGAAAGCTTTGTTCATACCGGAGAAACTGGAGATTTTTAGTCACATAGCTTCTAAATGGATTTGAATCCAAGTTTTGTCTTATGCCAAAGGAAGTAAATTGGTTCTAGCCCTAATTGTATTCCCTACCACCACCAGAGGACATGTTGATTCCTGATGGGAACTTTCTGTGCTTTATCTAGTCTGTTTTAATGGCTTCCACTGACACCCTTCCCCGCACCACCCTAACCACCTGCCCCCTGAACTATCTCATTATTAATAGACCTGAAAGATCTCAGTCAGAAAACTTTTCATTTCCTCTTCATTACTCTGAAATGTGCCCTTGTGGACCCCTTGGTCAATTCCTCCTTCTTGTGATATCTGGCAAATTTTTGGTGGTGTTTCCACTCCACAGGAAAAAAAACAGAAAAGATATTTCAAAGCGTCTGGGCTAAAGGACATACTGTCTTTGAAACCTTTTTTTAATTGAAATTCAAAACACACCCCCTCCAGGAGGGCCACCAGATTAATTCCGGGCAGCAAACTCCCCATGCCAAAGTCTCAAAATCCCTTTGTAACTTGCTATTGGCTATTCACAACCACACTGGATGTATTTGCTAATATTCTCTTTCTTACTAGAAAATTCAAGACTAGCCATGCCATTCAATTTTTGCTACTTAAATGCATATTTGGATTCCAAAATTTTTGTGGGAACTCAGTAAAATTTTCATACTACATAATATAAGGAAGTAAATCTGTTTTTTTTCCTTCAGTACACCTCAGTATCAATCACATTTCTTTCAAAATGAAAAATATGAAAGTCCGTTTTGTATAAAAACAGAAAACCTCACTTCTGTGGTGGAACAAAAGCTCATCAAACTCCTGGCTGGTTCTCCAAATTCTAACGTATGGCTTTACCTCTTTCAGCACGTAATAGTGGCAAACAAAAATGCTTCAGTTTCTCTATCTGGAAAATAAGAATTGTGCTTTTCCTTTCCCATTTACTTCACCGAAGTCTCATGGGGAACAGAGTTAAATGATTAATGACTGAAAGCTCTTGGACAAACATGAAATGCTTAATAAAAATAATCCCACATTGCAACAGTGATAGGCACCAGTGACCTGATGTTAAACCTTGACTGAGATGGAAGGTAATTCAGATAAACTTTGGGCTCTGTCCATGGATCTGGGCTTCTTCTCCCCTGGTGAGGACAGTCTGGCCTCATGTTCCTTGACTTCCTCCACTGACAGACCTCTGTTTATGGCCTTTGGAGGCTCAAACCCATCCCCCAAGTAATATGAAATCTAGCTTCCTGGTTACAGAGGAACAACACATGGGAAACTATAAAATGTACCATTGTGAGGTCAATATAATTTTATCCTCTTTTTTTTCCCCAGGGAACATGCCTGCTCAGTCCATACCACAACATTATTAAGAAAACGATTTGAGATCAAACCTCAATTTTTCATCAAGTTTAGGCCCTTCCTAAGAGAAGCCCTCGTGCAGCTTTTGAAAGAGTCTCCAAGTAAAATACATTTTCCATCATGACTGAAAACACTGGAGTGTGCTTGAAGAGTAAATACTTTTCTATGGGTAGAAACTGTAAAGGTTATTTTAAAAGGAAACAAGGGATTCTGGCCTAATTTTAGTTTACTGTGTTTATTGAAAACAATCTGTTCCTGGTCTTCACATATAACACAACCCTGTGAAATCACTCTGGACTTGAATCTGATATATGAGTAACTTTGGAAAACTCAAGATTCATACTTCCTCGATCCACTCTGCCCCATGTTGGACTGTCTTGTCCTTAAACAACTTTCTTTTTATTCCCTTCTTTAAGAGGATGAAAGAAAAATAAGAGAGTTCCTGTTGGAGAAAAGAACCACTAGGCTTTGTTATGTTTCATGTAACAGGACAAGGCAGTACAGGCTTTGAATCAGACAGACCTGGGGTTTGGAATCATAATAGTACCAATTATTAGCCATGGAACCTTGAGCAAGTTATTTAACTTCCCTGAATCCATTTCCCCATCTATTAAAAGGGAATAAAAAGTCTCTATACTATACAGCTGTACTGAAGACTGAATTACATATTGTATAAAGTGTCTGGCAGAGTGCCTAACTTACAGTAGACAGTCAATGCCTAATAGTCATAATCATAATAACGAAAATAGCAACATATTCCTGGACTACCAACAAATCTATTACAGCAAATCAACAAATGGTTTTGAGGATCTATGTGGTGGGCACTATGGGAAAGGAAAATACGATGATTCATACAAATGAAACCTACCTTCAAAGATCTGACAACTTAGTTTCATTTCTGAAAATGCTAATAAAAATATATCTTCATGTATCTGTTGCTTTTGCTTAAAGTTTATGCCAACTATAACATTGGTTCTTAAATTATACAGGTTATAACTGTTATACCACAATGTACTCAGAGACACGGCATATATTTAATTGCATGTTAAAATAAAAGGAAAATAGAGGAAAACATTTCAACTTTGTAATCAGAGTGCTAACAAAAACAGTAATTATTATGTGGGAAATAAACTTGAACAGCTCAGGAAAGCAGATCAGCTGCAGGCTGCCTCAGGGGAAAGTTTGAACTGCATAAAAACAGAAGTGCAAGACTTGTGCTCCTGGCCAAGATGGAGTATCAGTGGCGACATTTACCCTGTTGTGTAAAACAACTGAAAAAAAAAAGCCTAGACAAATATATTAAACAATAGCTCCTTTTGCCTTAATTATCTCTTTAAAGGTCCTATCTGCAAAGAGAGTCATATTCTGAAGTACTGGACTAAGGACTTCAACATATTAATTAGGGAGGGGACATACTATGAGAAATAAGCAATGAAGGCCAGCAATCACCAGCGGAGGGAAAACAAGTGAGGTGAGCCCTAGGACTGCCCAGGGCTGAAGAGAGTTTCCAGGCCATCTCCCCAAGCTGATGAGAGGCCCTGAGAGCCCAGGTGAGCCAGTGTGGCTAGAGCTCTCAGAGCAGAGAAGCAGACAGGAGAGGATTGCACAGAGAGAGAACTGAGAGCTAGAGAAGCTCTCCTTCACAGTTGCAGGTGGTAACTGATAACGCTTGTTAGTGAAGAAACTACCTGAGACCAAGGAAGGACCCACCTTATAGGATAAAAGCAAACTATCCTGGGGTTCACAAAGGACCAGGATAGTGACCATTTCCATCATTCAGAGTGAAAAACCTCATAATTCATGAGGCTAAGGTTAATAATAAGAAAGTTCTTACCTCAGGAGTGGGGAAAAATTAGCCCTAGGCCAACTATTGTTCCGGTCCTACCAAACAAAGCCTAGACGCAAGATCCAAAAGTATCAAACGGTTTCCAAATAGCTTAACCATATTCCAGGACAAAGTGCATCAAAATTTAAGAATGAAAAAAATATCCAACATTCCACAAGGTAAAATTCATAATGTCAGGCATCTCATAAACAATGATCAGGCATGCAAAGATCAGAAAAATATAAAACCCATAATGATGAGGAAAAAAATATCAATCAAAACATACTTTAAAATGGCATGACAATAGCATTAATAAATAAGGACAGCAAAATAACTATATTCCATGTGCTCCAAGAGTATAAGAAATATTGAACATATAAAATAAAGACATGGAAGATTTTTTAAAATTGAACTACAGATGAAAACTAAAATGTCTGAAATGAAAAATACACTGGATGGGATTAACAGCAGACTAGTCATAGGAGGAAAAATAAGTAAACTTGGAGGCATAGCAATATAAACTATGTAAAATGAAGCACAGAAGTTTTGTTGTTGTTTTTGAAAGAATAAGAAAACAATTTTAAAGACTTTGAACCATGGGACAACTTCAAGCAGCCAAATTTGTGTGAAATTGGAGTCACTAAAGGAAAGAAGGCAAAGGGAAAAGTACAAAATATTTGAAAAACTAATACCTTAGATATATTCAAATTTGGTGAAAAAATATAAACCCATAGACCCAAGAAACTCAATGGACTTCAAACACAAGAAACGTCAAGAAAACTACACCAATGAATATCATAATCAAATTGCTAAATTGTTTAAAACTAGTGATAAACGGAAAATCTTTAAAGAAGCCTGAAAAAATTGTACAGGGAATGATACAGATTTCTTTTCAAATACTATGCAAGTAAGAAGATGGAGAAGATCTTTAAAACACTCAAAGAAAAAAATTGTTAAACTAGAATTCTGCAGTCCACAAAAGTATCTTTCAACATGGAAGTGGCATGCTTTCTCAGTCATATTAAGAGAAAAAATAGAGTCAAGGATGATCTACCTGTGATCATCTCAATAGAGGAAAAAGCATTTGACAAAATCCAATTTCCATTCCTGATTTTTTAAAAATCTCGGCAAACTAAGATTAAAAGAAAACTTACTCAGCTTGACAAACAGCATCTTCAAAAAACCTACAGCTAATATATATTTAATGGTGAAAGAAGTCCTCCAAAATCAGGATAAGGCAAAGATCCACCACTTCTATTCAACATTATCTTGGAGGTTCTAGACAATAGACAAGAAAAGAAATAAAAGCCTCCAACTGGGAAGAAAAAAGTACAACTGTCCTTATTCATAGATGATATGATCATTTATGTAGAAAATCCCAGGGAGGCTACAAAAAGCTACTCGAACTAATTAATGACTTAAGCAGACTTGGAGAACACAAGATCAATATACAAAAACCAATTGTATTTCATACTAGCAACAATTAGAAATTTAAAAATATTACTTATATTAGCATTGAAAAATAAAGTATAGGGATAAACCTGACAAAAGATGTTTCATATTTGTATACTGAAAACTACAAAATATTGCTGAAATTCTCAAATACTTAAATAAATGGAGTGATACACTGCATTCATGGATCAAGACTGTCAAGGGGTCAGTTCTCCCCAGGCTGAGTCGTAGATCCAGTACTTTGAAAATCAAAATAGCCACATATAAATTTTCAAATCAGCTTGTCAATTTTGCAAAAATAAGCGTATACATACACATATTGTTATTTCTCCTAATACAAAAGGTAACATTATATGTACTATGCTTCACCTTATTATGTTTTCACGTAAGAGTAAATCCTGGAAATCCGTTCCTATCGGGCACCGACCTCTTCCTTGCTGTCATTTCATGGCGGCACCATGCTCCATTGTAGATACACACCATAGTTTACCAGTGTCCATGGGGGAAATAGGTCATTCCCTTTATTTTTTTCTTGGCTCTTGTAAATATTATCACAATGAATAATTTTAATTATATGTTGTTTCTTTTTAAAATTGAAGTATAGTTGATATATAATATTATAAATTGTTTTGAAATATACAATATAGTGATTTGACAGTTATCTACATTATTAAATGTTCACACTAACTAGGGTAGTTGCTTTCAAAATCGAAAGATGTTACAGTATTATTGACTATATTTTCTATGCTGTACTTTCATTTCCAGGATTAATTCATATTATGACTGAGATTTGTGCCTCTTTGTCCCCTTCACCTATTTCACCTACACACCCCATTCCTTCCCCATGGTAACCCCCTGTCATTTCTCAGTGTCTATGAGTCTATTTGTTTTGTTTGCTTGTTTTATTTCTTTAGATTCCACGTATAAGTAAAATCACATGGTATTTGTCTTTTTCTGCCTGACTTATTGCACTTAGCATAATACTCTCTAGGTCCATCCATATTGTTGCAAGTGGAAAAAATTTTTTTATGTCTGAAAAATATTCTACTGTATAATATGTACCACATCTTCTTTGTCCATTCATTTACTGATGGACACTTTGGTTGCTTCTGTATTTTGGCTATTGTAAATAATGCTGCAATAAGGTTTCATTTTTGTGGCACTATATCTCCAGAGTCTGTGTCCAAGAGTGTGTTAGTATGCTAGGGTTGCTGGAACAAAAACTACAGATTGGGTGGCTTAAACAACAAAAGTGTACTTTTTCACAGTTCTGGAGGCTAGAAATCCAAGATCAGGTGTTGGCAAGTTAGGTTTCTTCCAAGGCCTCTCTCCTTGGTTTGCAGAGGGCCCCCTTCCTGCTGTGTACTTGCATGGCCTGTCCTCTTTCCGTGTGTTGTCTGTGTCCTAATCTTTTCTTATAAGGACAACAATCATGTTGGATTAGGATGCACCCATATAACTTCATTTTGCCTTAATTATCTCTTTAAAGGTCCTATCTGCAAATAGAGTCATATTCTCAAGTACTGGGGTAAGGAATTCAACATATTAATTAGGGAGGGGACACAGTTCAGCCCCTAACCAAGAGTAAATGCTAGACATTGTCCAATTCCAGCTCACTGGGTATGTAGTTTTGTACTACCATCAGCAATCATCACTTAGTTTTACATTTCTTAAAATGCAGCTGAAAGAACTAATGCTTAGTGACCACAATACTGAAAATGTTTCCTTTACAATGGAGGTTATAATTTTATTCCTGCTACTCCAGGTCTCCTTGCCTAGGAAAATCATGTCTGAGTTCTACAAATTCCATGTTATACTGACATTCTTTTCCTGTTTACCAACTGTGTATGAATACTTGATGTTACAGAAACATCTTTTTAGCAGAACAGATTGGACTTCAGATTGTTGTGACTCAGATATTTTCCCTTGAATCTGGATATTATTTTATGAAGAATTATTGCTGTGAAAAACACTTACACTGCAGTAGAATAGGACATGTGGATTTTCTAAAGTAATGAAAACATATAAACCTGGTGAAAGATCCAAGCTTGAGCATACTCTTTTCTAAAAGAATCTGAAATGACAAGCACAGATTGTATTGTCCTTAGGTTAGAAGAAAAGGGAACCAAGTGCAGTACTTCTTGACAGTTGTCACTTGCATTATAGGTATTCTACAAAATACATTCTCATTCTAGGGCTATGAACTTAAGAGGATACAGTAACATTACAAGACATTTATAGCTATCTCTGGGCTCCTGCATCTTGATACCACAGGGTTATTTCCCCTAGTTTTACTGGTGGATTGCCTGTAAGATATATTATATTCCTTTCCTTCCATCAGCCTGCCCTTATCAGAGCTCTGCCTCTAATTACTTCCTCCTACGACTTTCTTTTGATGAATGGTCTAATATTCTGGGCTTTACAGGTGAAACTTTATTCCCAAAACAGTTACAAACAAGTGTTCTCAATTTCTTTAACCTTTCTTAGTAACAAAAGAAAACATAATTATATTACATTTACATAGTATAGAAGTCTAAGAAAACCAAAAAGTAGTTTTTCCCTCAACCCAGAGGTGATTTATGATAGTGTTTATAAGTTTTTATTTATAAAAACAAATTCCTATTGATGGGAGCAGGTGGAAAATGCTCTCATGCATTGTTGCTGGGTGTATACATTGGTTAACATCCTTAGAGATAAATTAGGAGATAATTATCAAGATGTAAATACATATAATCTCAGAACTAGTCACTCCATTTTTAGAAATTTACCCTGAAACTATCATATTTATTTTATGTGTACAAAATATATCCACAAAGGTGTTTACTGAAGCTTTGCTTGCAATAATAATAATCTAAAAATCCAAACATCAGCTAAAAAAGGTTGTGTAAACAAAGAATTATATTCTCATTCAATGGAATCTATGAAGCTTGTAATTTTATTTTAAAATGAGGTATAAAGGCTTACTGATATGTAAAGATTCTCAAGACACAATAAGGGAAAAAATCAAATTGTAGAGCTTATAGGGAATTTGTGACATCTTAATAGGCCTACACTTGTTCAGAAAGATGCAAAATAAATGGCTAACAGTGTTTCTTTTGGCAGTGGTATTCAGGAAATGGGGTAGGATTTTGGAGAATTGAACTTCTGTGTCTCGTTTTGTACTTTTCTTTACTGTTTGTTTTCTTTCTTTTTTTTTTTACCATGTGCATGTATTCTTTTAAAATTGAAAAAACAATATTTTAAATAAGCAATTTCCATGTTCTTGGGCATGACTCCTTACAGTTCTGTTAAGTAAAGCACAATGCATTCATTTTCCACTACCCCGTGGATGTTTTCTTTTTCTTTTACATCCTTCCTTTTCAATAGCTATCCTACATAAGGGAAGAAAATTCTTTAGTTTTGTCTAAGGTATAGTGGGGCTGGAAGGAAAAATAAAAACCAGTTGGGCTTTGTCTTGCATAATTCTTTGTTGTGTTATAAGCACATCTAAACTCCCAGGCAACACAACAAGATACACTTAAACACAAAGGAAAAGAGCAGGAAATATGAAGCGGGGATTTGGGGATGGAGATGTGCAGAGCATCTGCCTTCCTGACCGTCATCCTAACATTCCTAATTGTTTGCTGTATGTTTACTTTCCAGACCCTGGAAACCAGGAAATAGTTCTTCTCATACCAAAATTACATTATAATTTTAAAATGTGAATGCTTAATTACTTTGTTCTTAGAGAAGATTTGACCAATGTTTATTTGAGAAAGACTAAGAATTACTAGAACTCATTAGACTAAGGTTTTCTGGAATAGTATCTGACCATCCTTGGACCTATAAAATTTTTTACAAGCCCACAGAGAAAGAAGTATTGGCTAGCCATCAGAGCTGGCCAGTGTGAAAAATCAGAGAACACTGGATTGCAGGACCATCAACATCTTTTCTGAGAATTCATAGCTGTATCTCAGAGTTGCAGCATATGGTGGTTGGCCATGTCATTCCACAGTACTGACATCTTTTAAAAGCATTGGATGGCATATGTAAATTAAAACAAAATGAATACTTAATTTCATTTTTAGAATATTTAGGAGTATTTTGCAATTCCCCTGGAGAACTGCAGGCTCCATGGACCTTTGCAAAGCCAGGGCTAGTAATCCCTGCCAGAGAAGACAATTGGTGCCAACTGCTTCTGAGAAGTCAGGAATGGCATGACATGGCACCAGGATGTGTTATGGTCACTTGTTTGATTTGAATTTTAAAAATAATCAAGAGTTGACCTCCCTAAGAAGGTGCCTGAACAGTGTTACTGGTCAAAGGTATCTTGAAATCCTGTGTCATCAATTGATGAAGAAAATCTTGAGTACCTTCCCCACCATCCATGACCAATTCCAGGGATGGGAAACCATCTACCCTGGCTAAGCCCAGAATGACCGAGTGCTCTGTACAAGCAACCACTCCTCCCATCCAAACACTGATGCCTGCTTCAGCCTGCAAGGGACTGAGCACACGGGCAGTTTCTGTTACAGTTGCGTGAAAACATCAAAGAGCAACTGCACCCACTTTAGAGTTTTCAAAGTATTTTGCCCTCATATATCCTGTGCTCCTTCTCATACACAATACCAAGTTAAAGGGCATTAACTGTTTTTGCATCAACCCACACCTCCTTCTCAGCCTGTCAAATCAGGCTGAAATGTAATTGGTGAATACTTATTTGCGCACGGTGGGAACATTTTTTCTTAAAAATAATCAATTGAAAGTGAAAAACATTTTCCAACCTCCCAAAATGAGAGTTTGACTTCTGATGTTTCCAAATCTGCCCAAATTAGTACCTACATTGTTTTATACTATTCAGTTCAGTGAAACAGGTATTTATTGAGTACTCCCTGTGTTCAGGGTATGTCTCATATAACCTCAGACAAGACTGGTCACTGCTCTAGAAGGATCTGCGGGGCCATGCAGAACACAGTCAGAAAATGGGATGGGGTGTGACAGACCCTATGAAATATGGGAGCACAGGTGCTAAGGGGGGCTGCTACCCCATTCTGGGAGAAGAACATGTCTCATGTGATTTTATGATAGCCCCCACATCTTCACAAGGCACAAAGGAGCAACATAATGTTTGGATTATAGAAAGTAGCGTGAAAGCATCCTGTCTGGGGAAAGCAAATGAAAGCACACATATTTCCCCTTGGCTTTGTCCATGATTGTCATGTTTTCTTCCAAGTCCCCCCCTTATCTCATCATGGGCCGCACAGGATGCTGGCTCGAAATAGATTCCTGGGAAAGGGCCTAAAAAATGCCTGTGTCATGCCAGGAGATGGGAGGCAATGAGTGAAGGGACCAGGCACATACCTCCCCTTGCTGGACTTTCCAGGACAGAAGGAAAGGCACTTGTAAAACAGTTGGTTCAAGTTAGCAAAACACCTGAGGCAGGGATAGTCAAGCCCAAAGGGCCCAAACCTTGATAAGGGTTAGACCACTCAGCCAATGTGTTCCTTTTGGGATTCTCTCTTCCCTGCCTCTTGCATCCCAACGCTGTCCTCCAGGCAGGCTGAGATGCCCCCAATAGGCCTTCACCCAAAACCCGACTCCTCTCTGGTGACACTTGCTTACACTGGGGCAATCCTCTATTCACTTATCACCCCTATTATGCTCTGAATGTATGCATGTGCTTCAGGAATTTTCTTTTATCTCCAGTATCTACCAAAGCTTGGCTCTCAGAAAATATTTGTTCCTATATTTCAAATTGAAAAACATTGGAATGCTCCAATTAAGTAAAATATACACAAACACTTAATCATACTGCTTTTTAAAAAGTTACATAAAGATGTAAATGTTCCCCTTCCATATCCTTCCTCTTTTGCTAAACAGATCTATCAATATATACAGTAAATGCTGGCTGAGTGAATTAAGGAATAACAAATAAATCTAATAGCATCAGAGAGGCCGAGGGAAGGAATGTCAGAAGTCAACAATTCAAAATATCATCTCATCTCAAAATCCTTAACTTCGTCACATTTGCAAAGTGCTTTTTGCCATGTTTCTGGACATTAGGATGTACACACCTTTGAGGCCCATTATTCTATCTACCCATGAGGCAGAGACAGAGAAGATCTAAATACTTACTAGCCCAATAAGTAGTGGAGCCAGGACTGCCCCTAAAGTATGATTTGAAGGAAATTAAAAGGTCTTTTTGATACACAAATGTTTCCCCTGAAATTCTGTTTCCTCTTTGTAGTTTCCCCCTTTAAATTATGATCTTGAAGAGCATGGAGAGCACCTTACTCAGCTTTGTGTATTTAGTACCTAGTACAGTGCCTGGCACATGACAGACTTTGTTTAGATAAGTAGAAAATAGAATATCAATTCTTCAAGAGTTTGTGTTTATGGATTATTAGCATCATATCTCCCACTCCATCCACCCCATCACCTCATGGTGTTAAATGTCAGGCCACCGGAAAGGTCTAGAATCTATGAGAGTTAAGCTGAGTGTTCCGGGAAATAAGACCTTATTCTTTTAGCAAAAGTATCATTACCAGGATTGGATTGGGGTCTTCCTAACACAGTAAAGTTCAGACCTAAAGGACCCTTTCTTATCTCTCCTTCTTTGATTCCCAAGCACTTATACAGATGGTATTTCTAAAAGGAAGCTCTTCTTTGAGAAACCAGTCCTATTTCATGTGACCTTCTGTGCCCTAGGTTTGTGGATTTTGCTTTTACTGGAGTGGTAACTAACAGTGATCACATAATTGGTTAAGTGTAGCCAGGGCTGGTGTAAGAGCTGTGCATGTCCACCAGGGTAGAGGTCTGAAGAAGTGCGTCTTCATTCTATCAGTGACTTTGTGTACTCCTACTGAATTGATCAAGTTGCTAAAATTAATTAAAATGGGGGACTTGAATTTACTCTACCATGCTGATGCCATAGAATGGCCGCTATCCTGTTGTACTTTAACAAGTTTACAAGAAACCTTACCTGTAATACTCAGCTTCTCCTTGGTGGGTCTTTATCCTCTGTGGCGTACCCGAGAAGTCCCAGATTAATAGTATGTGGACAGTAAGTGTGGGAAGGAAGAGGAAGGAAAGAGGGAAAGGAGAAAGGGAAGGAGGGACAGAGGAAGGGAATACGGGAAGAATGAAAGCTTTTAAAATCATGTTGTACCTTATTAGCAAGGTACTAATAAAAAGTATCACTCACAAACTTTACAGCTAACTGGTTCTTACCTCTCCACCAATTCCTACTCTGTCTCAGGTTCTCCCCCCTGGCACTACCTCCCAAAATGCCTCCCACCCCTTCCCCAGGAGATGCATGCGATAGATAATACTGAAGACTCTTCATTCCACTTCCATTCTGAATTTGTTATCTAATGCCTTTCTCATTAGCAGTACTCTCTTTACTTCCATTTGGTTCGATCCCTCCAACACCAGATTATCCAAGACACAGGTTCTGGGTCTTCTACAGGTTCACAGTGTAATATCTAGAGAGTCCTTGAGCTTTCAGGAGGACCATCAGTGAAAATGGGAGGATATTTTTAGCCTGTAGATGTTATTTCCAAAGTACCAGGAGATCCTTGAGTTAAAAATGTGACACCTGTATGAGCGTAAGTTTGTATTGTTATTTGTTAATTCTGTAATTGTTAAGGGCTGGAAGGAACCTTGAGAGTCTGCTGGCTCAACCATTTCCATTTTTTTTTTCAGATAAAAAGCAGGTGGAGAGTTTAAGGACTTTCCAGTGTCACTTTGTTAGTTATTGCAGAGTCGGGATTGGGAATAAAGTCCAGTGTTCTTTTCGATACACCCATTGCCTCCTGGAATACAATCTCTTCTCTCTAGCTTCCCACTGCCTCAGCCCTCCTAATGGAAGTTGATCCTCTTAGATGCAAAACTGATATGGCCAGATTCTTAAAAAGAGATGCTGGCAAATAGAGAACTTGACGATAAATAGAGAGATGGTGCAAGCACAGGGGCTGAATCTGGAAATAAATCATATCTTCACATAGTGTTTACAAAAATTGTGTTTTGAATAATTTCCATAGAAATTATTTTACCCACCACAGGAATGCTACTCCCTCCCAAAGGGATCTGACTAAAGAGAAATACAAGCAGAATGGAGGAAAAGCAGTAATTTATATATAAAACATTAGTTGGAACCTAAGTAATAATCCTCAACTAATCAGAATATTTTATACATTCTGCTTTTTAGTGGAAAGAGCAAACCACAAGAAAGCAAACATATATCAGAGATTTTTAAAATGCTTCCAGGGCTTATTTTAGGCTTTAAAAAATTTTCCCCAATTCCCTGCACTATCTTTAAAATATCCCACTGTACAGTTCCCTCTTTCTCCTCACATGTTCATTCGTTCATTTACTCAATCTGCCAATATTTACTGAGCCCTTCTCTTGTATTGTACTTTGTTGTTACATAGTCTTGACTTCAAGTTAATGCCTTGTTAGGAAATTATCCTAAGAAGATTTAGATATGTATAATTTTTTTCAGTTACGTTTCTAGTTCTGTAAAATGTTAGCAGTTCTGTACTGAATATTTCCATTTGGCCCTAACAGATGTACTGTCTACCATTCTGCATCTTACCCTATGCTTCCAAGAGGTGGATGGAAGGACTGACCTTTATGGGCCAGATAAATCATGTTCCTTTGCCCTGAGGTTCAGAGTATGAGGAATCAAAAGATCAGAAGATTAGAGGGTGGAAGGAGAGAGAGAGAGGGCTCTTACCCATGTCCCCACCCACTTCCACACACACACCTGCCATGCTTGGATGGACAGTGACTATATTCTACTCCTAAGACCAAAGCACCTATTGCATAACCCTCTCCCAGAATTCTCCTTTGGGTTAGCAGCTATCATACAAATCACTGTGACTGACAGTTACAAAGCAATTCATGTATTTCTGAAAAACACAAAAAGCAATACAGCTGGAAACTAAGTGAACTGTTACCGCAAGTAGCTAGAGTATGAAAAAACGCCAAGATACTCTCCTCAGTTACCCTCTGAAAAGAAATCTGTGGAAAGCCACTTCATGCTCACATTGGATGAGAAAAGTTACATTTTGTTTTTCATAAACCTAACCCTGCTATGACAGAATAAGTAGGGCCAGTTTTATTTGGTTGAGAGTAGCTGCCCAAAGGGTCATGGGGACAGTAGTACAGCACGGAGAACAGTCAATGATTCTGTAACATCTTTCTACATTGATAGATAGTAATCGCACTAGAGGGGGTGAGGATTTAATACCATGGCTAACCATTGTACATTTGAAACCAACAAAAGATGGCACATCAATGATACTTCAATTTTTTAATTTTTTTTATTTTGCTATTATTGATGTACAATTACATGACCAATATTATGGTTACTAGACTCCCCCTATTATCAAGTCCCCACCACATACCCCATTACAGTCACTGGACATCAGCATAGTAAGATGCTATAGAATCACTACTTGTCTTCTCTGTGTTATACTGCCTTCCCCGTGCACCCCCCCCACCCTGCTACATTATGTGTGCTAATCGTAATACCCCTTTTTCCCCCTTATCCTTCCCTTCCCACTCATCTTCCCCAGTTTCTTTCACTTTGGTAACTGTTTGTCCATTCTTGGGTTCTGTGAGTCTGCTGCTGTTTTGTTCCTTCAGCTATTTCTTTGTTCTTATACTCCACAGATGAGTGAAACTATGTGATACTTGTCTTTCTCCACCTGGCTTATTTCACTGAGCATAATACCCTCTAGCTCCATCCATGTTGTTAAAAATGGTAGGATTTGTTTTCTTCTTATGGCTGAATAATACTCCATTGTGTATATGTGCCACATCTTCTTTATCCATTCATCTACTGATGGACACTTAGGTTGTTTCCATTTCTTGGCTATTGTAAATAGTGCTGCAATAAACATAGGACTGCATATGCCTTTTTCAAACTGGTCTGCTGCATTCTTAGTGTATATTCCTAGGAGTGGAATTCCTGGGTCAAATGGTATTTCTATTTTCAGTTTTTTCTGCTTTCCACAATGGTTGAACTAATTTACATTCCCACCAGTAGTGTAGGAGGGTTCCTCTTTCTCCACATCCTCGCCAACATTTGTTGTTGTTTGTCTTTTGAATGTTGGCCATCCTGACTGGTGTGAGGTGATATCTCATTGTGGTTTTAATTTGCATTTCTCTGATGATTAGCGACGTGGAGCACCTTTTCATGTACCTGTTGGCCATCTGAATTTCTTCTTTGGAGAAGTTTCTGTTCAGCTCCTCTGACCATTTTTTAATTGGTTATTTGCTTTTTGTTTGTTGAGGTGCATGAGCTCTTTATATAATTTGGATGTCAACCCCTTATCAGATATGTCATTTATGAATATATTCTTCCATACTGTAGGATGTCTTTTTGTTCTATTGATGGTGTCCTTTGCTGTACAGCTTTTTAGTTTGATATAGTCCTGTTTGTTCATTTTTGCTTTTGTTTCCCTTGCCCAGGGAGAATGATACTTGTTTATATATAGATATATGATGGTAAGGCCAGAGATCTGTAGCTGTACACCAAATTATGAAGAAAAAGGTTTGCCTTCATTATGAAATTTCTTCCTCAATATTCAAAAAACATATTCAATATAAATGAAGGGTCAGAGGTGAATAGATTGTGCTTTAAGTTTTGAACAGAGATGGCATCTAGTCTTGGCATTCTGCAAAATTCTTCTTTAAGTGAATAAATGTGTAGGGTAACTCCACTACCTTGATCACATCTAATACCAACCTGACACCTAGAATTAAATTAGAGAAACAAAATTGGATACTTTGAGACTTGAGGGCTGATTATACTACTAGAGCTAAGAGTGGATTTAAACCCTCTCCTTATCCCATTTAAATCTAACTGGATATAAACTCTCCATTACTGAGAAATAGAGGTGTGTCTGCAGAGGTGGAGGTTCCCCTTGATGTTCTTAGGCAAGGAAACCTAATCCTTTCTTCTGACACACATGGTTGCAATAGAGAGCGTTCCCCAACTGCCAGTCTGGTTTTAATCTATTGTTTCAAGCAAGATGGGATTTGCAGGGAATGTTAAGAAAAGAGAAAAATTATGAGAACTTACTATAAAATAAAAGTGTTGATGAGAAATCAAATTTTAAACAAGTGTTCAAAATTCTAAGTATGAACATATGTAGATATACAATGCGTGCTGGAGTATACAACTATAGAAGTTTTTCATTGTTTAAGTATATCTAAGGTCTGCTTTTCTAAAGTCTGCTTTCAATACAACACTTATATCCCATTTCACTGAAGTTTTTTGGCTTACCAAATGATCGCAGTGGTACAATACTGCCAATAACTACAGTGGTGCTTCACTTAAACAGCACTGTTGGACAATGAAATGTTCCATAAGTGAAATTCCCATATAACCAAACTAACCCTGCATTACACAAACTTTTGAAACATTTTGTATGGAACAGTTTTTCTCTAAAAGATACACTGAATAACATATCTTCCTGAAGATTCAGGATTAACATTTAAAATACTTATTAAACTATGTTGAATATAGCACACACTTCTTGAAGAGCAGAAGATGGTGCGCTTAGATGGTAATACTTTTCCCAAAAGCAAATGGTTGCAGAATGCCATTGTAAAAAGGTCCAAAAGCAGACAAAACTACCTTGCTTTTAGTAAGTCTAATGTCTTTTCTGCTGTCAGCTGTCTGTTTTGGCTATTACAAGCAAATCAACCCCTGACAATTAGTTGTGCACTTTCTCAGAATAAAATTTAGATTGAAAAGACGTGCCTAGTCTGCACAAGGCACTTATACTACATGCTGAAGGAAATATAGGAAATACAAAACAGTCCTTGGCAAGGAGCAACCTTGCCGGCTTAAGAGACACTCAAGTCACCAGGTCATCACTATGGTGGGAATCAAAATTTAGTACTCCTAAGTTTGAAAATAATTTACTTTAAAAAATAGATATTGAAGTGATTACACTTGTGTTCTGATATACTCTTCAGTAGGTGTATGTCTTGGAAATATCTCTCATGGACATATATCAGTCATGTGAGTTGTAGATAAAAGATTAAAATTACTGCTTGAGAAAATAAAATGGCAGTCCCTTTTAACAGCTTTCTGCTTCTTATTGCTGGGCTTTCTCTTACAATCCAGATGGCTGAGGTTCTCAGAGGTCTACTCTTGCTAATTCCAAGGGTTACTTAATCTAATTAATAACATATCTGTAAAAACTGTATTTTAATGCTTTGCTATATATATGGGTACAAAACATTTAGGCATTTATAACACTGCATTTAGAAGGAATATATATCTTTATAAAGATCAATCATCATTTCCACCAGCAAGGTTTCTTTCCTTGGTAGTATCAGTAATATCACATTTTTGGGTTAAAATATCTTTTGGTGGCTACTTTTAATTTCCATCATACAACCACTTTTATTCCACAAACTCTACCTGGTGGTCTCAAAGATGTCCTTGGTTTCAATTACCATGTGTTTTGTAGTTCAGATCTCCCTCCTGAGCTCCGGGCCAATCTATCTAATGGGCCTCACACTTGGTAGTGCTACCAGCAACTCAAATTTAAAAGATAAAACCAAACTGATCAGTTTTGTTAAGAATGAGATTTGATTTTCTTAGGTTATTTTTTGTCTTCATCCCTACAGTTTCTTCCCTGCTTACTTCTGTAATACATCAATTATGCTTGAACTTCACCAGTACAGTACCACTCCTGAGATTCTAATGCATGTTTTAATTTACAAATTTGTCTTAACTGTTAGATTTCAGTTAAGAGCATAGGCATCATTATTCCATTTATCTCCAACCTCTCCCTATGGAAATGTGGTAATTTAGATTTTGTTCAATGGGTAGATACAAGAAAACACATGAAGTAATTCAACAAATCTCTCCCAGTTATACTTTTAGTGATAGGTTCTTATCTGCCTGGGAACTTTTTGGGTGCATTAACAGAGGCAGAAGTACTGTGGTAACTCTTCTCATAATTTAATCCGAAACGCAAAACAGTTTCTTGTATCATGTATCACCTTCTTCTGAAACCCTTTCTGGACTAGTTTAAAACACCAGTCTTAAACACCACTCCTCCCCAGTCTTGGTGTTTGTTTCTACACCTAAAACAGCGCATCATTTATTACCTGCTACTCCATTAGGCCACCCACTTCTTAAAGGCAAGATACGTACTTTATTTGTACGTTCAACACCTAGCAGATGGTAGGCTTCAACAAAATTTGCAGTACCGAATGAATCAACGAGGTCGCACAGGTCTCAAAGGACACTTACTGCCTTCAAAGAGGATTGCGAAGGCCCCATTCCTATAGAAATTTTTCAGAAGCTGCCCGTGGATAGCTAGTATCTGAAAGACATCTTGACTTTCTGCCAGTCTAAAATGCTACTAATATCCCCGAAAGGGATTCTCGCTCCAGGAAGTCCTCCCAAAGACTACATCGCAACGGGGTAACATTAAGGCCAAGCACCACCCCAATTCACGTCCTCCTCTACTCAAGACCGAACCCATCCCGCACCCCACTCCCGCGGTAGCAACACGACTGCCACCCAGCAGCCCACCCCTAAGGCATGAGCGCATGCGTGGCAAGTTTTGCGCTGGGGATCTGGGATTGGCCCTTGAGGCATACGTCACTCAACAAAAGAAAGCTCCGCCCTTCTCAAGATGGCGCTGCACTCAACGCGAAAGGCGGGTGGGTGCTGGAGCTTCATCCGGGCACTTCATAAAGGACCCAAAGCTGCTCCCGCATGCCAGGTAACCAAAGCTGGCGCTTCTCCAGCCACTTTCCCGTCCCACTAGGTCTTTCTTGTCCCCCACAACCTCTACATTTGCTTTTCTCTTTCTCTTTCCTCTGGAGAGTGCGGAACCGTTCCTCTGCTAAGGGGAGCTTGGCAAAGACTACCCTCCCACTCGGAGGGCGGTGGCGCTGCGAGAATGCGTGATTGCGTACGGCGCCCCCGGTGGGAGGAGCACGCTGCTGCCTGCGCACTTTGCCGCTGGGTCTGCGCGGCAACTCCGCAGTTGCTGGGCGACGTGGGAAGCCAAGAGCCTCTGAATTTATCAGAGCCGCGAGGGCAGGTCTTTCCAGGACTGCCCACCTTCTCTTTACTCTTTCAGCCTCCTTTCCTTAACAGCTAGCCAAGGGGCCAGCGGAAAATTTTGAGAAGACGTCTTGTTAGGAATTGGGGGATTTAAATTGGTGTCACCGCTTGACGTCCTCCCTCTGTCAGTGCGGCACTTGAGCAAGTGTCGGTGCATCTTCCATTCTGATTCCTCATTGCCCCAAAGTAGACCTCAATCTAGCAAGCTCTGTGAAGGAATTTGAACAAGCTGCCAAAGTGCGTCATCCTGTCTGTGCCTGGCAGCACTGTGCCGTTACCATTAGTCTGTTGTGCTGAGAGCAGGGACATGGCGCTTCAACCCGTCTTGTCAGTATTCGGAATCTTAACGCTCATGGCAAAAGAAAGATAAATATACGTGTATTTCTACTGTTTCTCCTCAATATTTTCAGCAGTTACCGTCAGTCGTGTTCTTTAGATACTCAAAGATATTTTTTAAAGTTGCAATATTATTAATTCTAATAACTTAAGTCAGTTCACTAGGAAAACCAACCTAAACAACATTTTAAACAAATGGGCTCATAGACTGATTGAGCTTAAAGGAGCTTTAGAGGGGATCCATACAACACCCTTATTTACCTTTTACCAAAAGCACAGAAAGATGAAGTAGCCTGACCAGACTGGCACTATTATCATCTAGCAAAATTCCCATATGGTCTACAGCAGCTCCTGATAGCGCTTCATGCTGATTAGCTCATGTTGCATGACTTATGTTGCATGCATGTTTTATGGACAATAAAATACATGGCAGAGAAAGGATAAGGGAAAAGTCACTGACACCATTACCCCCATTTTAATGCCATTAAGATCACAGAGATCCGTAAATAACAAATACTAATTACAAAATATGGAATGTTGTGAAATTTACACAACAGATTAGTGTTTTCAAACCTTTAGTTTTGAGTAGAGTAAGAATTAAATGTAAGCAAGAACATTTTTTAAAGGTACAAATCTACAGATAATTTTCAATCATTAAAAATGATGGTTTGAAAGACCAGTTGAGAAAAGATACAAAATTACATTTAGAGTTTAATTACAATATTGTTTGTAAATAAATATTTATGTAAATATATGCACAGGAAAAAAAAAGACTGGAAGGAAACAATCTTCCTTGCTTTTTTCTGTTTTACTTCTAAATGGTGAATTAAAAGTGATTTAAATTTTATCCTTTAAGCTTTCTGTATTTTTCACATGTTCTAAATTGAAGATTTATCACTTTTAGACCCAGAGTAAGGTTTTAAAGCATAAATCTCCATATAAATGCACAGTCTTTAATATCATCTGTGCTATTTTAGGTCTCTTAGAGAGATACTTGTCCTGTAGTGCTGTTATTAAAATGGCCTTAGAAAAGGACTACTAAAAATTTATGGCCACTTTTCCTGTAGTATCTTCTTTTTCTCTTGAAAAGCTTCCTTTGAAGTCAAAGAGATTTTGTGAACAGATGCAGAAATATGTGAAGGAAGAATTGGATTCCAAACCAGATGCATTGGACGTTTTTATGGTATTTCATAACCTTTGTAGAAAACAAAAATCATTTTGCAAGAGTACAGTATAATAGAAAGAAATGTACTTATCATACGGATGATTCCATCAAAAGCTAATAGCCTGTTTGCTTGTTACTTTTGGCTTTGTAGTGGCTCCCTGAGACAAAAGTGGATGAGCTGTGGCAGTGCTTTGTGACTAAAAATATTGTGGTTCCTAGATTGTTTTAAGTTTTCTTAAAAATACAAAATCTTTGGTAATAATGTTGGCATTGGGGGCTTTTAACTATCTCAAAGGCAGGCTTTTGCCCCTCAAGCTAGATGTAGACTCAAGTTTAAAATAAACAATATAAGCAATAGGGAGAAACAGGAATAACAGTGTATGGACCTGCTCATTGTGATGTGTCTCCAATTTGTATGAAAGTGGTTTATTTTGCCAGGTGTTGCCTGAGAAAAAAACTGTTGAAATCTGACAAGATGAAAGTTGTCACACAGCCAGAGGAATGAAGATGTGGCACGATGTGTTTAAATGCTGATGTCATTAGGTAAATTTAAGCCTGTCATCATTGGCCAAACACAGAATCTATACTTTAAGTGCTAACTTATGATTTTATTTTGCAAAGAGTGAAATACTGATGGTTAGTAGAACTTTGCAATATTTGTAATCATTCAGTCAAAGTATAAAATGTCCACATTTTATCACAGTTGAACAACTTAACTTTTAGCAGTACCAACTGGGTGTGGCCAGTATTAACATACTGTTCCTACTGTTAATGGCCATTAAGTTTAGCCATTAGGTGAAAGAATCATGCCACAAAAAAATAGGCAATGTATTTCCACAGGAGAAATTTACTCATTTAGAGTAGAAGCTGCTCTTCCAGTGTGACACTTCTTGCAGAGATAATTGTAGGCACAGAGGTGATACATTGACTCCATAACTTAATTCAACTCTGCTCAGTCATTTACAGTTTTCTCTCTAGATATCATTCCTTAGCAGTACTCTTATCTTCTATTCCCAAAGGAATGCTTAACATTTTTTCTTAATTTCCCTGCTTACTAAGTGAAGTACCAACAATCCGTAGGTCTTTGCATCACCCCATCATCTGTATTCTATTAGTCCTGTGTAGTCATTTATCAAAATTCATCTAGCACTCTCTTTTTTCTTGGCATGTAGTCTTACTTGCATCTCTTGAACCTGCCTCTGGTTGATGAAGGTACTGCCTTTTTGACTACCCGTTTGTCTCCTAAAAAGCAGAATTGAGCCACCCTGATTTCTAACCCATGGAGATTCTCACGACCTCTGCCTCTCCATCCCTTGCCCTCTAGGACAGGCTACCAACCAGCAGGGATGTCAGTTTCTCCTTCACATTCTTGTTCTGGTGTTCTGGCTGTGAGTCATTACTGAGCCATGCAACTCCACTGTGGATGCGGCTCTGAGTGAATGATGTTGGTTACATTGCTTCTTATCCCAGCTTCTTAGGATAGTATTTTTCATCAAGCTGTTTGAAAGCATAAAATAAAATAAATTGTATCTTATAAACATTTTCATGTGGAATCCATTATTCTCATTAAGAATAATATCCTGTTCTAATATAGCACTTTGTAGTTTCCAAAATGGTTTACATATTCTCATTTAATTTTGAGTACAACAAAGTTTCACTATTTAGCCATCTAAAACTTTTATTCACCAATTACATTTTATTTTGTCTGCCCATTTTTTTTTACCAGTTTTGCAATAATGATGAATCTAAAGAAGTAAATACCAGTATTTCAGTTATTACTAGATGTAATGAGGATGGGGGGAGGTGGTACTAACACACGTTTTGGATGCTTATCATGTACCAAACATGGTTTTAAGCAGTTGACTTATCCATTAGCTCATTTCATCCTAATAACCCAATGAGGCGGCAGGTGTTAATATTAGCCCTATTTTATAGATGAGGATACTGAGAGGTTAAATAACACACATAGCTAGCAAGTGTTAGAGCCAAAATGTAAACCCAGGTAGCCTGATGCCAAATTCTATACACTAACTATAATAAAATAACACTAAATTCCAAAACAAATTTCCCATGATAATATGCTGATAACTGCCTTGCAACTTTTAAATCTGTACTATGAAAGCCATTTATATATCTTGCCATGGTGACATGCAGAGTAGAAATTATAAATCATCCTTGTTGCTGTTCTACAGTCTTGTTGGGCTCAATGAATTATGAGAAAAGAGCAAAGCTGTCTTGTAAATTTATCTCTATGTCTCAATTTGACTACTGCCACTAGGATTACCCTGTGTAAAATAAGGGCTTTTAACACATGAGTCCCAAGGTACTTGCAGGAAGTTCGGTTTATACACAGTCATAGCTAAAAAGTCAACCTGTGCACAGCCCTGCAGGCAGAGGGGAAGTGGTGAGTGCTGAAGCTGATGGATGACCAGGGGACCACTATCCAGGGTCTAGCTGGGATTTATGGCTCTAGTACTTTCTTCAAAAGTAGCAGAGGTGCAAAGTAGGAAGATGGGGGAGATAAAAGTAATTAGTGTTGTTGGCCATTTCTGCAAGGGTTAAGTAAGAATTTTATTCTAAAAGATTCTCATTCCAAGGAGTTCTTAGGGGAGTCTATAATTCACTAAGTCAACTTAAGTGAATTACTACCAATTAGTACATTAATTAGAATGGTGTTGAAGCTTTAAAAGCAGAAACATTCAACAGAGTTTATTTTATACACCAAATAAAAGGCCTCTCATAAACTTTTCCTTACACTCCCTATGAACGGAGGTTTTGCTGGATATTCATTCAGCATCATGCTTTACTCACTGTTACTTTGGGTCCCTTAGAAAGCAGGACATTGTAATGTTGAAGGGAAATGGAGCTGTTTACTCAAATTCTTGATTTAGATTCCTGTCCTCCCAAGGGGAGAATGGTCTATCAGCCAGTTCATAAATTTGCTGGAAGAAAGAAGAGGTCCCTTGGGCTCGGGCTAAGGTTGCATGATGAAGGTGGAGTCCCAAGGGAGATGTTGGGGACAAGACTACATGGAGCCCTTGCCATTTCTGGGGGCGAGCCAGGTTGGCCCCCTATGGATACAAGTTATCTGGCTATCTTGGTTGTGGAGGAAAATCCTTCTGTGCAAACTACTTTGGCTTCTCCAATGGCTGGCAACATTCCAGCCACCCCCATGCCTCCAAGCTGTGAAACTCAGTAACCTAGAGAAGCATGTGACTACAGGATAAACAGTCACATGAACATTATACTTGTAATTTTAAAGTTGACTAGCTCTTCGATAATTGGAAGTGTAGTAAAGCAGAAGGTGTAGGTGTGTTGGGATCAGTTTGGCCTGGCTTCAACATGTACTGACTCTGTGGTGCCAGACAAGTTATTTGACCTCACTAAACTTCGGTTTTCTCATGTCGAAGGCTTTAATAATAATACATTGTAGGATTTTTATGTGGATTTGAGATCCTGCCATATATATAAAGATGCTTAGCTAATGCCCAGCATCTAGTGGGTCCTCTGTGCTTGATGATGTTTATTTCTTCAAAAATATATAATTCTACTCAGCAAACTTTTGTCCTTCATCCTTACCAATCTTAATAATCCTTTGGCTCCCCCCATCTCTCCACACTAACCTGCCCCTTCATTCCCCCCCAAAAAACTGACAAGATTACTGCCCCAAAGCAGCATTCTGATTATATTCTTTCCTTGCTCAGGAACCATGGGGAGCTTCTCGTAAAGTTCAGGCTTCTTATAGCCCCACATCCAAGACCTTCCACAGTCCAGGTTCAAAACACTAATCTAGGCTATGCTGTCCTACGTGAATCCCTTACCATGGAGTTCATAGAATCTCTGTGTTGTCTAGAGACTTGGCTAGGGTAGCTATATGTGCAAAAAAATGAGTTATTGCTTAGATCTTTGGCATAATAATTCCTGTAATAGAGCTTAGTAAGTATTTACCAAGTGAATGAATTTAGTGAAAAATAAAACAAAATGAGATAAGATGTGAAAAAGTGCATACCATTGGCATTTAGCATATTGTTGAATTTAAACCTTACATTTTTGTGTATATTTTTATATGTTTAATTACAGATGTTCAGTATTTGCTGCAGTTTATAACTGATCTTATTATTGCCCTAAGTTTCCAGATGTTTATGAGTGACTGGAAGATAATACTGATTTTATTTCAGTGATGTTACAAGTAGGCTGTGAATTTTCCACTTGTTTTTATAACTGATTTTCATTGCCTCTCTAGCCCAAATTTATTTTTCACTAGTGTAACTAATTATACTGAGGTTTGCAACCTCTATCTATTATACTAAAGTTTGTTGCCTCTATATATAGGAAAATGTAGACATACTCAGGATTAAGATGAGAAGATTTTTTTTGCAGTGTAGTTTTGCCTCAAGGGACTATCTGATTCAATAAATGTGCTGTATTATCAAAACAACTGACATGCTCTTTGCCATCATAAATCATAAGTGTGCTTTCTTCAACTCTTGAAGGAAAGGAAATGCTCATTTATTGTTATCAATATTGCCTTTTTTCTTAATTGTCCATCTTAAGTTTCTTTAAAACAACCTGTCAAACCATGCCTAGTCCCTTCCTCTATAGATCTTGCTATGCTGTGCTTGTATGGAGAAAACAGCCCTAGTCTCACTGCACTGTTACACTCTAGAATATAAGGCCATTTGTGAGCTTACAGTCTAATGCTGCTTCATTTTTCTTTGCACCATGATAAAGAGTGCAGTAGTGTGAGTCAAGCAGAATTTATATCTACATTACAAAGAACTTATATTTTCTTCTTTTAAAGTGTCTTACTGGCATTTTAGTAGTTGGTAAGGAAAGTTTTACTGCTCTATTTGCTTACCAATTTATCTTTAACATGTTTAATAAAACCTTAAATCAACACAGCATAATCATAGAACTATCATAGAATGTCATGTCTGGGTTAACTGCAGCATCTTCCTGATGACGTCTGTGAGTACAGTGGCTAGACATCTTGTTAATCTAGGACCAACTGTACCCATAAATCTCTAAAATGTCTTGGAAATTCCAACATTTCAGCATCCACATGACATCTCCCATATCGCTTTTCACATTCTAAAATGGAACAGAAATTCTTTAGCAGATGATGTGCCCTTAATTTTGATTGGGAATATATTAACATATCTGTGACTCAACTAAAGACCTAGCTTATGCTTTAGTATTATTTTTGTCTAAATAGTAAACATTTTGGTCAGGCTTCCATGATACCTGTCTTCTTGAAAGTCAAATGCCCATCTTTATTTATTTTTTATTGAAGTATAGTTGATACACAATATTATATTGGTTTCAAGTATAGAACACAGTGTTTCAACAGTTATCTACATTCTTAAAACCTCACCCCACCTAGTGTAGTTACTATCTGTCACCACAGGAAGATGTTACAGAACCATTGGCTGTATTCTCCATGCTGCAGTTCCATCCCTGTGACCAACTTATGTTATGATTGAGATTTTTGTGTCCCTTTATCCCCCTCCCACCCACCCATCCTAATAGGTAACCACCAGTCACTTCTCAGTGTCTCTGAGTCTACTGCTATTTTGTTAATTTTGTTTTGTTTTATTTTTAGATTCCACAAATAGGTGAAGTCATATGGTATTTGTTTTTCTGCACCTGGCTTATTTCACTTAGCATAATATCCTCTAGTTCCACCCATAAATTCGCAAATGGCAGGATTTCTTTCTTTTTATGGCTGAATAATATTCCACCATGTATATGTACTACATCTTCTTTATCCATTCGTGTATAGTGGACACTTTGGTTGCTTCCATATCTTGGGTGTTGTAAATAATGGAGCAATAAACATAGGGTGCATAAATCTTTTTGAATCAGACATTTTGTTTTCTTTGGGTAAATTCCTAAAAGTGAAGTTACACGGTGATGTGGTATTTCTATTTTTAGTTTTTTGAGGAGCCTCCATACTGCTTTCCACAGTAGCTGCACCAACTGACATTCCCACCAACAGTGTAGGAGGGTTTCCTTTTCTCTACCTTTGCCAACACTTATTCCTTGTCTTTTAGGTAGTGGCCATTCTAACTGGTGTGAAGTAATATCTTATTGTGGCTTTGATTTGCATTTCCCTGATGACTAGCGATGTGGAGCATCTTTTCATGTGCCTGTTGGCCATCTGTATTTCTTCTGTGGAAAAATGTCTGGTTAGGTCCTCTGCCCATATTTTAATTGGGTTATTTGTTATTTGGTGTTGAGTCATATGAGTTCTTTATATATTTTGGATGTTAACCTCTTATCGGATAAATCATTTATGAATATATTCTCCCATATTGTAGGTTGTCTTTTTGTTTTGTTGATGGTGTCCTTTGCTGTACAGGAGTTTTTTAGCTTGATGTAGTCCCACTTGTTCATTTTTTATTTTGTTTCCCTTGCCTGGGGAGATGTGTCCAGAAAAAAAATTGCTCATGCTTATGTTCAAGAGATTTTTTGCCTATGTTTTCTTCTAGGAATTTAATGGTTTCATGTCTTATATTTAGGTCTTTAATCCATTTCAAGTTTACTTTTGTGTATGGAGTTAAATGGTAATCCAGTTTCATTCTCTTTCATGTAGCTGTCCAGTTTTCCCAACACTGTTTATTTAAGAGACTATCTTTTCCTCATCAAATGCCCAACTTTAGACTAACCATGTGGAGATAGGACCATTCAGCTTCCATTTGGACCACTTGTTAGAAGGGATGGGGCAAGACAGGAGTAACTCTTCAAGAAGGGATAACAAAGCTATGACCATTGATGGGATTATATCAGCTGAATAGCACTTAAGTTTGTGACTCCTTTATAGAGATTATCAAGAAAAGTAGGTAAAGTGAGAAAAAAATAATTTTTAAAAGTCAAAGGTTTTTAACCCTAGGCTTAAACTCTGGGAGAAAGACCAGAGTTGAAGAATCCAAGAAAAGAGACAGAGAGATGGGAGGAGAGTCATTAGAGCGTGAGTGTGGATCTAAGGATTTCAAAGGGGTAGAGAATTTCAGAGAAGAATTGAGCGAGATAGTGGGTATGGTACAAGAAAGACTAAAAATGACCCATTAGAGTTTATAATTGGCATATCACTAATGATATTAGTAACAATAACTTTAGAGTAGTTATTGGTGCAGAAGTTTAATTACAGTGAGATGAGAGGTAGGGAAGAGAGGATTGTTCTTTAGAAGAGCCTTAACAAGAAGGAAGTGTCAGGGAGGGTGAAGGGAGCTATAAAGAGTAGCCCGACCAAGCGAATTTTTTGGAGGTAGGGTCTTTAGGCTGGAAGAGACTAAGCTTAATTATAGGAGCCAGTAAAGTTGGAGAGTTAGAAGATGTAGGAAAGAGATGGAAAGAAACAGAAGTGCAATCCAGAACAAATGAGTGAATGATAGGAGAGACAAAGTAACTCTGAGATTAGGAGAAAGAGGTAGAAATGGTTGTGGGTCTAGTATACTTTGCTGGGAATGGGATGGGAAAGCTAGGAACTCCAAAACCTGATGAGTATAATTCTCTTAGGGGGCTTAAATCCTGAGGAAATAGAACAGGTTAGTGGTTTGTAACTGGACACTATACATTAGATATATAGGTAGATTCTGCATCATTTTGAGGTTTGTTATTAAAAGACTGGCAGCTACTGAGGTGTGTAAGTGAAGAATGAGTTCTGTGGCCTTAATCAAGGATTAGAGTCTTCACACTGCTACTGAGACCTGATGGCAAGGGGAGGTGGGGTCGCTAGTGAGAGCATCATTCCAGTGATGGGGGCCAAGCCTCAGGGGAGAAGAGAGGACGGATAGGGACCGCTACATCAGGAAAACATGGGGAAACCAGAGGCTCTGCTTTCTAAATGAGTTTGGAGAGCAGGAACAGTGAGAATACAAGTATGAAAGAACTGAAAAGTAGAAGGTTTCAGACTGTATAGAATATTGACATTTATGATTTCAAAAGGAGGAATTCTGCTTGATGACATGGTCCAATGTGAGACTGTGGGAATAGGTGACTGATGTTAGAGAGATCAAGTAAAAGTATTGAATGCTAATGTGTTGGATGGATAGTCTACCTGATAGCTGAACTCTCTTGGATAATGAGGTCAGGGTAGAAGGAGAGACAGTTTCCTAAGCCTTAATCTATTTGAGACGGTATTCAGGAGGTGGAAGATAACAACAAAGGACTAAATAAGTGTAAACATCTGTTTTCCCATTTTTGTAGTCATGTAAGACACTTCTGCCCATTTGTACTCCAATGTCTCCGGAACCATTAAAAGACTGTTCAGTGAAGTATTATTTGGATATATCACCTGGTGAACTCTGTTCTCATCTCTAATTCATTGGAGTAATAAGGTCATGAATATTTTATGTGTCTGATGTCTTCAACAAATATTGTACACTTACCAGGTGCAAGGTGTTGGACATAAGACCATTGAAGGACAAAGACAAAAATACTACATTCTAGAGGGAAAAACAAATAATAAACAAGTAGTTAAAGATATAATATGTTAGATGATAATAAGTGACAGGGAGAAAAAATAAAGCAGGGACAGGAGATGGTGACTGCCATTTTAAATTGGGTGGTCAGTGAAGGGCTCCAAGAAGGTAACTTGAGGACGGAGCTGAAGGTGGTAAGAACATATACAGAGAGAATATGTGGAGGGAGAGCATGCCAGGTAGTAGAAAACAAGAATGAAAAGGCCATGAAGTAGGGATTGACCTGGGGTCTTTGAAGACCAGCAGGGAGGCTAGTGCAGCTGAATAAGAGTGAGCATTTACTTTAGCACATACTGTATGGTGCTTCCTATGTGTCGGATGCTTTTCTAAATCCTTTGCAAAAATTTAGTCATTTACTTCTTATAACGACCCTATAAAACAGTGGTATTACTAGTCCCATTTTACAGGTGAGGCTTTGAAATACAGATGTTAAGTAATTTGTCACACAAAATGCACATAGTGAAAAAGGGGAGGGAGCCAGGGTCCTAACTGTGGGTTGGTTATGCATTATGCTTCCCAATATTGTAGTAGGACATGACATCACATGGGTAGTAGGAAGGTAGAAGTGGGCAAGTCAGTTGTATAGAACCTTAGAAGCAATTGTAAGGACCTCCTTGCCTTTTACTCTGATTGAGTGGGAAAGCTATTTAAAGACATTGTTTGGAGGAATGACTTGATTTGATGTCGGTTTTGAAGCTTCATTCTGTTATGTTAAGAACAGAATACAGAGGAGCAGGAATAGAATCAAGGAGACCATCTAGAAGGCTAGTACACAATCCAAGCAAGAGATGACAGTGGCCTGGGCTTGGCTGAGTGGCAAAGATGGTTTCATGAGAAGCGGTCAGATTCTGGATATTTATTTTATAGGTAAAACCGACAAGATTTTCTTACTGATTTGATGTAGGATGAAAGAAAGCAAAGAGTCAAGATTGATACCAAAGTTTTGGCCAGAGCAGCTGGAAGAATGAATTTACCACTTACTAAGATGGTAAAAACTGCAAGAGGAGTAAAACTTTGGGGGGAAGATCAAAAGTTGAGTTGTAGGCATGTGGAGTTTAGATGCCTAATGAACATCTAAGTGGAGATGTCCAGAAAGCAGTTAGCTATATGAGACCAAAGCGCAAGAGAGATGTCTAGATAGAGATATAAATTTGGGAGTCCTCGGTATAGACTCTGCTTAAAGTTATGAGACCTGGTGTCATCTAGCATCTAGGCAGTGTTTTTAGAAAGAGAAGAGGTCCAAGTACTGAGCCACTGAGCATTCCAACAGTAAGAGATTGGGCCGATGAGAAGAACCAGCCAAGAGAGTAGTAGCCAGATAGGTAGAAGAAAATGTAGAGGAAGGTGACATCCTAGAAGCCAAGTGAGGAAATGTTTCATAGACCAATGCATATGTTCCTGTGTTTGCATGCACACGTGTGCACACACACACATGCAGATATGAATTTAGAATAATGAGAAATACCTGCTACTTTACTGATTACCATAGTCTTTACTTACAGGCAAATTTAATTGGGAAGCCAGATTATTAAATAAGGTAGCTTGATGGGTATGGAATCAGAATAGGAGTTCATTAGATCACTTCATTGACAAGTGTAATCAAGTTATAATAACCCAAAGCTCCATCTCCATCCTGGGACCTACCTCCTCCTCGGGCAGCATATTCCTGGCCCGCACACAGTACTGTATCCCTTGAACAGTTTTTTAAAACACATGGCCAAGGTTTTCCCCATAGAGCTGCTTTTCTAAGCTTCCATCCCTCCAGGGGACATATTCTTTCTTTAGACATGTTAATGTACCTCAGCTTGTTTCTATTAAATCTTGTCCTCAGAGTTCTCATACATTTTTGGGGGGAGGTCACTATTTCCTTTGATTAAAATGTGGACCTTTTACCTAGAAAAAAAGATACATAAACTCTCAAAACTTTGTGTGCAGTTTCACAAGTCCATAAAACCAGTTTAAGAACTCCGATTTTAAGTTGATCTGTCTCTGTTTTGCTGACTAACTCACAGAAGGTAAACTTAACTCCCTTCTTTCCCTTTCTCCTAATTGTTGCCTCCTCTACCACTTACTAATAACAAAACTGGTCTTGTGATCTACACCATAGGACTTCCACACGAAATTGTTTTATGATGAAGTATTTCTGGCACTTCAATAAGTAATAAAACCTCTTGTTGGAGAATGAGGTATATCTTCACACCTTATTCTTTTCTGTACAAATGGCTTTATAGTGAAATTCTAGTGTATGCTTATACAATACACAAATGTATAAGGTTCATGCTAGCCAACACTGAAATTCAGTCTTTAGTGGTAGTGTGAGAATCTTTTATTTATTTATTTACTTTGGTATTGTTAATGTACAATCACTTGAACAACATTATGGTTACTAGACGCCCTATTATCAAGTCCCCCCCACATACCCCATTACAGTCACTGTCCATCAGCATAGTAAGATGCTATAGAATCACTACTTGTCTTCTCTATAAATACTGCCTTTCCCATGTCCCTCCCCCGCTACATTATGTGTGCTAATCGTATAGTGTGAGAATATTACTATAAGATGCTGCTGCTTAAACATTTAGGAATATATATATTTATTAAACATTTTGAGGAAATAGAAGATTGAAAATATTTGCTTACATGGAGAAAAAACAAGCTGTCCAGAATATTAAGAGCAACACCCATCTGAACTTCACAGAAAGTGTCAGGAGACTGTCAGTTATTAGAAGTGATCAGATATTTGGCTGTCCCTTTCAACCAGAAGATGGATTTGAACCAGATTACCACATCCATGGTTTAGTTTTGAAGAGAGGAAAAAAAAAAAAGCCAATTATTTGTCTCTTTGTTCAAAGGCCTTTTTTGTCTTGTAGATCCCTGAAAAGCTGGTAGAGAAGCCAGCCTTTCACATCCATTAAGATTAGCCCTGAAATTGTTGAATTTGATCTCTTCCATTTGCCATCTGGATACAGTAGAGAAAAAGCTATTCTGCATTGGGTTGCTGGACACCATCCAGAAAATAATATGTCAGGGGCATCAAAGGCTCGAGGCACTTGGTCCAGTCTGTCTGATGATCACAGGCAAGGTCTGCTCTCCAGTTTTGTAGTATGTTTTATTTTTGCAGTGACAATATATATCCCAGTAAAATAGATCACAAAGATTACTGCCAACCTGTCAAAGCTAGGATTCTTCCATCATAGACTTCAAAAAAGGACCACATTTTAATTGGCCAAAGCTTGATTTCCAAAACTGAGGAAGCTCCATCTCATCCCAATCTATCTAGCCCCTTTCTAATGGAGAACACTTGATGCAAGGAGGATTTTAATTGATAGGTTGTTTCATCCCACACACCAAATGCCACATTTAGTCTCCTTAAATTGACCTCATTTAAAATTGTATTCCTTATCCTCTTTATAAGCAGGCCCAGTCTCTGGCCAGCTAATGACCATGCTGGCAGCTTTCCAGGAATCTGACAACCGCATCTCATTATTCACACCAACTGGAGCCAATTGTGGCTGGCTTTTTTTTCCTTTTTATTCTGTTATTTAAAAATGTGTATAGGAAGCAACGGCAAGCAATGGCATGTCATTTGGTCTCCCCTGGGATCAGGAAAGAGCCTTGCATAATACAACCTGTAAGATCAGGGAGCATATGGCTGTGTTTTAAGGTAGCTGGAGGCCATCTAACAATAGCAAGCTTTAGTTTAGGTCTTTGCAGGGTGTGCTTAGGGACGAATGGATAGCTTCTGTGGTAGTTAAAATCGTAGGGCAATTGCTATTTTGTCTCCTACATGGGGAAGGGATGGCAGGAAGAGTCGCCAAACCCTAACCATGGATGTTACTTTTCCTTGTGCACAGGAACGGTCTCCAGGCTGCACCCTAAATACTAGGGCAACTCCCGTATCTCCCACGCTGACCTTGGAAGCTGGGGAAGCCCTTGCTGAGTTCTGGCCAGCTTACTGCAGGGAGCGGCAAGGACAAAAGCACTCTGGTTTTGTGCCTCATTCGGGGTATCCAGGAAATCTAAAGTCATTATTTATTCTGCTCAATAATAAATTGAGGCAGAGGCTTTACTCACAGAATCTTGCTGTGCTTTTCACCTTCAGATTGCCTGGTATTGGGAATAACAAGTAGTTCTCTTAGATTAAGAAAATAAACAAAATCTCGTTCAAACTACAAATCAAGCAAAGCAATGTCGATGATTCTTAGCAGGGTTATCCCTGGGGAGCTTTGTATACACACTCATAGCTTCTATCCGGTTCCTTCAGGCCAGCCCAGCCCTTTCTGTAGCTGGTGGCTTGTGTTTCCTGGAGCATTTACTGGCTCTCAGATCCCCTCTTTGGCTTAAAAGCAAACTGACAAGCAAACAAAGGAAAGGCTGTGATATCACTTCCTGGCCCTGCCACCTCCTAACCAAGTCACTCAACGCCTCTGTGTGTTAGGCACCTTACCTGTAAAATGTGACTAGTAGTACCTACATTATAGGTTTGTTGTGACAGTTAAGTCAGGTATGTGAAGAAAAAGCCTGCCACAGTGGAGTGCTCGATATATATTTACTGCTGCTGTTATTGCTATTATTTGATGCAGTTTAGTATAAAGAAGTTTAGTGATTTTTACCTTAATCAAGTATTTAGCATTTTAAGGCCTTTAATGTTTATCATCGATGAAAAGATTTTGAGTTCTGCTAAAAGAACTTCAGGGATTTGCAAACAGAAAAGACTGGAGCAAGGGAGACGTGGGATCACGTTGTTGCCTTGCTGGCTTTGACATTGCTACACACCATGCCGGAAAGAGCCAGGACCCCCAGCCCCCTGCTGGAAGGCAGCTCCAGCTCAGGAATTTGCTGTTTTTGCTCACCTTTGTCTCATCAATATCTAGAACAGTGCCTGGCTTCGCAATATGTTGACTCATCATCTTCAGTCTCTCCTTGATCTCAGCTCAGTCCCTCACCAATTCCCAGGATTAAAAAAAAAAAGTATTTTTTATGTTTTGTCCTTTTTTAACAAAGAATTTTTTTTATTGCCATTATCTGTCTGTAGTTGTATTATCTTATCTTCTTGGTTATAAAGAATGCCCTCAACGTTTGAGCTTTAGTAAGAGGCAGAACCCCTTTTGCCACTAGGGAAGTGAGAGGAGAGGTTCCTCCTCTGTTTCTCAGCCCTAAAGTAGAATGAGCAAAGAAAAGCACATGCCCTGGGCTCACGCAGTAGGACTCACCTGCCTGGGCCTGTGAATCTTGCAGTGGGGAGGCTAGGAGAGGAAGTGGTGGAGGGTAAGAGTCACGGTGGCAGCGGCCTCCGCCCCACCGTACCCTGTGGTTGTGATAACACTCCAGCTGGGTGGTGTCCGCTACCTGGTCTTTTCTACTTTAGTTAGCCAGCCTCAGTTTGTTGCTCACAGTCAGACTTCTGTGTGGTGCACATGGCTTCCCCTGGAGATCTTGCCATCACTCGCAATTACATAGCTTCACAAATGCTACTGTCCTACTCTCTAAAACCCACCCACTGGCACTGCAGCTCACTTAGTCAGGCATTCACACTCCAACCATGTTCCAACCCAGTCGTGTCCCCTAACCTATCAACCTGCCTCCTTTCTCATAACCCATCACCCACTCCTCATGGTGGAGCATCATTGTGCCTCCTTTGCAGATGTCCTTGATCCCTTTGCAGTCTCTCCCTCTTGAGTACATTCATCAAAACCCACCTGCTCTTCATCTTCTCACTTACGCCCAAGCAGCCAGACACAGTGCAGAATATTACAGAGTAGGCCAATTGCTTCGACTTGACATTCCTGACCACAGTCTTGAAACAGGCACTTACTAGTGCCTGAAAACTGTGCTTCCCTAGTAAACTGGGTTTGCCTTTCTGAGAAGCAGCTCCCTGGGACTCCATGTTATTTATTTCTAGTCCCGTACTCTTCCCTTCCTCCTGGCAAACAGATGCAGTTCTCACTTTATACTTCATTCAGAGAATAGAATGAGACACACTCTCTATTTTTGTTCCAGCATCTATGCCTGTGTTCTCTGTTGTCTCGGGTCACGGTGGGAGCCATGTTCCTGCCCCTCACATTGCTCGGTCAGTCCATCTGTGCTCTGGGTTTCCTCTCTGCTCACCTTCTGAAGGACTTGACACCTGTGCTTATATTCCTTTTCTCTCATCTCCTGCATCATAAATGTCTCCCTCAGTCTGGATAATTCCTATTGCTATACAAAATGCTCTGATAGTCCCCCATCTTGAAAAAAAGCATTTCCTGACCCTGTAATTCCCTTTAACTTCTGGTCCACTTCTCTGCTCCCTTTCATGGTAAAAACTTCCTTAAAAATTGTCAATACTTTCTCTCGCAACTTCCCCAAATAGCCTATTGGAAGACGTTTTCTAGTCCTACCTCTCTGCTCTAATTGTTCTTTTCAAAGTCTTCAATAACCTTCACATTGCCAAATCCAGTGGTCAACACTGAGTAATCATATTGCTTGACCAATCAGTAGCATTTGTCTCCATCCTTTTTCATAAAACACTTCCACTGCATGTCAGCTTGCAGGAAGCCACATGCTCCTCGTTTCACGCCTGCTCATTGGTGCACCTGTTGGTCACACCTCCCTGCTCCTGCTCTCCCGGCCCCTGACCTCTGTGTGCCGAAGAGCCCCTGAGCTGCTTCTGGAGTTCACCACCACAGGCTCTCTGTGGGTGCGCTTGTCCCGCCTCATGGCTTCAAATACCAGGAATATGCTGACTCTGTCCGAGGTCCCAGGGCTCTCCTCTATGGCTCGCGTTGTATCCGTCTACCCAGTTAGCATTCCCATGCAGAAGCCTAGGAAGCTTCTTTAACTTAGCTTGTCCAAAACATAACAGTAAATGGCCCCAGGTCCCAGTTTCACCAACTAATACTTAGGATTCATCCTTAATCCCACCCTTTTCCTCAGCCATGTGCCCAGTCCATCAGCAAGGATATTGAAATTTCTTTCTAAACATTTGTCAAATCTGTCTATATCTCTCCACTTCACTGCCACTACCCTAATCAAATCCACCGTCATTGTTTACCTCTGCTCTTGCTGTGATTTCCCTGCTTCATTCTCAACTGCCTTCTATCTTTTCTTGATCTAGAGGCCAGAGTAATCCTAGAAAAATGGAAATCTGATCATGTCACTCCTTACTTAAGATCCTGAATCACTTCCCAATCCAAGCTCCGGCCTTAGCCTCCTAGGCATATGTGACCTGCTTTCTGTCTGTTTTCCCAACCACATTTCCTGCGTCTTTCTCCCTTGCTCACTGCACACCCAGGACACTGCACTGGTCTCCTCTCTGTTCTTGTTGGCTTGTTTGTTTTTTCCCTCTGGAATGTTTTTGTCTTGCCTCTTCTTTCAGTCTGTCTTTTCTCTTATTCTTGATAAAAGTTCAAATGTCATCTACGCCAAGATACTTTTCGTGTCCATCCTATCTGAAGTAGTCATTTCCCCATTCCTCTGTTATTTCACCCTGCTTTATCTTGTATGTATCATGGTTATTTGTTTGCCTGTGTTTTGCATGTCTCTTCCTGGAATTAAGCTCCCCAATATGAAGGCCACAGAGTGGATGCCCACAAATATTTGTTGAATGAATGAATGAATGACTTTCTCTCCCAGTAATTTAGTGTTCTTTGGCAAATCAGTTAATCTCTTAAGGCGTCAGGTTTTTCGTCTGAAATGTTGCTGTTTGACATAATGATATTTAATATTTCTATGTTCTATGATTTTCAAGAGGAAGAGAATGGAGGCAAAGACACCAATAGGAAGGTTATTGTAAAAGTATAAGTGTGCAGGGGAAAGTATCTTAATATTATGGGTGTTAAGATATTAAAAAGAATTTGTTACACATACATATATTGACTATAGCATAAAGTGGGAATAAAAGAAGGTAAGACTAATACTTAATATGGTCCCTATTTTGTTTTAAATGTATCCTACATATATAAATGTTTTCATTTCTTCTTATAAAGGTATGTATACACTCCTGAATCTTAATGATGATTGCTTTAGTATGAAGAAGGAAAGTATTTTTTTGACCTCCTTCTTTATATATCTCTATATTATTGGGCTTGATATAAGAAGCATGTATTTAAAATCTAATATTCAAGCCACATACGGTTTGAAAGAGAATTGGTGCACCCTGGGCCTCAGGCCATATTGTCATCTTTTTTTTCTCCTCTTCACTTCATTAGATTTTTTAAAAATTCAGATAATATATAGAGACAGTGACATATGAGAATTAAGTTGTTTTCTTATCAACTCAGCATGAGCTCCCAATGTATAGCTCTGATAAACTTAATTAGACTAAGACTCTTCACCTAAACCCAAACCCCGATGTTGGGATGTGAATTACCAGCTGCCTGAGAAAAAGGGCACAAGAAATTAATTTGATCTCCTGAATGAGGGAAGACAGAGTCTAGGAAACCAGGCCTGGCTCTAAGACAGGTTATAGGGATGACAGAAAGGGCAAGACTCATCTGGAAACAAACATGGCCCAGGCATGGTCCTTGAAGCTGATCATTCCAAAGAGCAATTCCTTAATCCAAGGGGAGAACAAGGACAGGGGAGGAAAGGATTTTCTTTCTATTGTAGCAGAAAGAAGATGGAAAACTGCTGCTATGGGGTAGGACCTCATTTAGTGAATAAGAATAGAAAATCAGGAACCAACAGAGATAAAATTGGAGAAACCAGGGAGACTAAAATACAAACAATGCAATGTAGTTTCATGAAAATCAAAAGAGAATGTTTTAAAGGATGATAATAAACAGTATTAGCTGATAGACTCAAAGAGGTCATTGAAGAGCAACAAGACAGAAGAAGCCATTGATTAAAAGATTAGGGGACCACTACCGGTTTTAGAAAAGCTTTATTAGCTTGGTAGGTGAGAAACCAGATCATGGGGGATGTCAGAGTTGGGGATAGATTATGGGTGGTGGCATTGTCTCATAGCAATATTTGGGAAGAGTAGGCAAGGGAGAAATAACTCCAAATAGGAGTAAACCTCTGTATATTTCTACACAGTAGGAAAGACTGTATAAAGAAATAAAGATTAGGGATGGAAGAAAGAAAAGGAAAATCTAATGGAGAAATAGTTTGAACAACACAAGAAAGGATAAAATCAGTATCACTGTGGGAAAGGGTTGGTCTTAGCGGGATGTTTCTCAAAAAAAAAAAGAGAGAAGATGGCTATATGGAAATATTTAGAGGTGCAGAGTAGAGAAGATGACACTACATACCGAACTCAGTAAAGAATTAATGTCATCTTATAAAAGGAGGGAAGGCCCTAGGGGCTAAAGTGGACTTGAGGTTTTAAATTAGCTCTAAGTAAAATGGGCCAGCGAATTAGCTGGGTGTGGCACCATTGTCATTGGACTGTAGAGTTTCCAAAGGCAGGGACTGTGTTTTATTACTCTTGTATCCCCCCTAACACAGTGTTTAGTGCATGGTTAGTACTCAATAAATACTTGGGTGGATGGTTGGATGGATGGATGGATGGTCTGGTATCTAGTATGTACTTACTGCAAGTTTATTTCGACTGAATTAAACTACTCTTGACCCCTAGTGAAGGCTTAAGGTGAAACTAAATATAATCATTAAACTAATCCCACAACAGTCTGAGTTTGGAAACAGGACTTAGTAAAGTAGATGGTACTCTCGTTATAAGCCCACAGTTCTGTGTGTCGCTCTCTGTACGATGAGGGGTGGCAGTGGCTATTTTGTTTTGACAATGCTGGATGAAGGGTGAGTTAGATCGAACGCACATTATTCTGCTACTTATAGCTCTGGAATATGTCCCAAGTTCAGGAATGTCATACTTGTGCCCATATTTGCAGTTTGAGTGGCCCCGCAAAGCATCTGTACCATCCTGCTTTTGCTGCTTCGTCTGAATGTAGAAGTAACTTTGAGACAGTTCAGATATCCCTATTTAAAAGTGGGTGACTAGTGTGTGTGGCAAAGAGGCTGGGGAACCTGTATTAGGAATCCCATGTCAGATGTGATCAGTGAGCATCAAGAGCCCAGATTTAATGGCATGTGCCTTTACTCAATGAAAGAACTTTGAAGAGAAGGCAGAGCAGGGAAAGAGTGCTTGGAAAAAAAAAAAAAGACTTCCAGTCTTATTTTTCTATGAGAATGAAAGGGAACTGGTGATGTAACTCTCTTATTCATCCAAGAGTTATATATGGAGGACGTCTCCTTAAGTTGAGGCTAGTAAAGTGTCACCTGTCCACTGGGAAAATATTTTATTATCCTTCATAACAAAAATAGCATGATCTTGTTTTGGTTTTATATCAATGAACTAATGTTACACATTGATCATTTCCTAACAAAGGGAAGTTGAGATGATTCTGGTACTAAAACGTACATTTCTCCTCAACTTACCAGTTGACATTAGGAGTTTGCTCTTTTTTCACTGCTACCAGGAACACTAGTAGGACCGAAACATTTTTCTTCATGTGGCTTTGGTTCTTAGGAACCGTTGCAGTGGAAGCCCTGGCCCTTGAACCAGCAGCAGGTGAGAGAAGGACGAACTAGATTTCCAAATATTTTGGCAAGAGGTTGTTTGTCATGTTGAAGTCATCAACACAACATCTGCTGTTAATTTTGAGATTCTTAATTTATGCCTTTTAAAGATTCAGATTCAGTAAACATAAACACATTTCCACTCAGTTTTCCCATAAATCCCATTCCTTACCTCAACTCAAAACACCCTGATCATGCTGTGTTCTGCTGTGTTTCTGTCTGATTAGGTGTGTTCCTGGGTGCCTGCTGGGGTGCACACCGTACTTGTCTTCCAGAAAAGAGGAAATAGCTCTGTATTGTAGGTTAGACACACTCTGCCTAAGGAGAGAAAGGGTAAAAAAATCAAACTGAATTTATACATATATATGCTGTGAGCTCCCTGTATATTTATGAGTCTCTTCAACAGCACATTATTAAAATAAAATGTCAGGAAATTATCATATAAAATCCACTCTGAACTTTAAGGTAAGATTGCTTGCATTCTAAGGAAAGTTGAGCAACTTTATAAGAGGTTCATAAAAACAGTTTCTTTCAGCACATTTATTCTAAGAGTATTTTATTACAGATTCAACTAAAATTACAATAAGAATTTGGAAAAATATTCTGACAGTTGTAGGTGTTGTCTAAAAGATGGCATTTGCCTAGGTAATCTGGGAAGGGATAATTTGATAATGTCCTACTAGTCTTGGAAATGTCCTTCCATCATCCTCCCCTTCCCAAGGGCTACAGAGTGATCTGGAACTTAAGACTGGACTTCCAGCTCCTGCATTCCATAAGCTTCATGTGGTTAGTATTCATTTTTACTTCATTCAGGTACATGACTGAACCTCTACCCTCTTGATGTTAGGAATAAATACATGGTTCTTATCCTTGAGGATTTCACTGGCTGGTGAGAGTAGTAGGCTTGCAGGAAAAGTAAATTACAGAGCAATGCTGTGCTATGATAGACAACAAAGCATTACAGGTGCTTATAGGAGCAAGTAACTCACCTTGGGAAGGTAGAGAAGACTTTACAATGTGATGACCTCTGTACTGGGATTTAAAAGATAAGGTGCAATTTGTCAGGTGGAGAAAGGCACATCAGGCAGAGAGAACTGAATGTGCAAAGAGTTAGTTTAGGAAGAATGGCTGCTTCAGTCTACTCAGAGGCGTACACAGCCCATGGAGTGGAATGGTGGCAGAAAAAGCCTGAATAAGTTGACTTGGGGCTTATTGACTCAGCAGTGCTGGTAGGGTGGGGACAAGCAAAAAAAGTAAAATTGATGGAAACATGGGAGAACTTGCAAAAATGCGTCAAGCTTTTTACATGAATCATATGGTAGGTCTATTTTTTGCAAAGGTTTTTTTTTTAATTCTCATCAAGATAGGAAATAAAGTCAATGACTTTAGTTTAACTTAACTGGTGACATTTCCAGAGCATCATCTTCACTAGCTGGGATTCTGCCTGTGTGTACACACAGCCCTGTTCCACTTGGCGGGTATGTTTCTCACTCGTCTTCACGGTTGGATGGTTTCAGACATGAGCATTTGTGATTACTTTCTCAGCATCTATGTCTTTTTGATAGTATCAAAACAAAAGTCAGTGTTATTTTTTATAAAAATATCAAGATTTTACTGATTTTGGTACCTGTTCCTTGTGGTACCAAATAAAAAAAATCATTAATAATTGTTCACTACAGTAATTTGTCATCTAAGCAAATGAGAAACAATGTACTTTCAAAATGCACTTTCTAATCATGTGATTGAAATTGTTCAAAATAAGAGTAATATTCTGTTATTTATGTGAATTATTTTACCTATGATAATTTAGTCATTAAGAGAATGATGTACAACAAAAAAAAATTCCAATTGGAGGGGGAGAGGAATCTCAAACTCAGAAGTAAACTGCATTTAAAATCATTCCAGTTTGAGTGTGATTGCTGATTTTGAGGTGAAGATGTTGAAATATTACCATTTGTGACTGAAAGCATATTTATAAAAACAAAACATACCCATATAAAAATATAAAATATATAAAAATGAAATAAGAGTTGAAAGTTTACTGTAAAACAGTATTTACTACAAAAGAGAAATGATAAATATTCATTAGGGATTATAGGCAAGTTTTGGACTTGTTGGAAATAAAACTAAAATATAAATGAGAATAATGATTTTGGTTAATACATTTACAACTTCATTAGTACAAGAATGCCGAAATTCCAAGTGGAGTAACTGGAATTAGAGATAAAAGTATGACGCTGCATTACCGTGGAAGTGAGATAAATGTTTCTTCAGTTTATTCAACAATACATGAAAAACATAACAATGAAAAAAGTTATTAATTTGTATAAACAAGCAGGAAAGGAAAGGCTATCTTCATTAAAGAAATATTCTTGAATTTTTTTAGGCATATGGGACAGTTGACTATGAAATGGAGAGTTATTTCACACATCCACAGACACACACACACACAGAATGCAAATCAGAACCATGATTTTGCCACTAAATATGAGTGGAAAATCTAATTTGGTAGACGTTTTAGAGGAAGAGCTAGGTCCTTGACTTGTGCAATATGCTAAGGTTTATAGGCAAGTGTGAGGAATTGAAACCTCTGAAATGCCCCAGTGCTGACACTTTAACAGGACAGTCTTCACATCTACCTATAGATTGGCAGTTTTTTCAGAACTTGAGTAAGAGGAACAAAGATGTGACATGCAGGAAGCTATGTATATGTGAAAATATGTTGGACTATTTGTTCTGTAACATTAGAGGCTGTAATCAAGGGTTTCCAGGTTATCCAGATCTTTCCAGCATAAAGAGGACTGGGGAATTAATGGTGGGCCCACACACTTCCAAATGTGAGCTTTCCTTTTTGCTCTCCAAGTTTATTTATTGTGTGCAAAGCATTTTAAAATTCTTTCTGAAGAGCTTCAAAGAAAAATTATAGATATGTTCACTTGGTTTTTATTTTTATTTTTATTTATTTAATTAAGGTATTATTGATATACACTCTTATGAAGGTTTCACATGAAAAAACACTGGTTACTCCATTCCCCCCCTGTCCTGTTATCGTGGCCCCCCCATACCCCATTGAAAGTCACTGCCCATCAGTGTAATAAGATGCCACAGAGTCACTATTTGCCTTCTCTGTGCTACACTGTCTTCCGCCTGATCCCCTTCACACCATGTGTGCCAATCGTAATACCCCACAATCCCCTTCTCCCTCCCCACCTGCCCTCCCCCAACCTTCCCCTTTGATAACCACTATTCCCTTCTTGGAGTCTGTGAGCCTCCTGCTGTTTTGTTCCTTCAGTTTTGCTTCGTTGTTATACTCCACAAATGAGGGAAATCATTTGGTACTTGTCTTTCTCTGCCTGGCATATTTCACTGAGCATAATATCCTCAAGCTCCATCCATGTTATTGCAAATGGTAGGATTTGTTTCTTTCTTATGACCGAATAGTATTCCATTGTGTATATGTACCACATCTTCTTTATCCATTCATCTACTGATGGACACTTAGGTTGCTTCCATATCTTAGCTATGGTAAATAGTGCTGCAATAAACATAGGGGTGCATATGTCTTTCGGAATCTGAGAAATTCTATTCTTTGGGTAAATTCCTAGGAGTGGAATTCCTGGGTCAAGTGGTATTTCAATTTTTAGTTTTTTGAGGAACCTCCATATTGCTTTCCACAGTGGTTGAATTAGCTTACATTCCCATCAGCAGTGTAGGAGGGCTCCCCATTCTCTACATCCTTGTCAGCATTTGTTGTTCTTAGTCTTTTTGATACTGGCCATCCCAACTCATGTGAGGTGATATCTCATTGTGGTTTTTATTTACATTTCCCTTATAATTAGTGATGTGGAGCATCTTTTCATGTGTCTGTTGGCCATCTGAATTTCTTCTTTGGAGAGTTGTCTGTTCATATCCTCTGCCCATTTGTTAATCGGATTATTTGCTTTTTGGGTGTTGAGGCCTGTGAGTTCTTTATATATTTTGGATATTAACCCCTTGTCACATAAGTCGTTTACAAATATACTCTCCCATACTATAGGATGCCTTTTTGTTCTGTTGATGGTGTTCTTTGCCATACAGAAGCTTTTAGTATGATGTATGTAGTCCATGTGTTAATTTTTGCTTTTATTTCCTTTGCTTGAGGAGATGCATTCAGAAAAAAGTTGCTCATGTTTATATTCAGGGGATTTTTGCCTGTGTTATCTTTTAATAGTTTTATGGTTTCATGTCTTACATTCAGGCCTTTGATCCATTTTGAGTTTACTTTTGTGTATGGGGATAGACAAGAATCCAGTTTCATTCTCTTGCATGTAGCTGTCCAGTTTTGCCAAAACCAGTTGTTGAAGAGGCTGTCATTTCCCCATTGTATATCCAAGGCTCCTTTATCAAATATTAATTGACTGTATATGTTTGGGTTAATGTTTGGATTTTCTATTCTGTTCCACTGGTCTGTGGGTCTGTTTTTGTGCCAACACCAAATTGTCTTGATTACTGTGGCTTTGTAGTAGAGCTTGAAATCAGGGAGTGTAATTCCCCCTGTTTTATTCCTCCTTCTCAGGATTGCTTTGGCTATTCAGGGTCTTTTGTGGTTCCATATGAATTTTATAATTATTTTCTCTAGGTCGTTGAAGAATGCTGTTGGTAGTTTGATAGGAATTGCATTGAATCTGTAATCTGTAGATGCTTTAGGCAGGATGGCCATTTTGACAATATTAATTCTTCCTGTCCATGAGCATGGGATGTGTTTCCATTTATTGGTATCTTCTTTAATTTCTCTTTAGTGTCTTGTAGTTTTCAGGGTATAGGTCTTTCATTTCCTTGGTTAGGTTTATTCCTAGGTATTTTATTCTTTTTGATGCAGTTGTGAATGGAATTGTTTTCCTGATTTCTCTTTCTGTAAGTTCATCATTAGTGTATAGGAGTACAACAGATTTCTGTGTATTAATTTTGTATCCTGCAACATTGCTGAATTCAGATATTAGATCTAGTAGTTTTGGAGTGGATTCTCTAGTTTTTTTTATGTACAATATTATGTCATATGAAAACAGCGACAGTATAACTTCTTCTCTACCAATCTGGATGCCTTTTATTTATTTGTGTTGTCTGATTGCCGTGGCGAGGACCTCCAGAACTATGTTGAATAAAAGTGGGGAGAGTGGGCATCCTTGTCTTGTTCCCCTATCTTAAAGGAAAGGCTTTCAGCTTCTCACTGTTAAGTATAATGTTGGCTGTGGGTTTGTCATATATGGCCTTTAATATGTTGAGGTACTTGCCCTCTATACCCATTTTGTTGAGAGTTTTTATCATGAATGGATATTGAATTTTGTTGAATGCTTTTTCAACATCTATGGAGATGATCATGTGGTTTTTGTCCTTCTTTTTGTTGATGTGGTGGATGATGTTGATGGATTTTCTAATATTGTACCATCCTTGCATGCCTGGAATAAATCCTGCTTGATCATGATGGATGATCTTTTTGATGTATTTTTGAATTCAGTTTGCTAATATTTTGTTGAGTATTTTTGTCTCTATGTTCATCAGGGATATTGGTCTGTAATTTTCTTTTTTGTGGTGTCTGCCTGTTTTTTGAATTAGAGTGAAGCTGGCCTCATAGAGTGAGTTTGGAGGTATTCTTCCTCTCTACTTTTTGGAAAAGTTTAAGGAGGATGGGTATTAGATCTTCACTAAATGTTTGATAAAATACAGCGGTGAAGCCATCTGGTCCTGGAATTTTGTTCTTAGGTTGTTTTCTGATTACCAAGTCAATTCCATTGCTAGTAATTGGTCTGTTCAGATTTTCTGTTTCTTTCTTAGTCAGCCTTGGAAGGTTGTATTTTTCTAGAAAGTTGTCCATATCTTCTAGGTTATCCAGTTTGTTAGCATATAATTTTTCATAGTATTCTCTAATAGTTCTTTGTATTTCTGTGGTGTCCATAGTGATTTTTCCTTTCTCATTTCTGATTCTGTTTATGTGTGTAGACTCTCTTTTTTTCTTGGTAAGTCTGGCTAGGGGTTTATCTATTTTGTTTATTTTCTTGAAGAACCAGCTCCTGCTTTCATTGATTCTTTCTATTGTTTTATTCTTCTCGAGTTTATTTATTTCTCCTCTAATCTTTATTATGTCCCTCCTTCTACTGACTTTGGGCCTCATCCGTTCTTCTTTTTTCTAGTTTCGTTAATTGTGAGTTTAGTCTGTTCATATGGGATTGTTTTTCTTTCCTGAGGTAGGCCTTTATTGCACTATGCTTCCCTCTTTGCATGGCCTTCTCTGCATCCCACAGATTTTGTGTTGTTGCATTTTTGTTGTCACTTGTCTCCATATATTGCTTGATCTCTGTTTTTATTTGGTCATCAATCCATTGGTTATTTAGGAGCATGTTGTTAAGCTTCCATGTGTTTGTAGGCTTTTTCATTTTCTTTGCGTAATTTATTTGTATTTTCATACCCTTGTGGTCTGAGAAGCTGGTTGGTACAGTTTCAATCTTTTTGAATTTACTGAGGCACTTCTTGTGGCATAGTATATGATCTATTCTTGAAAGTGTTCCATGTGTACTTGAGAAGAATGTGTATCCTACTGCTTTTGGATGCAGAGTTCTGTAGGTGTCTGTTAGGTCCATCTGTTCTAATGTGTTGTGCAGTGCCTCTGTCTCCTTACTTATTTTCTGTCTGCTTGATCTGTCCTTTGGAGTGAGTGAAGTGTTGAAGTCTTCTACAATGAATGCATTGCATTCAATTTACCCTTTTAATTCTGTTAGTATTTGTCTCACATATGTAGGTGCTCCTGTGGTGGGTGCATAAGATATTTATAATGGTTATATCTTCTTATTGGATTGACCCCTTAATCATTATGTAATGTCTGTCTTTGTCTCTTGTGACTTTCTTTGTTTTAAAGTCTATTTTGTCTGATACAAGTACGTCAACACCTACTTTTTTCTCCCTATTAATTGTGTGAAATATCTTTTTCCATCCCTTCACTTTTAGTCTGTGTATGTCTTTGGGTTTAAAGTGAGTCTCTTGTAGGCAGCATATAGATGGGTCTTGTTTTTTTATCCATTCAGTGACTCAGTGTCTTTTGATTGGTGCATTCAGTCCATTTACATTTAGGGTGATTATCGATAGGTATGTCCTTATTGCCTTTGCAGGCTTTAGATTAGTAGTTACCAAAGGTTCAAGGGTAACTTACTTACTCTCTAAGAGTCTAACATAACTCACTTAGTATGCTATTACAAACACAGTCTAAAGGATCTTTTTTTCCCCTCCTTTTTTTCCTCCTCCATTCTTTGTATATTAGGTATCATTTCTGTACTCTTTGTGTATCCCTTTTTATTACCTCTGGTAACAGCTATTTAACTTTAGGAACACTTCCATCTATAGCAGTCCCTCCAAAGTACACTGTAGAGATGGTTTGTGGGAGCTAAATTCTCTCAGCTGTTGCTTATCTGAGAATTATTTAATCCCTCCTTCAAATTTGAATGATAATCTTGCCAAATAGAGTACTCTTGGTGCGAGGCCCTCTCTTCTGCTTCACTGCATTAAATACATCATGCCACTCCTTTCTGGCCTGTAAGGTTTCTGCTGAGAAGTCTGATGATAGCCTGATGGGTTTCCTTTGTATGTGATCTTATTTCTCTCTCTGGCTGCTTTTAATAGTCTGTCCTTATCCTTGATCTTTGCCATTTTAATGACTATATGTCTTGGTGTTTTCCTGCTTGGGTCCCTTGTATTGAGAGATTTGTGCACCTCCATGGCTTGAGAGACTATCTCCTTCCCCAGATTTGGGAAGTTTTCAGCAATTAGTTCCTCAAAGGCACTTTCTATCCCTTTTCTCTCTTTTCTTCTTCTGGTACCCCTATAGTGCGAATATTGTTCTGTTTGGATTGGTCACATAGTTCTCTCAGTATTCTTTCATTCCTACAGATAATTTTTTCTCTCTGTGCCTCAGCTTCTTTGTATTCCTCGTCCCTAATTTCTATTTCATTCATCTCCACCATATCTAATCTGCTTTTAATACGCTCCATTATGCTCTTCAGTGATTGGATCTCCATCCTAAATTCGTTCCTGAGTTCTTGAATATTTTTCTGTACCCCCATGAGCACGTTTAATATTTTTATTTTAAAATCTCTTTCAGGAAGATTTATTAATTCAATCTCATTTAGTCCTTTATCTGGTGTTGAGATTTTGCTTTGAACCAGGTTCCTTTGATGTTTCATATTTGTATGTGGCGCCCTCTAGTGCCAAGAATCTCTACTCTCTGGAGCTGTTCAGCCCCTAGAGCCATGGCAGGGGTCGCAGGGGTGTGGCGCTGGTGCCTGGGATGAGGAAAGAACTGTTTCCTGTTTCCTGGCTGTTATGCTTGTCTCCACTGCCAGAACCAGTGGGCCGAACACACAGTTGTAAGCCTTTATGCTTTGTATTTGTAGCTGCCATAGACAGGGCTTCCCTCTGGCTGGCCTGACACCAGGGCATGGGCTGCCGGTTTGTGAGCCAGGTGCAGGCTAGCCGGAAAGACGCAGCAGGCTGCATATCATGGTTGGGGGCCTTGGAGCTGCGTAGCCAGTAAGGGGGATGGAGCTCCTGAAGATCGTTTAAGTTCCCAACCTGCTGGGCAGAGTGTACTTGGACAATTTTGTCTACCTGTCTTTTCTCCTGAGCAGTAAGCTCTGTGCAATCGTTGCCCCTTTATCAGCCCTCTTGCTGTTAGGAAGGCTCTCAGACTGCCTGCCCATCTCAGCCGGATATGAATTCCTGTTTTCCACAAACAGCTGGAATCTCTGTCTCTCCAGGTATTCTGCCTGTCTTAGCTTTCCAACCCCACTAATCAGAGCACCATGCAATGTAGGTTCGTGCTCCCAGAACAGATCTCCAGGGCTAGATGTTCAGCAGTCCTAGGCCTCCACTCCCTCCCAGCTCTGTTTCTCTTCCTCCTGCCAGTGAGCTGAGGTGGGGGAAGGGCTAGGCTCCTGCCGGGTCACAGCTTTGGTATGTTACCCTGTTCCATGACGTCTGCTCTTTTCTCCAGGTGTATGGAGTTTGGTGTAGTCTTCTTCCCTGTTGCTCTTTCAGTATTGGTTGTATTAAGCATATTTTCGTATTATATTTGGTTTTAGGAGGAGATCTCTGTCTCACCTCTCACGCCGCCATCTTCAATTCATTCAGTTGGTTTTTAAAAGTAAGCAAAATAGTTCACTGTTTATTACCTGAGAAAACTTGTATTTCAAAACCATTATGCCAAGAAGAATCTCTTAAGGTTTCAAAGAGAAAAATAGTCCTTTCAAAGGTGACAACAACAGGTCATAGAAGTTCAATAGTGCATGTCATACTGCTTCATCAGAAAAATGGTTCACTATTTTTATCAAAGGAAATAGTATGTATGCTAAGTTTAAATTTACATTTTTATGAGTGGTTACAGCATGGTGAAAATTTCAGAGCTGCTACTTAGATGGAAGAAATAAATGCAGCAAAGCCAACCATGTGCAATAATTGTACAGAATCAATGCAAATATTATCTTTAACTTTGATTTTCCCAGAACAGAGTACAGCAACTTCATCCTTGATGTCACACCCTTAGCTCGTCTTGGCTTTTTGTTTATGTGATGTGGTCTATCCAAAAATGATTCTTGTATCTCAGCATCATTACCTATGTGTAGTTGTGGTTTGGTCAATCACAATAGCCGAGGCTGAAGGCCTGTTTTCTGCTCTGCCTTGCCCTGGAAGAGCAGCTCAGTGGCCTGGCAGATTGCAGATCCCAAAAGACTCACCATATCAGTTTATTGCATTAGTCAAATGCATTAGTTGCTGAAGGCTGCCATAACAAAGTGTCACAAATTGGATAGTGTAAAACAACAGAAATGTATTCCCTCCCAGTTCTTGTAGCCAGGAGTCTGAAATCAAGTTGTCAGCAGGGCCAAGCTCTTTCTGAAGGCTCTAGGGAAGACTCCTTCCTTGACTCCTCCTAGCTTCTGGTGGCTCCCTGCGATCCTTGGCATTCCTTGACTTGTAGCTGCATCACTCCACAATCTCTCCCCCATTGACACGTAGCCCTCTTCGTTCTGTGTCTCTGTGTCTCTTTTCTCCCATAAAGACCCCAGTCATTGGATTTAGGGCCTACTGTAATCCAGTATGACATTATCTTAAGATTACATCTGTGAGTTATTTTAAATAAGGACACATTCTGAGGTTCCAGGTGGACATGAATTTGAGGGAGATATATTCAACCCACTATGCCAAGCAAAGGAAATACTGTAAATTTAATCTTGTGTAGAATAATGTCAATTGTTATATAAATTTTGTTTTTTGCGTTTTGGGCTTTGAATTGTAGGTCATAAAGATGAGTCTTGTGGGTTAAGTTGAATGGGATATTGGCTCTGGGGCTAGGACGATTAATGAAAAACAGTGTATTATAAAATGTTAAACATAAATTCTAACCCAAAATTTTTCATAGGACTTCACCTTAATCAAGCTTCATCCATAGAGTTACATGCCCCTACTATGTCTAAGCAATCTGTATATGTGCACAGTCAGATTATGAAGGACTTTGTATACTAAATTGAGGGGTTTGGACTTGACCCTGTAGGAAAGGAAGAACCAGTGCAGATTCATTATTTAAAAAGATATATCAGGTGGTGGCATGGAGGATACAAAAGTCAGATAGGAGCTATTGAAGCAACACAGGTGAGATGATTGGAGTTAGACTACATTGCTGGAGATGGAGAATTGCAACTATACTGGGTAACGTTTTGACGTTTTAATAATTGATTAGGTAGTGTTAATAATAGCTAATATTTGTCCACCTTTACTGAGACATAGTTGACATAAAACATTGTGTAAATTTAATGTGTATAATATGATGATTCAATACATGTATATATTGGGAAATGATTACCACAAAGGTTAGTTAACACATCCATCACCTCATATAATTGTAATTTTTTTTTTGATGGTGGGAACATTTAAGATCAATCATAGCTACTATTTACTGAGCACTTTCTTTGTGCCAAGCACCATTCTAAACACTTTTTATGTACTCATTTATTTTTTTAATTTTTAATTTATTTTTTATATTGGGGGTTTACTTCATGTCATGGGAAGTTAAGCCCTAAGAATGAGTGTTCCAAGAGGCCAGGTCAGAAGGTACAAGGCTTCTTATGGCCTTGCCTTGGAAGTCTCTGTCATACTGTATTTGAAATTAAGAAAGTCATTAAGATTAGCCACATTCAAAAGGAGAAGAATTAGACTCCATCTTTACTGCAGAAGTTATCATCCCCAAATTTCTACCTATCAGTGAGGCTATTAGTGATCTCTCTGTTATATATACTAATTATGCTGATTTCTCTGTTTCTTTTAGATAAGTAAATCTTGTTTGATATACTCAAGAGGTATATTGGTTTCAAGTATACTTTAAGAGAGGTTTCTGGCATCTTTATCCATCTTTTCATTGACATTTGGCAATATCATCATCTGTGTATTCCCACATGTATCTCTCTCTGTATTCTAGTTGATGTATTTAAATCATTGACATTTCAAGGGATTATTCATGTAGTTGAATTAGTGTCTACCATGTTAGTTTTTAAATTGCCCGCGTTCATTGTTCCTATTTTTGTCTTCCACACCTTTTATGCATTTTGTGGTTTTATTGAGCATTTTATATGATCCCATTTTTTCTCTCCTTTCTTAGTATGTAAATTATGCTTTTTTTGAAATATTTTTCAGTGGTTGCCTTAGAGTTTGCAACATACGTTTACAACTAATCCAAGGACACTTTCAAATAACATTATACCACTTCATGGGTAGTGCAAATACATTATAATAACAAAGTAGTCAATATCCCTAATTTTTCTTTCCCATTCCTGTATTACAGCTGTGATTAATTTCTTATATATACATTTCACTTTTATATACGTGCTCATATATCCTTATGTATAAGTGTGTATATATATAAGCAATCAAATACATTTTTATTATTTTGAACAAACTATTCAAACTGTTCAAAATATCTGTGAAATCAATTAAGAATAAGAAAAGTAAATTTTTTTGTTTTACCTTCACTTATTCCTACTTATTCCTTCTCTGATGTCCTTCCTTTTTTTTTGTAGATCTGAGCTTCTGACTAACATCATTTTCCTTCTCTCTGAAGAACTTGTTTTAACATTTCTTTAAAGTATGTCTACTGGCAATAAATTCCCTAAATTTTTGATTGTTTGAGAAAATATTTCTCTTTCACTTTTGAAGGAAAATTTCATGGGGTACAGAATTCCATGTTTGCATATTTTTCTCCCAACATTTTAAATATTTCACTCCATTCTTTTCTTGTGTGCCTTGTTTCTTTGGATATAATCCTTTTTTTTTTACTAAGTTATCATTGATATACACTCTTATGAACTTTTCACATGAAAAACATTCAGGTTACTACATTCACCCATATTATCAAGTCCCTCCATACCCTATTGAAGTCACTGTCAATCAGCTTAGTAAGATGCCACAGAGTCACTACTTGTCTTCACTGTGCTACACTGTCTTCCCTGTGACCCTCCTACACCATGTGTACTAATTGTAATACCCCTCAATCCCCTTCTTCCTCCCTCCCCACCCACTCTCCCCAACCCTTCCCCTTTGGTAACCCCTAGTCCCTTCTTGGAATCTGTGAGTCTGTTGCTGTTTTGTTCCTTCAGTTTTGCTTCATTGTTATACCCCACAAATGAGGGAAATCATTTGGTACTTGTCTTTCTCTGCCTGGCTTATTCCACTGAGCATAATACCATCTAGCTCCATCCATGTTGTTGCAAATGGTAGGATTTGTTTTCTGCTTATGGCTGAATAATATTCCATTGTGTATATGTACCACATCTTCTTTATCCATTCATCTACTGATGGACACTTAGATTGCTTCCGTATCTTGGCTATTGTAAATAGTGCTGCAATAAACATAGGGGTGCATATGTCTTTTTGAATCAGGGATCTTGTCCTCTTTGGGTAAATTCCTAGGAGTGGAATTCCTGGATCAAATGGTATTTCTATTTTAGCTTTTTGAGGTACCTCCATATTGCTTTCCACTATGGTTGAAGTAATTTACATTCCCACCAGCAGTGTAGGAGGGTTTTCCTTTCTCTGCATCCTCGCCAGCATTTGTTGTTTGTCTGTTGGATGTTGGCTATCCTAACTGGTATGAGGTGATATATCATTGTGGTTTTAATTTGCATTTCCCTGATGATTAGCGATGTGGAGCATCTTTTCATGTGTCTGTTGGCCATCTGAATTTCTTCTTTGGAGAATTGTCTGTTCATATCCTCTGCCCATTTTTTAATTGGGTTATTTGCTTTTTGGCTGTTGAGGCGTGTGAGTTCTTTACATATTTTGGATGTTAACCCCTTTTTGGATATGTCATTTTTGAATATATTCTCCCATCTTTGGATATAATTCTTATCTTTGCTCCTCCACAGATAAGATTTTTTCTCCCTCCGGGTTTTCTCAAGATTTTTATCTTTTATTTCCTAAAATTTGAGGATGACACACCTTGGCATTGTTTTCTTTCTTTCTCTTTTTTAAGTATAGTTGATATACAATCCTACATTTATTTCAAACATAAAACAAATGTTCATCAGCCACCCACACTATTAAATCGTCACCCCAACTAGTGTGGTTACTATGTGTCAGCATAGGAAGACGTTAAAGAATTGCTGGCTATATTCTCCATGCTGTACTACCATCCCTGTGACCAACTTATATTATGACTGAGAATTTTTGTGCCTTCAGCCTCCTCACCCTCCCCACCCATGTACTCTTTTACTTAATTCTTGCAATAATTCTTTGAAGTAGTACTATTACAATTTTTATTTTAGTTGAAGAAACTGAGGAACAAATCCTTGCCAAAGATCACATACCTAGTAATTGCAGAAGCCAGGATTTTACGCTGTAGAATCTGGCAAGCAAAAGGAAGGCACCAGGAATAACTCACGATTGGGACACTTGAGTAGATGGTTGTGTCATTAACCAAGGGGGAGATGACTGGAAGGTTGTGAGTCAGTAAATTGAGTTTTGAATTTAGTATTAAGTTTGAAGTGCTGCTGTGGGGAAATCCAAATGGGTATGTCCAATAGACAGTTGATAGTAAGTACTACAAAAAATATTTGGTGTTACAGTTAATTTTTTAAAAAGCAAAATGTTTTAATGTATACATTATGCAGCTGTGGTAAAACATGAAACATTAGTGATACTTTCTCCTAGCTCTGAAAAGCAAGAGTGCTTCTAACAGGGTAGAATTCTTTGTGACAGTGATTTTCATGTCCTCCTTACATTGTTACATAGGCAAATAACTATTTTACCTGGAACTTTGTGATGTTTTTCTGCCAAACAGAAAGAGGAGAGGAATTCACACTGAATTCAGGACAACCCAGTAAGTGAACTGACTTCACTGCAGACTCCCCTCACACTCTCATGCTCTGCTCCACGCGTTTCACCAAACATACCCCGGCCTTGCTTTAACCACAGGGTGTTCCAGTTCAAACCCAGCGGTTTATGGGAATTGCTTTTGTTGAAATCATTAAAGAAAGAAAGGCCTGTGAATTCTCTTTCTGAAGCACTGCCTGTTTTCTGTGTCATTTCAGTCTCATTAATCAGCATTGCAACAAGGTAGACATTGCGCTGTGTATTTTACTGTCCCCTGCACAGCAGCTCCTGCGTCTCTGCCCCCAGGCTGACGCATTGGGGAAAAAGAGAGAGGGAAGCCATCAATCTTCCCAGTTGCACATGTCAGCAATGATTCCTTCCCCCTTCCTGTTGGCTGTCTCTCTCACCACCTGTGTTTAGAATTAGCACTGAAGCTGCTGCCCACATTAGTAAGAACCACTCTCCCTGTCACCTGCCCTGGTATGGACTACCACTTCTAAATGAAAACAGCAAGTACATAGGGCAGTTATCTTTACCAAGCACAATGCGGGAAAAAGAATCACACATTCCCTTAGAAGTTCATCATAACAAAATAAAGCAGATTTTCTGTCATCCATTCTAGAAGGTAGCATTAGTTATTATATCAGAGGGATAAAAGCAAATAATCTCTTGAGTGCCTTGCTTTATTTTCAGTCTCCCTCGAAGTATATACAGTTGAAGTTGATCTAACTAGGTTCAAGTCCTGATTCTGCTCTTTACTAGCTATTCACTACTCACTGAACCCCTCTGTGTCTCGGTTTCTTCATCTGTAAAACAGAGATGACAGTACTACCTACATCATAGGGCCTTTTTGAAGATTAAATGAAATAATGCATATATAGCTCTTGCCATAGTACTTTGCACATCTTAAACACTCAAGAAATGTTAGCCATTATTATTATTGTTAACTCCATTGTTCAAATAATAAAACTGAGGTTCAGAGATGTTAAGGAATTTATGCACAGTACTAGGAGGCATAGAAGGAATTTGAATCTAGTACTGTCCCATCCATAAAACTCTTGCCCTTTCTATTATACTGTACTGTTTCCATTCTGGTTCCTTCCTACAAATAACTTTTTATGTGAGCTTAATAAATCACCTAATTTTATGTATATCTTTATTTCCCATTATGTAAAATTAAAATGGTAATAACTGATATTCCTGTTAGTATATGACTCTTATAACTACATGTCAATTAATATAATGCAGAAAAACTAGTCAGTTTTTAAAATTTGGTGGCAGAAAATGTTTATACCCTTTAAAAAAAGTTAAACAATACAGAAGTATCAAAATGGAAGTCATTACTTTCCCCTTGGGTAACCATTATTTAGTTGAAAGTATATTCTTTTTTGTCAACATTCATCTGTTAAACAAACGTTATGTAAAATCAGAGTGGGCAAAGCATTGTTCCCGATCCTTGAGTGGATGCTGTTATTACCATTTTACAGATGAGAAAGTTCTGTTACTTGCACAAAGAAATACATCTAGTGGGCTGCAGAGCTGGTATTGAACTTGGCATCTGGGTCCAGAGTGGGGCCCTTCTCCTCCACTTTGTGCAGATTCTCAGTACTTATGTTCTTATCTCTTCCACAGTATTACATCATACAAAAATAAAACCGAGAAAGAACAAAGCTGGCGGTATTATGCTCCCTGACTTCCAGCCATCCTACAAAGCTATGGTAATCAAAACAGTATGGTACTGGCACAAGAATAGACTAATAGATCAATGGAACAGAACTGAGAGCCTAGATATAAAACCATGCATATATAGCCAATTAATATACAATAAAGAAGCCATGCATATACAATGGGGAAAAGACAGTCTCTTCAATAACTGGTGTTGGGATAATGACCCAGTAATTAAACTTCTAGAAATTTACACAAAGAAAACAAAATACCTGATTTGAAAAGATATATGCACCCCTATGTTTATTGTCACATTATTTACAAGAGCCAAGATATGGAAGCAACCTGAGTGTCCATCAGTAGATGAATGAATAAAGAAGAAGTGGTATAAATACACAATGGAATATTATTCAGCCATAAAAAAATCCTACCATTTGCAACAACATGGATCGACCTAGTGAAGTAAGCTGGGCAGAGAAAGACAAATACCATATGATTTCACTTATTTGTGGAATCTAAAAACAAAACAAAACAAAATGAACAAAACTGCAATAGATTCATAGACACTGAGAAGTGACTCGTGGTTACTGTGGGGGAAGGGTTTGGATAGGTGAGTAGGGAGGGTGAGGGGGGAAAAAAGGGCACAAAACTTCTCAGTCATAATATAAGTTGGTCACGGGGATGGTAGTACAGCTTGGAGAATATAGCCAATGATTCTGTAATGTCTTCCTGTGTTTGTAGATAGTAACTACACAAGTTGAGGTGGGGATTTAATAAAGTCAATAAATGTGTAACCACTGTGTTGTATACTTGAAGCCAATATAATATTGTATGATACCTCAATTTTAAAAATAGATAAATGAATAAAACTATGATGTATTTACAATTTCCCCTGCTGATAGGCATTTACTTAAATGTAATTCTATTGCTATTAAATGACAAATTTAATTCTGTAAGTCAGAATCTCTGAGGATGGCACTCAGGCACTAGTATTTTTTAAATAATCATGTAGGGAATGCCAGATATCCCTACATTCTGTGTTTAAATTTTTGTAGGACAGGTTTCTGTTCATTGCATATTTGGGTCAAATTACATAAATGGTTCTTAAATTTTTGAGCTCCATAATGCTTTCTATCCATTACAATTCTGATGTCAAAACTTTCTTAGTGGGATTATTTTCTTGGTGAGGTCAAGGCTACATGCACTTCCTGAATCCTGAGACATAAGGATTCATGGAACTGTACCTTACCAAGTCTGCCTAGCCATTAGAGACTATTCGTATGTGTCGTGTGAATAAAGTGAAGGTTTCTATGGCCAGGATTCTCACCTGGCTTGGGTTGGCTAGCTCATTACACATGTGAGGGCAATATGTTGTTATTGACTCCACATAAAGAGCTCCTCACGGGATTCTGGGTTGCTGTACTGCTGCAGGGCTGCAAGGCTGCAGGAGAGCAGGGACTGGAGTGGTGACAGTGCCGAGGACAGAGACTGAGACAACTGCGGGGGCAGAGGGGCCCAGAGGCAGAGACCAGCTTGCTGCCTGCAGACTTGCTCTGAGTGGATGGGATTCTAGTGATTGACCTGCCACCATGGGAATAAAGTTGGGTATAAACCCTTTCACCCCAAGAACATCACACTGTCATTTTTCAGTCTTACTGAATCCACAGTGAACTTGTCCGGGGCTGGAACCCATTGGCAAGGCAGTTATCACAGGTGTCTTTTCTCACCAAAGTAGAAACTCTAACCACACCTTCATAACTTGCTTGACCTTCATGCATTAACAAATAACTGCCTCAGGGATTTCATGTAAGTTATAAGAAAGTGAACATACTTTTCACATATTTGCAGTCTTTGTGTGTGTTTCCTAGCAGGCTGGCAGCTCTGGAGAATAATTACGTAGTAGTTGGCTTGACCAGTGTTTTCTGATCTTGGCCACACATTAGAATCACCCGGGGAGGTTTTAAAACTCCTGAAGCTCACACCAAATCCAGAACTAGTTAAGTCAGAATTTTCTGAGTCAGAAAATATGCAGACATTGGTATTTTTTAAAGCTTTCAGGTGATCACAGTGCAGCCAAGATTAAGAATTGTTGGCCTAGAAGGTATCTTTTCTTTTAATTCAGTGTTTTCATCTGTATCTCATTTTATGTAGTTGATGTGAATTTTAAGAATTTATACAAGTGTCTGTCTTGCCTGAGGGTTTCAGCCCCAGGCGAGTTCACTATGGATTCAGTGAGACCGAGAAATGATAATGGAACAATCTTTGGGTAAAAGAGTTTCTGCCCGGCTTTATTCTTATGGTGGTAGGTCGAGCACTAGAAACATCAATATCCAGCACTCTGCAGGTCCATAATCCTCCTCTGTCTCTGCCTCTTCCCAGATAACTGGACCAAGCTATTTATATAGTAACTCTGTCAATAACAGCTCATTGTCTATGGGTGTGGAAGCAGTAGCCTAGCAGTAGGCCAATTACATCATCAAGCAGTTTAGGGTCAGGTGAGGATCCTGACCATAGAAACTTTCATTTTCCCCACAGTGTCCCAAAACCCCTCTCAAACTGTGGCACACATCAGAATCACCTAGAAGGCTTTGTTAAAGCATAGGTTGCATAACTCTTCTTATTTCTTTTTCTGGGATAAGCCCACTGTCTTGCCTGAGGGTTTCAGCCCTGGGAAAGTTCACTATGGATTCAGTGAGACTGAGAAATGACAATGGAACGTTCTTGGGGTAAAATGGTTTATACCTGGCTTTATTCTTAGGTCAAGCACTAGAATCACGTCTGCATCTAGTAGTCTGCAGGACTATAATCCACCTCCGTCTCTGTCTCTGCCCAGGACACTGGGCAGAGCTCTTTATATGACTCATTTGATAATAACTTATTGCCTAGGGTGTGGAAGCAGTAGCCTAGCAGCAGGCCAATTACATCATTAGGTAGTTTAGGGTCACGTGAGGATCCTTGCCATAGGAACTTCCATTTTCCTCACACCCATTGTTCCTGTGGCCAGGATTCTCACCTGACCCTGGTTGGCTAGCTCACTACACACGTGTGGGCAATACGGTGCTATTGACTCTGTCTAAAGAGTTCCGCCCAGTACTCTGGGCGACACAGTGGCACGACCGCATGGCTGCATGGCTGCAGGAGAGCAAACAATGGAGTAGTGGTAGTGCTGAGGACAGAGACTGAGACGGCTGTGGGGGCAAAGAGGTCCAGAGGCAGAGAGTGGCTTGCTTTATGCAGACTCACTCTGAGTGGATGGCTTGACCTGCCACTGTGGGAATCAAGTTGGGTATAAACCCTTTCACCCCATGAACGTTCCATTGTTATTTTCGGTCTCATTGAATCCATAGTGAACTTGCCTGGGGCTGAAACCCATTGGCAAGACAATTGGCATAGTCAGCACGATTCATTGTTGATCAAAGAAAAGAACAGGCTGCCCTCATGGGAGGAGTGTTTCAGTGGGTTGCATCTGTGAATGGGGAGACATTCAAGTGTCCCCCAGTGGACATGTGGCCTGACATGGCTTGCCTCCTAGAGGACTGGGCTCCACCCCAAGACTGAGAAGGGTTGGGGGCCACACCTGAGGTAGTTAAGTTGGCCCTCAGCAAAATAGGGAATTCCTTAGAGAAACAGAGTGCCCGTGAGACCACAAGAACAGTAGGAAGTTTTTTTCTCACAATAATGAGAAAGGCCATAAGGGTTAAAGACGTTCTTCTGCAGGAAGCATAAGCAGAGGCAGCACAAGAATGTGCCACTGAGGAGGTAAAAAATTTGTTGGTGGCTGAAATGGTGTCACTTGGAGGTGCTGTGGAAATGGTAAAGGATGTCTGGTAGCCTAAGAGGAAGCAGCACAAGAAGGGGTAGTGGCCCAAGAACCAGTGGCACGAGAAGCAGCAGCTCAACAGTGCAGGCTGCCAGGTGCCGTGGGGCAGGTGAAGGATGTAGTGGAGCTGTCAGCCCCATAAAGGGAGGAGCAGAGGTGTGACGAACAGGTGGGGGTGGGGGGCCTGCCAGTGCTGCAGGTGTCAGCCCCTCCTGTTGAAGGCTGGTGGAAAGCCCAAAAGAAAATAAAGACTTGGCAGCTGTGGGTTCCTCCAGGAGAGGTGCAGCCCCCTCCCCAGGTCGTGGAACACTCTATGCTTTGCTCCTATGCTCAGGCCCAAGCAATGAAAGCACAAAAGGAAATATGGTGGTCTGCTACTCGAAGGAAGCACTTAAAGGGTCCTGTGAAGGTCACGAGGACCCAGATGTGGGTTGATTTGATAAAGGCAGGACCAGACAGAAATAAATTGGATGGAAAGTCAAATAGACTCTTACCAGAGCTGTAGCAAAAATTGAAACCAGAGCAGCGGTTCTGGCCGCTGAGGATGAAGCAGAAGCCAAAGACAAAGTGACAAGACAGGCCTGTGTGTCTGCAAGACTTTGTGCTGTAGTGGCTGGAGAAGGTGGGCAGTGTAAGGCCCACCCACGGTCCTTCTGGTTAACTCATTTGAGCAGAACTGGTCTGAATACAGCGAGGATGACCACTTGGTAGCAATGGATCTCCTCAGGCTTGAGGGTTATTATAATTTGTGGTAATTTGTTATTTGTATATTGTATGATGTTATTATGGAATTTGGTTACAATGTTCCAGCTTCCTCAAACAGAGATCATTGCAGAAGATTGAGGGCACATAGACTGAGAGGCAAGAATCCTGGAGGGGTGGAGTGTGGATAAAGTGAAGGTTCCTATGGCCAGGATTCTCACCTGGCCCTGGTTGGCTAGCTCGCTACACACCTGTGGGCAATATGTTGTTATTGACTCTATAAAGAGCTCTGCCCAGTGCTCTGGGCAATATGGTGGCATGGTCACCTGGCTCCACGGCTGCAGGAGAGCAGAGACTGGAATAGTGGCAGCACCGAGGACAGAGACTGAGATGGCTGCGGGAGCAAAGAGGCCCAGAGGCAGAGACCCGTTTGCTGCATGCAGACTTGCTCTGAGTGGACGGGATTCTAGTGCTTGACCTGCCACCGTGGGAATAAAGTTGGGTATAAACCCTTTCACCCCAAGAATGTTCCATTGTCGTTTTTCAGTCTTACTGAATCCATAGTGAACTTGACCAGGGCTGAAACCCTCAAGTGAGACACCCTTCCATAGAAGTTCTGAGTTGGTAGGCCTGGATCGGGGCCCAGGTATTTGCATTCTGAGAAGTTCCCTGTTGTGGTGCTGTTGCTGATACAGGTAACAAACTGTTAAGAACCTTCACTCAAATGCCTTCCTTCCACCTTCCTTCTCTTTTCTTTCCCAATAGCAGTGGTCAGGGCAGCTGCCTCCAGAGCAGTCCATACTCAAAATATCAGTGTTAGGAAAGCCAAGGCAGCTTTAGCATATTGGTCCACCTCCAAGGAATCATACAATGTAATTTTTAAAATCTGCTATATATACAAATGCAACCTCCACATACCAGATTGATTGCTCCCCTTTGGCCTTTTCTACTTCAGAATCAGAGCCAGCACTGGGTAGGAGTTTGGTGTCCCAAAATGGAACTTGGATTTCACTTTTCCCCAGAAACAATTTTATAAATGATGATTAAGTATACCTGAAATGGTGCTGTTAAAACCACTCTTCAGGAATACTGTGGGCTCAATGAGGCTTCACTGGGCTGCCTTCCAGGATCTTAACCACCATTTAAAGAATTGAGTTTCTGAGTTTCAGAAAAGCAATTTTCGAACAAACCCTGAGAACATAACTTGCTTGGGAACTGCCTATAACTGGAACATTTGGTTCATTTTGTTTATAGTTACTTTGCCCTTTACATTTTTAGCCAAAGTTGGGGAGGGGGATTTGTTATTCATTCCATTAACATTTATTAGGTGCTCACAATGTAACTGGCACTGGGGATACTGGGGTTATAAAGATAAAAAAGACAGCCTGCCCTAGAGGAGTTCATATTCTGGGTAGGAAAATATTTACTAAGCAAATAAGAAAATGTTTACCAAGTTACCAATGTGATATGTGCAATAATGAAGAATTGATGAAGGAGGGATCTGTTCTGCCTGGAGAGAGACAGAGAAGCTGTGTTTGTGCGCGCGCGTGTGTGTTTGGTAGGGAGAAGGAAGGTGTATTTAACAGGTTTAGAATCAGGGAGAGACTGTTAGGCCTTGAAGAGGCTTGGTCCCCAGGCAGAGAAAGAGGTGAAGGGCGTGCATCCACCATGGTGAGACAGCCTTGACTGCAGATGGGAGTGAGCCACACAAGAATGGTACCTAACTAGGCCACCTCCTCATGTGGGACCATGGAGGGTGACTGGGAAGGGCATTACTGCCACACAAACTTTGAACCTTAACCCTGAAGAAGAAAAAAATCAGAAGACTTATATAGAAAGCTGTATCAGCATAGGCAATATTTGCATTTTTATCCCCAAACTTCTTTTTAAGGAGCTTTATTTTCCTTTATGTTTCCCACTACCCTGGAAAGACAGTCTTTCTTTATTTTCAGCAAATATTAATACTTTGAAAATTTCTTGAATCAAGTGGTTTTCAAACCTGTGCTGCAGGAAGCCCCTCAGATGTCGGTCCGGATGACGGTAGAGGAGTAGATAGGGCCTGCCTACCAGGGCCCCTTATTAACTCTCCCATCATCCAGCCACCTCCCAAGCTTCTCTTTGAACTGTTCTACAGATTGGCACATCTAGTAAGAATATTATGTTTAAAAGGGTAGGTAACTAAAGAAGAAAAGTTATAAAACCATTGTAATCTAATCATTGTGGTAACAGTAACAGATTGAGGACTTTGGTGTGTGTAGCCAAATCTCTCAGCTGCTGGCCAAAAAGTAAATACTCTCGATCAGCAGAGTGTGGGGCATTGGGTAGGCATTGCCATGGATGTGTGACCAGTGACAGTGGTTATTAGGATATGCCTTCAGTTGGTCACAAGAGGTAATGATAAATCACTTCTCAGGACAATCTCCAGCACTGTAAGGTCAATGTTTGAATTTTCTTGAGGAAAAACGAATCCTTTCTTAAGTATTTCAGGTCATTCTTAATACGTTGAAAATTTAGGTACTTCTCAATCTCTTGCCTGCATTCCATTCAATATAAAAGTACATTATGCAGTGATGTTTAAGATGTTTATGTCAAGAATTTGACCCTTGCTGATTTGGTTTATAGAGCAGTGTTACTGTAAGGAATTAAAAGGATTGGTCACTACATAACTTGTTATGATTATTTCTGTCATGTTTAGATAATATGTTAATTTAGTTTTAATTACCTTTCCAATAAAAACTAAAGAGACTTGCCAATTTATTTTGTACTTACAGATAACCTTTACACTTAAATTCAGTTTAGCTGCCCTGAGGTGACAGTGTGTCTTGCCAATGGGTTTCAGCCCCAGGCAAGTTCGCTATGGATTCAATGCAACCAAAGAACTTGACAGTAAAATGTTCTTTGGGGTGAAAGGGTTTATTACCTGGCTTGTTCTACTGGCAGTAGGTCAAGCACTAGCATCTCTGCCTCTGCCCAGAGCACTGGGCTGAGCTGTCTATATAGCACAATAATAGCTTATTGCCTAGCAACAGGCCAGTTACATCATCAGGTGGTTTAAGTTCAGTGAGGATCCTGGCCATAGGAACCCCAACTTCCCCACACAGTGCAATCTTTCCTGGGAGCCAAAATCACCAGACTTTATATTTTATCATCTTTGTCTGCTAAGGAGACATTTGCTGAGTTGCGGTTTGACATGTAAGAAAGAAAACAGAAAAGAAAGACCTGGAGAATACAAGCCCAAAGAGATGTTGAGGTTAAAAAGAAAGAGCTACTGAAGAAAAGAACATGATAAGTGTACAAACCTGGGCAATGGTGTTATGAGGTCTGGTGGGCAGAGCTCTGGATTCCTCGATTTGGGTCCCAGCTGTCCCACCAGCTGTGTGCCCTGGGCTTTTTGGTAAACATCTCTGCTGCACACTTTGCCCTTCTAAGTAGCACATATGTGGAGAGGAAACATTAATAGGAAGGAGGGTACTTAGTTAAGTAGGTCTGAACTAGATGCAGCCCAGTGAGAAGGAAGGAGGCAGAACTTGGAGTCCAGTGGTGAGAACTCAGATCCGGCTCTGGTCTACCTGCTTGTGATCTGGTGCAGGTTGTTTAAACCTTCCCTGGAAAGGGAGGCCAATAATTCCTATGTCCATCAAACGAGATGAGGTACGTGTGAGTGCCATAGCTAAAGCTCATCACAAGAAGGAAAGTACATCTTCAGAAGCATTCCATCACATGACGGATGGCAGGATAGCATAGTGCAAGGAAGGGAAAAATAGATGCATAGTCTCAAAATTTGTAAGTAGCTTAAATAGATCTGCAGGAAACTTTTTAAAAAAAAATAAAGTTTCTTCTTTTTAAACTCTTTCACCATTCTAACAATATATATTAAGTGTTTATCATTTATGCCCCCGAGGAACTTATAGTCTAATGAATTAATTACTCCCCTTTTTGCTCTTTAAAATTATTTTTTTCCTTCGGTTTTAATTGTTGACCTACATATTGTTTCTTGTTTGGGGGTGATATAAGACCTGCTTTCTGTTATACTGAATTAATATTTTCTACATTGATTCCCAAGTCTGAGCATCTGGTTTCATTTCTAAGCAGAAATGAACCCATTTCTCTTAGTGTCTTATCAGCACTTTCTCTCCAGATCCCAGGCTTTACATACTTTCTGGAAGAAAGAGCCGACAGCAGAACAATGCTGAGCTGGGGCCAAGGAAGGCTTCAGAGAAGCATCTAGCTCCTCCTCACCAGGGCTGAAGTGCTATTTCTGTGCTAGATCTCATCTGTTTCAGCTCTTAAATCACTAATTGGGAGTAGAGGCATTTTTAAGAAAACGTTGAAGATATAGTCAAGGAACCTAGCACTGAAACAATAGGGTGATATATGATAGAATTGAGAAACACTAACAGAGAGAGCTAAAGAGTGAGTCTTAAGCTGTATTTTTTATTTATACATAATTAGAAGAATAAATAGACTTATAGAAAGAGATTTTTAACCCAATTAGTTGATAATGTTGTTGATGACTTTTTAGCATAACCTGTGATGACATGACATTTATGGAACCAATTAGACATAGTGGCTGTTAGCCAAGGTTTTGGTTTACCTTTGAGTTTAGTTAAAGCAGGTGTGTGAATGACTAATTGATGTTACAGCTGGATACAAGCAGGGCTTTGTAATAAGAATCTTGAAATCTTTAGTTAAAGTCTTTGCTTCCCACCACCATGCCAAAATTGAAAATAGGCAGTCTTCTTTGGATGTATCACTTGGGATTAAGGACAGAAGCTCTCTTTAGTTAGTCACAAAACTTATCTTTTGTCATAATTAGCAGTTTGGCATTTTTCAATTGCTTTTGGGTACAGTAATTAAGATAATGTTGAGTTTTGGATATGCTCAGTACCTTAGGCCAGGAATGGTCTGTTAGATTCATAAATATGTTCTCCTTTTGATTCGAACACCCACCCTGTCTTCTGTAATATTATCAAATCCCAGGGCTGAAGCTGCCCATTGGCAATGCTGATTCTGTTACAAAATGAGCCAGTGAATGTACTGATTGGAAGTGGCATTTGTTGAGAATATAACACCTGAAATAAAAATGAAGCCCTATTTTGTAAAATGCTCCTTTTTTATCCTCTGTACACTGTGAAAGGATGGTAGGCTGATGCTCCAAACTTCCCCATGAGTGTGGAGAATGCCTGTGACCTCGTCTTGAAGCTGTTTTCTTTGTGGTTTGCCTCCTGTCCACTGGGAAGCCATGCTCCTTTGGTTTTCATTCTTTTCCAACTCTAGTGCTTTTGAACACAGAACCCCCACCCTCCCACCACCCAGTCCTCACATTCCAGCCCTGTGATTTCATGGTACCAGGCATAGCTCCCCTGCCATGCTGTCAGGCTGCCTGCTGACTCTTGCAGGGGGAACAGATGGGAACATAAACTCACTGCAGAAGAGCAGGACACTCTCTGTATATTTTTAAGACCAGAAATCCAATTCTTATTTTGAGGCTGTTTTTTTTTCATAGCTACTGAAAATTGAACAAAACATTTCTTGTAGCTCTTATTTCTCAATAATACCATTCCCACTGCATGGATGTATAGAATCACAGAAACTAGAGAATGGAAAAGATGCATTATTAGGTCATGTCTAGTCCATTCCCACTGGTCACCATTCTTTATTAATCCCACAGTCTGTCCTCTAGTGCTTTTCTTCTCTAGTTTTCTCAAGAAGTAGTTTCTCCATTTCTCCTGGGGAATAATTTCTTAGTTTGACCATGGAGGAATTTATGTGTAAATATGCATATTCTTTTTCTGAGCTTGATATTCCTAGTCTTTATAACCCTTTATATTAGCATAAACAGTCCCTCTTCATCCTAGGTCAAGGATTTCTAGATGGTATTTTTTTTCCTCTTCTATTTATTAAATTCAAGCTTGTTTTCCTGCTTTGTTTTCTTTCTTCATCAATCAGTCCCTAAAGCCCATTAATCATTCTCTACCTCACTGAAAGCGCCTTTGCTTATTCCCACATGAGGAACCTAAGGCTGTTAAGGTCCCAAGTTACTGCAGGAAGCCTCACTGATATGTACTTATTCTATGCTAATCTCTCTCTCTCTACCAGCCTCAGTTCTTAACTACAAATTAAAAAAAAATTTTATTAAGGTATTATTGATATACACTCTTCTGAAGGTTTCACATGAAAAAACAATGTGGTTATACATTTACCCATATTATCAAGTCCCCACCCATCCCCCAATGCAGTCACTGTCCATCAGTGTAGTAAGATGACACAGATTCACTGTTTGATACACTGCTTTCCCCATGACCCCCCACACCATGTGTACTAAACATAATACCCCACAATCCCCTTCTCCTTCCCTTCCCACCCACCCTCCCACACCCCTCCCCTTTGGTAACCACTAGTCACCTATTTGGGAGTCTGCTGCTATTTTGTTCCTTCAGTTTTGCTTCGTTGTTATACTCCAAAATGAGGGAAATCATTTGGCACTTGTCTTTCTCTGCCTGGCTTATTTCACTGAGCATAATATCCTCTAGCTCCATCCATGTTGTTGCAAATGGTAGGATTTGTTTCCTTCTTATGGCTGAATAATATTCCATTGTGTATATGTACCACATCTTCTTTATCCATTCATCTACTGATGGACACTTAGTTGCTTCCATATCTTGGCTATTGTAAAAAGTGCTGCGATAAACATAGGGGTGCAGATGTCTTTTTGAATCTGAGAAGCTGTATTCTTTGGGTAAATTCCAAGGAGTGGGATTCCCAAGTCAAATGGTATTTCTATTTTTAGTTTTTTGAGGAACCTCCATGTTGCTTTCCACAATGGTTGAACTAGCTTACATTCCCACCAGCAGTGCAGGAGGGTTCCCCTTTCTCTGCACCCTCACCAGCATTTGTTGTTCTTAGTCTTTTGGATGGTGGCCATCCTTACTGGTGTAAGGTGATATCTCATTGTGTTTTAATTTGCATTTCCCTGATGATTAGTGATGTGGAGCATCTTTGCATGTGTCTGTCGGCCATCTGAATTTCTTCTTTGGAGAACTGTCTCTTCATATCTTCTGCCCATTTTTTAATCAGGTTATTTGCTGTTAGGGTGTTGAGGCATGTAAGTTCTTTATATATTTGAATGTTAACCCCTTGTCAGATAGGTCATTTACAAATATATTCTCCCATACTGTAGGATGCCTTTTTGTTCAGTTGATGGTGTCCTTTGCCATACAGAAGCTTTTTAGTATGATGTAGTCCCATCTGTTTATTTTTGCTTTTGTTTCCTTTGCTTGAGGAGATGCATTCAGAAAAAAGTTGCTCATGTTTATATTCAGGGGATTTTTGCCTATGTTATCTTTTAATAGTTAATCATGTCTTACATTCAGGTCTTTGACCCATTTTGAGTTTACTTTTGTGTATGGGGATAGACAAGAATCCAGTTTCATTCTCTTGCATGTAGCTGTCCTGTTTTGCCAGTACCAGTTGTTGAAGAGGCTGTCATTTCCCCATTGTATGTCCATGGCTCCTTTATTGTATATTAATTGACCATATCTGGTTGGGTTTATATCAGGGCTCTCTAGTCTGTTCCATTGGTCTATGGGTCTGTTCTTGTGCCAGTACCAAATTGTCTTGATTACTGTGGCTTTGTAGTAGAGCTTGAAGTTGGGGAGCAAAATCCCCCCAGCTTTATTCTTCCTTCTCAGGATTGCTTTGGCTATTCGGGGTCTTTTGTGGTTCCATATGAATTTTAGAACGATTTTCTCTATTTCTTTCTTTGCTGTTGGTATTTTGATAGGAATTGCACTGAATCTGAAGATTGCTTTAGGCAGGATGGTCATTTTGACAATATTAAATCTTCCTATCCATGAGCACAGGATGTGTTTCCATTTATTGGTTAGTTTTCAGAGTATAGGTCTTTCACTTCCTTGGTTAGGTTATTCCTAAGTATTTTATTCTTTTTGATGCAACTGTGAATGGAATTGTTTTCCTGATTTCTCTTTCTGCTAGTTCATTGTTAGTGTATAGGAATGCCACAGATTTCTGTGTACTAATTTTGTATCCCGCAACTTTGCTGAATTCTGATATTAGATCTAGTAGTTTTGGAGTGGATACTTTAGGGGTTTTTATGTACAGTATCATGTCATCTGCAAACAGGGACAGTTTAACTTCTTCCTTGCCAATCTGGAGGCCTTTTATTTCTTTGTGTTGTCTGATTGCTGTCACTAGGACCTCCACTACTATGTAGAATAGAAATGGGGAGAGTGGGTATCCTTGTCTTGTTCCCAATCTTAAAGAAAAAGCTTTCAACTTCTCGCTGTTAAGTATAATGTTGGCTGTGGGTTTGTCATATATGGCCTTTATTATGTTAAGGTACTTGCCCTCTATACCCATTATTTTGAGAGTATTTATCATGAATGGATGTTGAATTTTGTTAAATGCTTTTTCAGCATCTATGGAGATGATGATATGGTTTTTGTCTTTTTTTTGTTGATGTGGTGGATGATGTTGATGGATTTTTGAATGTTGTACCATCCTTGCAACACTGGAATAAATCCTACTTGATCATGATGGATGATAATTTTGATGTATTTTTGAATTCAATTTGCTAATATTTTGTTGAGTATTTTTGCATCTATGTTCATCAGGGATATTGGTCTGTAATTTTCTTTTTTTTGGTGTCTTTGGCTGGTTTTGATATTAGAGTGATGCTGGCCTCATAGAATGAGTTTGGAAGTATTCCCTGTTTCTACTCCTTGGAAAACTTTAAGGTGGATGGGTGTTAGGTCTTCACTAAATGTTTGACAAAATTCAGTGGTGAAGCCATCTGGTCCAGGTGTTTTGTTCTTAGGTAGGTTTTTGTTTACTGGTTCAATTTCGTTGCTGGTAATTGGTCTGTTCAGATTTTCTGTTTCTGGGTCAGCCTTGGAAGTTGTATGTTTCTGGGTCAGCCTTGGAAGTTGTATTTTTCTAGACAGTAGTCCATTTCTTCTAGGTTATTCAGTTTGGTAGCATATAATTTTTCATAGTATTCTCTAATAGTTCTTTGTATTTCTGTGGTGTCCGTAGTGATTTTTCCATTCTCATTTCTGATTCAGTTTATGTGAGTAGACTCTCTTTTTTTCTTGATAAGTCTGGCTAGGGGTTTATCTATTTTGTTTATGTGCTTGAAGAAATAGCTTTTGCTTTCATTGATCCTTTCTATTGTTTTATTCTTCTTGATTTTATTTATTTGTGCTCTAATCTTTATTATGTCCCTCCTTCTACTGACTTTGGGTCTCATTTGTTCTTCTTTTTCTAGTTTTGTTAATTGTGAGTTTAGACTGCCCACATGGGATTGTTCTTCTTTCCTGAGGTACGCCTGTATTGCAGTATACTTCCCTCTTAGCATGGCATTCACTGCATCCCACAGATTTTGCAGTGTTGAATTATTGTTGTCATTTGTCTCCATATATTGCTTGATGTCTGTTTTTATTTGGTCATCGATCCATTGGTTATTTAGGAGCATGTTGTGAAGCCTCCGTGTGTTTGTGGGATTTTTCATTTTCTTTGCATAATTTATTTCTAGTTTCATACCTTTGTGGTCTGAGAAACTGGTTGGTACAATTTCAATCTTTTTGAATTTACCAAGGCTGTTTTTGTGGCCTAGTGTATGATCTATTCTTGAAAATGTTCCATGTGCACTTGAGAAGAATGTGTATTCTGCTGGTTATGGGTGTAGAATTCTGTAGATGTCTGTGCAGTCCATCTGTTCTAATGTGTTGTGCAGTGCCTCTGTCTCCTTACTTATTATCTGTCTGGTTGATCTGTCCTTTAGAGTGAGTGGAGTGTCCTTTTAATTCTGTTAGTATTCGTTTCACATATGTAGGTGTTCCTGTGTTGGGCACATAGATATTTATAATGGTTATATCTTCTTGTTGTATTGACCCTTTTATCATTATGTAATGTCCTTCTTTGTCTCTTGTGACTTTCTTTGTTTTGAAGTCTATTTTGTCTTATACAAGTACTGCAACACCTGCTTTTTCTCCCCATTAGTTGCATGAAATGTCTTTTTCCATCCCTTCACTTTTAGTCTGTGTATGTCTTTGGGTTTAAAGTGAGTCTCTTGTAGGCAGCATATAGATGGGTCTTGTTTTTTTATCCATTCAGTGACTCTATGTGTGTTGATTGGTACATACAGTCCATTTACATTTAGGGTTATTATCGATAGGTATATACTTATTGCCATTGCAGGCTTTAAATTCATGGCTATCAAAGGTTCAAGGTTAATTTCCTTACTATCTAATAGTCTAACTTAACTCACTTAATATGCTATTACCAACACAATGTAAAGGTTCTTTTTTTTTTCTCCTTTTTCTTCCTCCTCCATTCTTTATATATTAGGTATCATATTGTGTACTCTTTATCCCTTGGTTGACTTTGGGGATAGTTAATTTAATTTTGCATTTGCTTACTAATGAACTGTTCTACCTTCTTTACTGTGGTTTTACCTCTGGTGACAGCTATTTAACCATAGGAACACTTCCATCCATAGCAGTCCCTCCAAAATACACTGTAGAGATGGTTTGTGGGAGGTAAATTCTCTCAACTTTTGCTTATCTGGGAACTGTTTAATCCCTCCTTCAAATTTAAATGATAATCTTGCCAGATAAAGTAATCTTGTTTCAAGGCCCTTATGCTTCATTGCATTAAATACATCATGCCACTCCCTTCTGGCCTGTAAAGTTTCTGTTGAGAAGTCTGATGGACTTTTCTTTGAATGTGATCTTATTTCTCTCTCTGGCTGCTTTTAATAGTCTGTCCTTATCCTTGATCTTTGCCATTTTAATTACTATATGTCTTTGTGCTGTCTTCCTTGGGTCCCTTGTGTTGGGAGATCTGTGCACCTCCATGGCCTGAAAGACTATCTCCTTCCCCAGATTGGGCAGGTTTTCAGCAATTACCTTCTCAAAGACAGTTTCTATCCCTTTTTCTCTCTCTTCTTCTTCTGGAACCCCTATAATGCGAATATTGTTCTGTTTGGATTGGTCACAGAGTTCTCTCAATATTCTTTCATTCTTAGAGATCCTTTTTTCTCTTTGTGCCTCAGCTTCTTTGTATTCCTCTTCTCTAGTTTCTATTTCATATATCATCTCCTCCACTGTATCTAATCTGTTTTTGATACCTTCCATTGTGCTCTTCAATGATTGGATCTCTAACCATAGTTCATTCCTGAGTTCTTGAATATCTTTCTGTACCTCCATGAGCATGTTAATGATTTTTATTTTGAACTCCCTTTCAGGGAGAGTAATGAGGTCCATATCATTTAAATCTTTCTCAGGAGTTTTATTAATAATTTTACTCTGAACCAGGTTCCTTTGGCATTTCATATTTGTGTATGGTCCCTTCTAGTGCCCAGAAGCTCTACTCCCTGGAGCTGCTCAGCCCCTGATGCAATGCGTGGATTGTAGGGGAGTGGTATTGGTGCCTCCGGGGAGGAAAAGGCTGTTTCCTGGTTCCTGGCTGCTATGTCTGTCTCCACTGCCTGAACCAGTGGGCTGAGCACACAGGTATAAGCCCCTTTGCTTTATGTTTGTAGTTGCTGTAGACAGATCTTCCCTCTGGCTGGCCTAATGCCAGGGTAGGGTTTGCCAGTTTTTGAGCCAGGTGCAGCTGGCCAGGAGAAAGGTGCAGTAGGCTGCCTATCACGGAGGGGGTCCTTGGAGCTGTGTAGGCAGCCAGGGAGTTGGAGCACCTGAAGATTGTGAAAGCTCCCAACCTGCTGGGCAGAGTGCACCCAGACAATTTTGTCAACCTGTCCTTTCTCCTGAGCAGTAAGCTCTGTGCAATCCTTGCCTCTTTAGCAGCCCTCTTGCTAAGGGCTTCCTTGTTAGGAAGTCTCTCAGACTGCCCGCCTTTCTTTTGTCCCAGAGCAGCCAGATATGGATCCCTGCTTTCCACAAGCAGCTGGAATCTCAGTCTCTCCAGGAATTCTGCCTGTCTTAGCTTTCCAACCCCCTACTCACGGGAGTACCATGCAAGCACCATGAAATGTAGGTCTGTGCTCCCAGAGCAGATCTCTGGAGTTAGGTATTCAGCTGCCCCAGGTCTCCACTCCCTTCCTTTCTCTGTTTCTCTTCCTCCCACCAGTGAGCTTGGGTGGGGGAAAGGCTTGGGTCCTGCCTGGCCACAGCTTTAGTACGTTACCCTGTTCTCTGAGGTCGGCTCTTGTCTCCAGGTGTATGCAGTTTGGCCCAGTCCTCTTTCCTGTTGCTCTTTCAGGAGTAGTGGTATCAGTTATATTTTCGTATTATATGCAGTTTTCAGAGGAAGCCTCTGTCTCACCTCTCACCCCGCCATCTTTAATCTCTTTCATCTAAAAATTATTTCTAAAATAATCTTTCTAAATTATGATTTAGGGAGTTCTCTTTTGAAGGCTGTTTTTGTGTGTGTGTGTCTGTGTGTGTGTGGTTTTAAGTAGCAATATTATATTTGTTCTCAGTTACTTCAAAGATATTTTTTACATCCTCAAAGCCACAAATCTTTTAGGTCTCCTGAGTGCTTGGATCAAATACAATTCTGGATCAAGGAAGTCTAATACATCAGTAGGATGTAGCATTCTATTTTAGGGCTGTTATCTCAGGAGAAGAAAGGAAAAAGCAGATATGGGCAAAATAGACTGTATTTATAGGATTTGGAATTCTCAGGGAAAAAAAAGGGCAAAATTTGAAAGTAGCCTTAGTACTCACATAAGCTAGTATTAGGTATGAAGACTTTTTTTTAATGTCTTGCTTTTTTTAAATTTCAGCTTTTTTGATGTATAATTAACAAATAGAGTTGTAGGATATTTAAAATATACATGACGGTGATTTAATTTATGTATACATTGTGAAAGTATTCCCCCATCTTGTTAATTAACATATCCATCACCTCACTTATTATTTATTTATTGATGAGAACATTCAGGTTCTACTCTTAGCAAATTTCAGTTTTACAAGACAGTCTTCTTATCTATAGTCACCATGTTTTACATTAGATCTACATATGCTACATGATTTCCTGTATCATAGGACCCAATGTTATGAAGGCACCAGTTTTCCCTAAATCAATCTATAGACTCAATGTAATCCTAATGAAAAACCCCGAGTTTTCTTTTTCCTCTTGGAACATTTCAAAATGATTCTAAAATGTATTGAGAAGTGTAAAAAGCCACGGATGGGTAATATATTCTTGAAGAAAGAAGAGGAAGAAAGAAAGATTTGCTCTAATGGGTCCCAAGATTTATTAAAAAGGCAATGTGGTACTGGTACAGAGATAGACAAACAGACCAATGAGACAGAAGAGAAAGAACACATACAGACCCAAGCACATATATATTTGATTTATGAAAGAAGTGACACTCCAGAGCAGTGAGGAAAGACAATTTTTTCAGTAAGTGGTATTGGAATAATTAGGTATCCACATGGCCGGCAGAGGGAGTCAACTGAATGCCAACCTCACACCATTTGTAAAAAACTCCAAATGGATACAGATTTAAATGTGAAAGATAAATTTAAAGCATAGTCACACATACACACATGTATGCTTTATATATGTATGTACATGTACACACTCACATTTTCAAGACCTCAGGGTATTAAAAAATTTCTCCTATGACATACAAATCTGTAGTCAAAAATTATACATTTGGTAAAATGAAGACTAATTCTTCATCAAAAGATAAAGACGACAGCCATAAAATGAGAGACTATATGGCTACATATTTAATTGACAAAATACTACTATCCACAATATGAAAAAATTAAGTCAATTAAAAAATAATACAATCTGAGAAAAATAGGAAAAAAAATCACTAAATAGGCTCTCCACAGATGAGGAAATAAAAATAGCCAATAGCCGTAGAGTTCTCAAATTATTTAATAATTGAAGAAATTAAGTTAAACCATAATGAGATTTTACCTCATGTCAACCAAATTAGCTAAAAATAAGAATACTGGTGGATTGATTCAAGATGGTGGCATGAGACGTGAGACAGAGAACTCCTCCAAAACTACATATAGTACGAAAATATACTTAATACAATTAATCCTAAAACAGCAACAGGAAAGAAGGCTCCACCAGACTGCATACACCTGGAGAACAGAGCAGACCTCACAAAACAGGGTAACATACCAAAGGGCTTTGATCCGGTAGGATCCAAACCCGTCCCCCACTCCAGCTCACTGTCGGGAGGAAGAGGAACAGAGCAGGGAGGGGGTGGAAACCTAAGACTGCTGAACACCCAGCCCTGGAGATATGCTTTGGAGCACAAACCTACATTGTGTGGTCCTCTGGACGTTGGTGGGGTAGGGGAGCTGGGACATGTGGAGTGCTTGAGAGATGGAGATTCTGGCCATTTGTGGAGGATGAGGATTCACATATGGCCGCTCTTGGACCAAGGAAAGGCGGGTGGCCTAATAGGGTTCCTAGCGGGGAGAGGGCTGCTGAAGGGGCGGGGTTTGCATGGGGATTGCACAGAGCTTGCTTTGCGGGAGAAGGGATAGGTGGACAAGGCTGTCTGGGCGTTCTCTGCCCAGCAGGTTGAGAACTTTGAGGAGCTTCAGTCACTCCATCCCTCTGGCTGCCTACTCAGCTCCGAGGCCCCCCACTGTGATACGCAGCCTGCCGCGCCTTCCTCCTGGCCTTCTGGCCCTGGCTTGCAAACGGATAGTCACTGCTCTGGTGTCAGACCAGCCAGAGGGAGGCCCCACCTACAACACCTAGAGATGCAAAGCACAGAGGCTTAAACCTGTGTGCTCGGCCCACTGGCTCTGACACTGGACACAGGCACCGTAGATGGGAATCAGGAAACAGGACTTTCCTCCCACCAGGCACCAGCACCATTCCCCTGCTACCCCCAACCTCACTCCAGGGGCTGAGCAGCTCCAGAGACTAGAGCTTCTGGGAACTAGAGGGCGCCACATAGAAATATGAAACGTCAAAGGAACATGTTTCAGACCAAAATCTCACAAACCCCAGAAAAAGGGCCAAATGAAACTGAACTCACTGATCTTCCTGAAAGAGAGCTCAAAATAAAAATCACAAACATGCTCATAGAGACACAGAAAAATATCCAAGAACTCAGGAACGAATTTAAGATGGAGATACAATCATTAAGAAATTCCATAAATGAAATGAAAAATACAATGGAGAGATTTAAAAGCAGATTAGATGTAGTACAAGAGACGGGAAATGGAATAGAAATTAGAGAAGAGGAATACAAAGAAGCTGAGGCACAGAGAGAAAAAAGGATCTCTAAGAATGAAAGAATATTGAGAGGACTGTGTGACCAATCCAAATGGAACAATATTTGCATTATAGGGGTTCCAGAAGAAGAAGAAGAGAGAAAAAGGGATAGAAAGTGTCTTTGAGGAGGTAATTGCTGAAAACTTGCCCAATCTGGGGAAGGAGATAGTCTCTCAGGCCATGGAGGTGCACAGATCTCCCAACACAAGGGACCCAAGGAAGACAGCACAAAGACATATAGTAAGTAATTAAAATGGCAAAGATCAAGGATAAGGACAGACTATTAAAAGCAGCCAGAGAGAGAAAAAAGATCACATACAAAGGAAAGCCCATCAGGCTATCATCAGACTTCTCAGCAGAAACCTTACAGGCCAGAAGGGAGTGGCATGATGTATTTAATGCAATGAAGCAGAAGGGCCGCGAACCAAGTATACTTTATCCGGCAAGGTTATCATTTAAATTTGAAGGATGTATTAAACAATTTCCAGATGAGCTAAAGATGAGAGAATTTACCTCCCACAAACTGTCTCTACAGTGTATTTTGGAGGGACTGCTATATATGGAAGTGTTCCTAAGGTTTAATAGCTGTCACCAAAGGTAATAAAACCACAGTAAAGAAGGTAGAACAGTTACTTACCAAGCAAATGCAAAATTAAATCAACTATCCCCAAAGTCAATCAAGGGATAGACAAAGACTACAGAATATGATCCCTAATATATAAAGAATGGAGAAGGAAGAAAAAGGAGGAGAAAAAAAGAACCTTTAGACTGTGTTTGTTATAGCATACTGAGTTAACTTAGATTGTTGGATAGTAAGGGAATTACCCTTGAACCTTTGGTAACCACAAATCTGAAGCCTGCAATGGCAATAAGTTCATACCAATCGATAATAACCCTAAATGTAAATGGTCTGAATGTACCAATAAAAGACACTGATTCACTGAATGGATAAAAAACAAGACCCATCTATATGCTGCCTACAAGAGACCCACTTTAAACCTAAAGACATACACAGACTAAAAGTGAAGGGATGGAAAAAGATATTTCATGCAACTAATAGGGAGAAAAAAGCAGGAGTTGCAGTACTTGTATCAGACAAAATAGACTTCAAAACAAAATAACAAGAGACAAAGAGGGATATAATTATGAAGGGTCAGTCCAACAGGAGGATATAACTACTATAAATATCTATGCACCCAACACAGGAGCACCTACATATGTGAAACAAATTCTAACAGAATTAAAGGGGGAAATAATACGAATACATTCATTTTAGGAGACGTCAACACACAACTCATTCCAAAGGACAGATCAACCAGACAGAAAATAAGTAAAGAGACAGAGGCATTGAACACTGTATTAGAACAGATGGACCTAACAGACATCTACAGAACACTCCATTCAAACCAACAGGGTACACATTCTTCTCAAGTGCATTTTCAAGAATAGATCATATACTAGGCACAAAACATGCCTCAGTAAATACAAAAAGGTTAACATTGTATGAAGTAGCTGCTCAGATCACAAAGCTATGAAACTAGAAATAAATTACACAAAGGAAACAAAAAAGCCCACAAACACATGGAGGCTTAATAACATGCTCTTAAGTAATCAATGGATCAATGACCAAATAAAAACAGTGATCAAGAAATATATGGACAGAAGTGACAACAATAATTCAACACCGCAAAATCTGTGGGACACAGCAAAGGTCATGCTAAGAGGGAAGTATTTTGCAATTCAGGCCTACCTCAGGAAATAAGAAAAATCCCAAATGAACAGTCTAAACTCACAATTAAAGAAACTAGAAAAAGAAGAACAAATGAGGCCCAAAGTTAGTAGAAGCAGAGTTATAATAAAGATTAGAGCAGAAATAAATAAAATTGAGAACAATAAAACAATAGCGAGAATCAATGAAAGCAGGAGCTGGTTCTTTGAGAAAATAAACAAAATAGATAAACTGCTAGCCAGACTTATCAAGAAAAAAAAGAGTCTACAAACATAAACAGAAATGAGAAAGGAAAAATCATGATGGATACCACAGAAAAACAAAAAATACTATGAAAAATTATATGCTAACAAACTGGATAACCTAGAAGAAATGGACAACTTTCTAGAAAAATACAACCTTCCAAGGCTGACCCAGGAAGAAACAAAATCTGAATAGACCAATTACCAAGAACAAAATTGAACTGGTAATCAGAAAACTACCTAAGAACAAAATCCCTGGACCAGATGGCTTCATTGCTGAATTTTATCAAATACTTAGTGAAGACCTAATACCCCTCCTCCTTAAAGTTTTCCAAAGAGTAGAAGAAGAAGTAATACTTCCAAACTCATTCTATGTGGCCAGCTTCACTCTAATACCAAAACCAGCCAAAGACACCACAAAAAAGAAAATTACAGACCAAAATCCCTCATGAACATAGAGACAAAAATACTCAACAAAATGTTAGCAAACTGGATTCAAAAATACATCAAAAAGATCATCCATCATCATCAAGTGGGATTCATCGCAGGGATGCATGGATGGTACAACATTCGAAAATCCATCAACATCATCCACCACATCAACAAAAAGGACAAAAACCACATGATCATCTCCATAGATGCTGAAAAAGCATTTGACAAAATTCAACACCCATTCATGATAAAAACTCTCAAGAAAATGGATATCGAGGGCAAGTACCTCAACATAATGAAGGCCATATATGACAAACCCACAGCCAACATTATACTTATTAACAAGAAGCTGAAAGGTTTTCCTTTAAGATCGGGAACAAGACAAAGATGCCCACTCTCCCCACTTTTATTCAACATAGTTCTGGAGGTCCTAGCCACAGCAGTCAGACAACACAAAGAAATAAAAGGCCTCCAGACTGGCAAAGAAGAAGTTAAACTGTCCCTGTTTGCAGATGACATGATATTGTACATAAAAACCCTAAAGAATCCACTCCAAAACTACTGTATCTAATATCTGAACTCAGCAAAATTGCGGGATACAAATTTAATACACAGAAATCTGTTGCTTTCCTATACACTAACAATGAACTAGCAGAAAGAGAAATCAGGAAAACAATTCCATTCACAATTGCATCAAAAAGAATAAAATACCCAGGAATAAACCTAACCAAGGAAGTGAAAGACCTATACTCTGAAAACTACAAGACACTCATGAGAGAAAATAAAGAAGATACCAATAAATGGAAACACATCCTGTGCTCATGCATAGGAAGAATTAAAACTGTCAAAATAGCCATTCTGCCTAAAGCAATCTACAGATTCAATGCAATTCCTATCAAAATACCAACAGTATTTTTCAATGAACTAGAGCAAATAGCTTTAAAATTCATATGGAACCACAACAGACCCCAAATAGCCAATGCAATCCTGAGAAGGAAGAGTAATGTGGCGGAGATTACACTACCCGACTCCAAGCTCTACTACAAAGCCAAAGTAATCAAGACAATTTGGTACTGGCACAAGAACAGACCCATAGACCAATGGAAGAGATGACAGAGCCCAGATATAAACCCAAGTATATATGGTCAATTAATATATAATAAAGGAGCCATGGACATACAATGGGGAAATGACAGCCTCTTGAACAGCTGATGTTGGCAAAACTGGACAGCTATATGCAAGAGAATGAAACTGGATTATTGTCTAACCCCATACATAAAAGTAAAACAAAAAAAAAGGATCAAAGACATGAATGTAAGTCATGAAGCCATAAAACTCTCAGAAGAAAACACAGACAAAAATCTGTTCAATATAAACACGAGCAACTTTTTCCTGAACGCATCTCCTCGGGCAAGAGAAACAAAATAAAATATGAACAGATGGCATCACATCATGCTAAAAAGCTTCTGTACAGCAAAGGACACTATCAGCAGAATAAAAAGGCATCCTACAGTATGAGAGAATGTATTTGTAAATGACATATCCAAAAAGGGATTAACATCCCTAATATATAAAAAACTGATATGCTTCAACACCCAGAATACAAATAACCCTATTACAAAATGGGTAGAGGATATGAACAGCCTATTCTCCAAAGAAGACATTCAGATGGCCAACAGGCACATGAAAGGATGCTCCACATTGGTAATTATCAGGGAAATGCAAGTTAAAACCACAATGAGGTATCACTTCCCACCAGTTAGGATGGCCAACATAGAAAAGAATAGGAACAACAAATCCTGGCGAGGGTGCAGAGAAAGGGGATCCCTCCTGCACTGCTGGTGGGAATGTAAAGTAGTTCAACCATTGTGGAAAGCAGTATGGAGGTTCCTCAAAAATCTTAAAATAGAAATACAATTTGACCCAGGAATTCCACGCCTAGGAATTCACCCAAAGAAAACAACTTCTCAGATTCAAAAAGACATATGCACCCCTATGTTTATTGCAGCACTATTTACAATAGCCAAAATATGGAAGCAACATAAGTGTCCATCAGTAGATGAATGGATAAAGAAGATGTGGTACATATACACAATGGAATATTATTCAGCCATAAGAAGAAAACAAATTCTTCTATTTGCAACAACATGCATGTAGCTAGAGGGTATTGTGCTCAGTGAAATAAGCCAGGCAGAGAAAGACAAGTATCAAATGATTTTACTCATCTGTGGAGTATAAGAACAAAGCAAAAACTGAAGAACAAAAGAGCAGTAGACTCACAGAACCCAATAATGGACTAACAGTTGCCAAAGGGAAAGGGACTGGGGGTGGGGGGTGCGAACGGAAGGGAGGGAGAAGTGGAATAAGGGTCATTATGATTAGCACTGATAATGTGGGGTGGGTCACAGGGAAGGCAGTATAGCATAGTGAAGACAAGTAGTGATTCTATAGCATCTTACTACAGTGGTGGACAGTGACTGTAATGGGGAATGTGGTGGGGACTTGATAATGGGGGGAATCTAGTAACCACAAATTTGCTTATGTAATTGTATATTAATGATACCAAAAAAAAAAAGAATACTGGCAAAATATTGATGAGAATGTGGAGAAATAGGAATTGGTCATAGAAATCATAAGTTGTTACTTATAAATAGTTCAGCACACTGTGATACTGTTGAAGTTACATAATGCGTACCTCATTATCCATTGGTATATACACTAGAGACAGTTGGCACACAATACACAAAGATATAAGAATGTCTTCTTTCCATCCAAATACTAACTAAAGGCAAAGAATAAAACACCTATTATAGAAAGAATGGAGGAGGAGGAATAAGAAGGGAGACAAATAAAGAAACATCAGACTGTGTTTACAATAACTTAACAAGAAAGTTAAGTTAGACTGTTAGATAGTAAAGAAGCAACCCTTGAACCTTTGGTAACCACGAATCTAAAGCCAGCAATGGCAATAAGTACATATCTATCAATAATCACCCTAAATGTAAATGGACTGAATGCACTAATCAAAAGACACAGAGTAACAGAATGGATAAAAAAGCAAGACCCATCTATATGCTGCTTACAAGAGACTCACCTCAAACCCAAAGATATACACAGACTAAAAAGTGAAGGGATGGAAAAAGATATTTCATGCAAACAACAAGTAGAAAAAAGCAGGTGTTGCAGTACTTGTATCAGACAAAATAGACTTCAAAACAAAGAAAGTAGCAAGAGATAAAGAAGGACATTACATAATGATAAAGGGTCAGTCCAACAAGAAGATATAACCATTATAAATATATATGCACCCAACACAGGAGTGCCAGCATATGTGAGACAAATACTAACAGAATTAAAGGAGGAAATAGACAGCAATGCATTCATCTTAGAGACTTCAACACACCACTCACTCCAGAGGACAGATCAACCAGACAGAAAATAAGTAAAGACACAGAGGCACTGAACAACACACTGGAACAGATGGACCTAACAGACATCTACAGAACTCTACACCCAAAAGCAACAGGATACACATT